>JABYQE010000441.1:0-10715 GCA_022376435.1 Amylocystis lapponica
GTGATTAGCAGCCTCGACCAGTTGTATATCACTGTGCAACTCACGGAACTCATGATGCTCCGCCATGCATTGAATAAGTTGTTTCTTACTTTGCGTGTCATCATTTGTACCGCCTACTCATTGTGGCTCTGCTCATTTGCATTCATTTGCCCTGCTCCTGGATCACTACCACCACCTCCCTACCTGCATTCTTCTTGTCACCATGTGCCTCTATAACATTGCAGTAAGTGACACATGCATTTCCCGATGTTCTTGGCCGCTGAGGGTCTATATTCAGGCCGCTTTGAAGCATTCAATTCAGTACATCTTCAAGACCTTCTCTTGTGGAGGAAGGATCACCTGGTGCGCTCGAGCTAGAAACGGTGAGTAAACGTTTACTCTACGCGCTATCGCGTAGCTTGGAGGGCATCAATTGACGCGTTTTTTGACTTCGTAAATACGGCAGACGATATTGAGCTCGTCGAGCTCGTCGAAATCATCGCAGCGCGAATCGAGCCGCCCGATGACACCGGGGCTTCTTTCGTATTGCTTCCGCGCGTCAAACTGGTTGAAGGGGATGCTGGTAAGTAGTCGGCAATTATTTTGAGGCACGCAAAGCTGAGCGGGAGATGGACCAGCGACCTGGACAGAGTGGAACCAATCGACAATTGGTCTTCTGGTTTTTCTGGAGTCTGTGTCCGACAACGAAGATGCGTTCGTGTAATCAGCCTGAGTAGGATCTTGAGTAGTTTTGAATGAAATTTGTCGAACATATTATTGAAGGCACCCAGTGGTGCACTTAGCGGCGCACTCAGTGGACCTCTCAGTGGCTCACTAGCCACTTAGAGGGTACTCAGCGGGCCAATCAGAGGGCCGGTCAGCGGGCCGATGGATATTAGATCGCTCAACATTCTGAATGTTCGGACAGATATTGGGCGCCCGGATAGTGAAAGCATTACTATAAATGTAAGACACAGTATTCGACTAGTGTAAAAGTAAAATATTCCATCAACAAACATTGAAGCAGCATTCAAACTTATTGAATGCTTAATATTCAACCAATCGGGCATAATGCTCGCGTGCCGTACATGCCGAAGCAGATTTAGAATGTTTGTAAGGATATTCGACGCGTGGATTTCTTTTGTCAAATATTCATCCTTCCATAGCAACATATATTTTCTATTGTCTGTCGGCTTTATTGTCCCCACACATTGGGCCGTACATTGTAAATATATTTCAGGCTTAATATGGCCCAGAGAGCTGAGAAATAAGTAACAATGTTTTATCGACTGATTTCAACATGTTCAAGGCCCTAATAGACACCTCTGCCTCCCGTGCTGGCTTCGCACGTACTTACTTGCATCGAGCACGTCGGAATATCCGACAAGCAGGTCTCTCTCGTAAAATGTCTACTCACACAGAATTCATCGACCTCTCGCACACGCTCGACGCCAATGTGCAAGTATACCCCGGCAACCCAACCTTCAGCTGCTGCCCCGCGCTCTCCATGGGCTCGCACACCGGCACCCACGTTGACACCCCATACCACTTCGTCGCGAGTGGCCAGCGCATCGCCGACCTCCCGCTCTCCCCCTTTGTCGGCCCCGCACTGGTGATCAACATGTCCGCCAAGGGCCCCAAGGAGGCGATCTTGTGGGCCGACCTCGCGCCGTACGAAGCTGAGAATGCGGCGCAGAGCCCGCGCCCCGGACGGCCTCGTCCTCCTGCTCTACACAGGCTGGTCCCGGCACTGGCGCACCGCCGCGTACCTCGACCACCCGTTCCTCACGCGCGATGCCGCGGTGCGCATCGTCGAGGCCGGCGTTCGCACACTCAGCGTCGACACGCTCAGCCCGGATGCGACGCGCGTGGACGGGCCTGTCGACTTTGGCGCGCACGAGGCTGTCCTGGGCGCCGGGGGTGTCATCGCCGAGAACCTGTGCAACCTCGCGCTGATGCGGTACGGCGAGTGGACCGTGCATCTCGTCCCGCTCAAGATAGGAGGGTGCAATGGCTCCCCCGTCCGTGTGTTTGCCTCCAGGAAGACACAGCGGGTGTGTCCCTGTCGCATCAAAAATGTTTATCTTGCTGATTGTAGTGATCTGTCTGTCTCCTAGCACTTGGTCCGCTTCTCGCTCCGATGAAGCTCGACTTAGCTCGAGGGCCAGACACGGGACGCGCCTCGTCTCTTAAGCATGGTGCAGTTGCATCGACGTTCAGGTGATGGCACCAGAATATGAAGCAGTGGATTTTAAAAGATAGCTATACGGCAACAAACTCGATAGCGGCGCAAAGAATTAGCACTACAGTACAGCAGACAGCTGCGACAGAACATTGGGGTATGGGCTATAAATATAGCAGAGGAGAGAAATAGGAAGGATGCCGGCACCGGGCTAGCAGTCCTTGTCGATGCAGTGGTGGTGTTGGTTGGGTGCTCGTTTGAGGCCCGGAATCGTCCACTGCTGCGGCATGTCGTAGGATCCCTCGTGCATGTCAGGATACGGTGCGGGAACAAATGGTGCCTGTGGCCACCGCAGGTTAGTGCTTCTGTGTACCCAGAGAGACAAGGACTCACCACTTCGCGCCTCTGCGTGATCTTGCTCCACTTCAGATCCCGGGTCCACTCGTGTGAGCATAGCTCGTAGTTGAGTGGGATCTCGTCCGAGGCGGCCTTGTGCGTCCGCGAGCCGAAGCGCTCCGCGCCCCACATCCCGGTGAGGAGATCCTGCAGGGCGGGAGGCCACGTCACCCTCTCTGCCCACATGATTCACCCCGACGTAGCCATTGCGAGGATCCCTTCGTCGGTGCCCCAGAACGGTTTATGGAGGAGGCGATATCAGCCCCCGCGCGCCCGTACAAATATGGAGAGGCGCACAACTTCCTGGGAGAACATCTTGTACAAGCAGACGGCGGCGGCCCACCAGTCGACAGCCGTGCACTTGTCCCTTGGGAGGGATTCCTCCCTCAGCAACTCCGGCATCTGGTACTCGTGCGTGCCAGCATCGACGTCCCAGCTCTCGGAGCCCGAGTCGATGTGGGCAGCCCCGCCAAAATTGCAGAGAGAGGTAGCCGTCCCCGCCCATGAGGACGTTCCCCGGCTTGAGGTCGCGGTGCGCAATGTCGTGCGAGTGGAGGAACTCCAGGCCCAGGACGATGTTCGCAAAGTAGAACTGCGCCGCCGCCGCGGAGACGGGGCCGTTCGTGAGCAGGTACAAGTCCAGGGAGCCTGCGGGTGCGAGCTTGAGCATGTAGTACAGGTTCCGCTCATCCGCAAACACATCAATGAGCCCATTGAAGAACGGGTTCCAGGGCAGCCATGCCAGTATCATGCACTCCTCACTCCGCCGATGTCTGGCGATGTCGGGGCTCCAGTTGGCTAGTGCCTGCGTATGTGAGCAGCCGAGTTAGTTGGGCCGGAGAGGCGAATGAGCAGGCGCACCGTCTCGTTCTCGCAGATGCGCCGCTTGTTCACTGCCTTTACGGCGAACTGTGCACTGGGGCGGTGTCGGGCGTGCACTGCTAGTACGCTGCCGAATGTCCCGGCCCCTGGAATGCCGTCAACGGTTGTTAGACGCGAGACGGACCACTGTGTGTAAGCGCTCTCGGGAAACACGAGGCACGAGCGTGAACCGAGAGCCAAGTCTATGGACCCGGCAGGCGAGAAGCGCTTGACACTCTCTCCTCTCACCTGCCAGCACATCGACTCCTCGCCTCGAGCTCAGAGCCTCCTGCTGCTCTCGACAGTTTATCCAGCTTTAGACTAACCTCTCTTCGGTCCATCGTCCAGTTGGCATGCCCCCAAGAATCCCTTTTGATCCGGCAACAGAGGTGTGCCCAGACTTCGCATCAGTGGATTTCGAAGACGTCCGGGCCGTTTTAGCAGCCGCGAACTTCACCCACGACGAAGCGGTGGCCAAGCTAACCAATGCTTGGATGGCCAACAACGACAAGAAAAAGGAGGCATGGGCTCAGCAAGTTGCTGATGATTGCGCCGCCGCCAAGGCGGAGCGTCTGGAACAACAGGAATTGGAAAATGCCCAACGTGTGGAAGACAAATGTCGCGCCCAGGCAGAGAAGGTGGAGGAAGAGAAGAAGAAACCCAAAATGGCAATTTTCGACGTGTCCAGAGCCCCGCCCACCGAGCTGCGCCCTGACATCTCCTCTTTCGCTCGAAACAAGCTGAAGTCTTTTGAATATGTAGAGCTCTGGTACTTCACCTTGGAAGGAAAGGCAGTGACCACCGAGGCCAACTGAACAGTTGCCGACAAAGCCTTCGGACTCGTCAACACGGACAATGTGATGGCTCTGCAGCCCATCTCGGCTTTCAAGGCATCGAAGCATGTGGTCCTGGACACCGACCTGACATGGCTGCAGATGACTAATGGGAGTGTGAACTTTTTGTGGGAAATAGAGCCCATATGGCCGGAGGTAAACGTCAAGGCCCTCGCCTCTTTCTTCTATGGCATCACAGGCCACCCTTCCGAAGAACTCCCACACGGTTACGCCGCATTGATCGTGTACCAGGCATGCATGCGCCGGCACTGGCACAACAAGTTGAACGTCCCAGGGCGCAGTTTCAACCCGAGTATCTTCAACAAAACTGTGTTGACGACTTTCCGAGGGGAACTCATTGAGAGAGAAAACGCAAAGGCCGTTACCTCCGTGCGTTTTTCCCTCTCTTTCCCCGCAACCTCACTGACAATGTCCTCACCCCCCCCTTTTCTTTCCGTTCGCTGCACCCGCATTATTTCCCGTGTCCCAACACTTCCGCCCCGCGCCCCGTCCCGTTTCACTTCGCGCCCCGCCCCACCACGTTTGACCCCCGCGTACAACTACGCTCTCGACACGCCCACAGATGACCAGCCTTACCGCAAAGACCCAGGAGGACCTCCGGGGTAGGCGGCAGGATGGAGGGGGTCAGACTCAGGGGCATGGCACAGGCCGGTCTCAGCACCGATCCACGTCCCCGGCGCGAGATCAGGGCACACCCGACATGTCATCTCGAGCCCCGCGTGGGTCGCGCAGATGCCCTGCAAACGACCACCGCAACAACGTTAAAGACAAGTCGTCTTTTCGGGAAGGCGCAGACCGCCCCGGCCGCTCGGTCTGCGCCACCTGTTTGGGCTGTCTCCAGCACGACGACGCGCACTGTTCGGTGTCCACCCTTTGAAACGGAACTCCCGCCAGGTGCCGCCGATCATCCGGGGGAAAGATCATCAACCCCAGCGGAAATGTCGTCTGCACGGAATGGCAATGACCCAGAGGCTGCTCCTCCCCCAAATCTACCCACATCCACGAGTGTTTGGGATGTGGCGTCCTCGACCACGGCGTGAGTCGATGCCCTCTTGCGCAGAAAAATTGAGCCAACAACCCCACTCCGCTGGCAGGAGTGGGACACGCTCCTGCGAGACTCGGGCCTCATCTCGCAGTACCCCGATCTCCCTGCATCCATCCATTTTGGTTTCGACGTGGGCATCAAGCCCATCCCGGTTACACAGACTCCGCCAAACCACCCGTCGATCCTGGAACACGCCGACCAACTCGACCGCATTGTACAGAACGAGCTTCGCCTGGGGCGCTACTGGGGACCTGCGACCCGCGAGACCATTGAAGCCCTCATCGGCCCATTCCAGACCTCCCCAATTTCTCTCGTCCCGACGCCAAACAAACCTGATGTTTTCAGGCTGGTCCAAAATTTCTCGTTCCCGAGGACGCCGTCGCCTCTGCACACTTCTATCAACTACGGCATTGACTCCAGCGCATATCTGTGCACCTGGGGCACATTTACCGTGTTTTGCCTGGTATGCTGGCGACTACCCCCGGGTTCGCAGGGAGCGGTGCGGGATGTCGCTGAAGCTTACCGTACCATTCCCCTGGCGCCTTCTCAGTGGTCCGGGGTGGTTGTTCGACTGCCGGGTGAAAACCAATTTGCCATGGATACAAATGCAGCCTTTGGTGTCACGTCCCACGGAGGCATGTACGGGGGATCCGCGGACACCTCCACAGACATCATGCGGTACGAAGGCATCGGGCCGATCGCCAAATGGGTGGACGACCACGTTTTCCTCCGAATTGTTTTCTGGTGGATCCACGATCTCCTCTGCAGCCGGTCCGTTGTAGCTGAACTTCAACAAAGTAGCAGTATCTGCGAGTAGGAGAACGTAACCTCAGTCAACCGGTATGGGAAGAACTGAGGTGCAGTCTGATGGGGATCAGGTATATATACTGCTACATCAGGGCAGGCTCCTGAGTCCGAATTGAGTCTGAACCTTGTAAGGAAATAATCGAATAGAAAGGAAAATAGACCATACGACTGATATAGTCGATACCGAGATAGAATCTCAACATCCTCAACAGGGAGGCTTGCTCCGTATACACGCGGTACATCACCAGCGCCCGGAATCCGGCCGACGACCCATCCCGAGGCATCTATCCCCCGGACCGTTTTCTCCTTCCCCCAGTTGCCCTCCCTCCCGAGCTCTTTGGTTTCATCACGGACTTCAACTCCCCACTTTCTCCCATGGAGTTACAGTGGATCTGCGACGGCCGGCGACCCCCCATTGCCCAAAAAAGCGTGGATCAACAACCCTCCACCGATCGCGAAGCGCGTAACTTTGAGCAAGACAGGTGCCATGAGGAGCTCCTCTGGGGGGCCCCCGACTGGGACGTTTGAGCGGCGTCGGAACACCCCACTTCCCGTGCGACCCCCGGGGGTCGCCCCCGTCCTTACCAAAGTGATCTCACACCTGCGCTGTCCCCCTTACGCCCAGCATGTCTGGCGCGCGAACGCTTGCGACTATGCAGACCCCCGGCATCAAACTTAGAAGTTCAGCATTCCGGGGTTTTGTTGACCGAAGACGTGCAATGTATCGAAGCCATCATCGCCTATGCCTGGGCTGAGTCCACGGCAGCCACTTACGGGACTGGACTTCTGATGTTCCATGTTGTGTGCGACGAAAAGGGCATCTCCGAGGAGGATCGCGCCCCTGCCAGCACAGCGCTCCTCTCCGCCTTTATCGCAACGCTGGCGGGGTCCTTCTCTGGGAAGACCATTGCGACCTATTTCTATGGTGTGCGAGCTTGGCACGTCCTCCATGGTGTCCCATGGCGGGCTGACTCTGTCCGTATTGAGACCTTGCTCAAGGCTGCAAAAGAAGTGTCGCCCGAAGAGTCGAAGCGTGACAAGTGCAAACCGTACACCATGACTTACCTAACCTCCATGCTACCCCATCTCACCCTGACTTCCCTGATCAATGCGGCAGTGTGGGCCTGCGCGAAAACAGAGTTTTATGCTGTCGCCAGGTTAGGTGAGCTCACCATCCTGACTATACAGACCTTCGACCCCTTGTGGCACCCATCACATTCTGACATCCGGACAGTGACCGACCGGAACGGCATTGAGGAGACAGTCATCCACCTCCCTCACACCAAAACCTCCATTGAGGGTGAGGACCTTTTTTGGGCACGTCAAAACCCCCCAACTGACCCCCAGGAAGCCCTCTGCAACCACTTTGCGGTCAACGACCCCCCAGTGACCGAGGCGTTGTTTGCATACTGCTACCTGTTGGGCTGGCGCCCCCTCACCCGACGGACCTTCCTCTTGCGGATGGGACAAGCGGCAGTCGCAGCGGGTCTCGAGCCTCTGCAAGGGCACAGCCTCCGCATTGGCGGTACACTCGAGTATCTTTTACAGGGAGTGCCTTTCGAGGTGGTGAAGTCAAAGGGCCGCTGGGCAGGTGATGCCTTTGCCTTGTACCTGCGCAAACATACCCAGATCATGGCCCCTTACATGCAAGCAGTGCCCCAGCTGGAGGAGCGGACCATTGTGTATGCAATGCCCCCGGTGCGATAGCCTATGGTATGTCTTTCTGCCTCCTACTTTTCTGGGAGACCCCCGAGTGTGCCGGGACGTGTCGTCAGAACTCCTACCGTTTTGGAAATCACGGCTCACTCTCGGTGTCTACAGGCTCACGGCTTGTGCGTCAGGAAGTCCGCAGGGCTTTCGCCCGAACTCCGTTCATTGTTCGCATACCCGTTGCGATGGTGTAGTTTTCTAGCAATACTTCTCAGTGTCACAAGGTTAGGGGCGTGTGGCTTGTTCCATAGCTACCCTCTCTCCTCAATTGCATCTTGTTGAACCCCTCTGGGGCTCTCTTTCCTTTCTCTCTGAGCGAGAAGCCCAGAAGTCCATAGACCCAAGACCTCGGGCTAAGTATGAGCTTCCGGGGTGAAAAGCCCACATCAGGAAAAGAGCACTTTTTCTTTGTGACTTTTCCAACTTTTTTCAACTTTTCATAGTGATAGATTGTGATAAAAATGAGTTTGAGACATATGGGTACTACAGCTTTTAGCACTTTTGTTCTTTATGTCATGTGCAAGATGAAAAAGTGAGCTAAGTCATGAAAAAAGACCAAAAAGAAAAAGTGCCCTTTTGCTGATGCATTTCACCCCACAACCGGGTGCTTAATTAGGCATGTTGATTTTTGTAGAGAATCTTACTAACCCTAAAAGTACTATTATGGATGTTGAATATCATCATCGGGCGCCATTGTCAGTCCGTGTCCCAAAATCACTACCTGAACATTGCAAATCACCACCACAGCTCCAGTACTTGTGCGCACACGGTAAAGAACATGAATTTAAAGAAGACCGTATCCCCTTGGTGCACCTTACAGGCTCAACTCGATGGCTATCGCCTTGCGCTTCCCTCAGGCTGCTGATGTGACATACTGGTGACACCTCGTTCTTGTTCCCCCATGTCCTTGTGCTCTCTTGTTCCCCCACATCATTGTGCTTGTGCAATGAAGATGCGCGTACTGCATCTTCCGACACCACCCACAACATGCCTACTCCGGCTCTTGTTCAGCAACAATGCAGTATGTGAGGCGAGGCCACGCACGGGGTCCTTGACGGTGGAATCATTCTGCAAGGGTGCTAGGTCTGCCACACCCGAGATGGTAAGATAGGGCTCGAGCAAAGCCATCCAATGTGACGAGTCTGTGACGAACCTGTGATGAATGGAGACATGTCCATAAGTAGAGCTTATCTGTAATGTGATTCTCGCCGGGTGCCTCATTGCAGTGCTCCGGAATCCGGATGTTGGGCAGTACTGTGAGCCCTACTCTTCTAAGTACAAATATATACATTATAAAATATCACAGTCTCTGTCTAATGTGCCAGTGGCTGTGCCTCATCAAATTCTGTGAGAATACTGTCCGGGAGGGTGCGATGACCATGGTATTTTTTATTCGCCCATGCTGCCTGTCTTCTGTCTAGTCCCTTCCGATATGTATCCATGAATCAAAGGGAGTGGGTGCAGAATCTAAGCATACAATCAGCATTGATGGAGCACAAGCACGAAAAGTTCGAGAATACTCACCACCGCATGCTCAGTATTGGTACCAATTTCAGGGCTGTGAGAAGGTTGCGCTCGAGGTCCGCTTCTGCAGCCTTTGACGACAATGGATACATATGGTATGCTCTCTTCGCTGCACCCCAGCATTGCTCGATAGGGTTCAATTCGGGGTGGAACTTGAGAAGGAAGATTACCTTCATTCCGCGTGCCTCGAATGCTAATTCCAGAATAGACTTCCCATCCGCAAAGTCAGGTTGGTTGTACAGAATCCGGCGGCAGCAACAGTCCGTGGCTCCCAGCTTGCAGTTGAAGCTTTTCCCGCACTGAGCTTTCAGATACAGCTTCGAGATGTTGAAGCCGCACTCCTCGAGGATGCCCGTCATGCCTTTGAAGACCCCTTCGCGTTCATGTCCAGGTGGGAAGTACAATGACTGCAGGCGCCCATCTGAGCACTGTCCATCTCCCATCGCCATCTTCGTCTTCATTGGCTTCCTGTCCGGTCCATACACCTGCTGCTTATTGGCTCTGATCACTGAGACATTGACTAGCCAGTTGGCACCCTCCTTTGGAATGTTATGGGGCATTTTCCGCGCAGAAAGCACACCTTCTGGACGTTTCGAGTGACTGGTTGCATTGTCATATGCTGCAGAGTGGTCAACGTCAGGGAAGGATGTGGTGACAACATCCATCATGACCTTGGCCTGCTGAACAATGTTGTCATTTACAAAGTAGCCATCTCGTCCAACGCCCGCCTTGAAAATCATGTGTGCATCCTTTGACCCATTGGGAGTGTGTAGCCATCCGTAATCTGCTGACACGAAATCTGCGACCATCAATGACGTGCCTTCACCCTTTGCTTCTGGTACAGCTGTCTCCGAAGTATGAACCCATCGGCTCTTGCGACAATCGTTGGCATAGAAGGTGGATTCATTGTGGAACCAGATGACAGTTCTCTGCTTTTGAGGTGGTGGCTCTGGCTCTGGGACCTCCATGTCCTTGTTGTTCCAAACATGAAGCAGGGGAGTAAGCACCTTGAAGAATGGCAGGAAAATTTCCTGTTGATACTGCACAACATCGTCTCGCTTGTGACTGTCGATGTACTGACCACGTGGAGCTTTGGTCTAGTGATAGCCAATTTTCCGCATCCAATGTTTGGCAGTCGTGGGAGAGATCGTCTTCTTGAACTCGAGGCGCTTCTGCACATCTGGGCGATCGAGGTAATGGACAATGTCCATGGCCTTGATGTATTTCCCGAGGTCCCTGCAGGTGGAGCTGAATCTCCGACGCAACATCCTCATCCTCGATGCGGGAAGTGGTCCATTGCCTGTAGATGTTGTCGGGTATGTCCCTCCGATTCCGGATGAACCTCCATGCCCATTTA
>JABYQE010000442.1:0-10697 GCA_022376435.1 Amylocystis lapponica
ATCTCAACCTCGTCGGGACCCGCTTGGGCATGTCGTTCACATTCGGTGCATTGGGTCTGCTCATCGGGAACCCGATCGCGGGGGCCCTTCTGGACTTGCAGACTGGCGAGTTTGTCCATGCGCAGATATTTTGCGGTGCGGTCGTGGTTGCGGCGCTGGTGCTCTGCATTGGTTGCAGATATGCGAAGGTCGGCTTCGCATTGCATGTAAAGACGTAGTCGTTGTGGTCGCAGAATTTTTGGGATGATGTTGAGACCCGTAGAACAAAACACACACGCACACCGTATAGGTATGTTATGTTTCCGTTGTTCCGTCTTATCGGTGGTTAATCCAGATATCTATGTACCGTTAGCCACTTTCTTTGCAAGCATCGTATCTCAGTTACAAAAATATCGCTCTGCCAGCATTCAATGTACTTGGTCCTGAACACTCGTAATGACGAGCTATCTTTCATGTATGTATCACTGCATGTACGGATGTACTGTACAGTGCATGAATCTGTAATCTTGCCGCAATTCCTTCGCTGCTCCAACTCCGGCTCCGTCGGTCAAGTGGTCGCGCTCTTGAATTGATATCTTCTAGCTGACAGCTTGTACAATATCATAAAACACACAACACAAGTCATGTATTAGAGAGAAGTACATTCTCTCATACTAGACAACTTGCTTTTGATCAGGAACTGCCAGTGGGCTAGCTGTCTTAGCACTTCAGACATTTCTGAGTAAATTAGGACCCCGCCTTGACGTAGATAGCCGATCGCGAGCCGTTGTGTCCGCGTATCCGTGTCTTGAGTACGGGTGCTCAATTCTCGTCGCTCACTCGCCGCTCACTAGCGCTGCTCGAGCTGCTCACTTGCAGTAGTGACTTGCCTAATCAAGCAGTGAATTGTAAGTCCGCTTGATGTTGCCTAATTGAGCCTCCCTGATCTCGATAACCTTCGACGCGTGCAATTCGAGTCAGAACACGTTCTCTCTGCCTCTCTCGCTCACGCAAATGCCACGGGTGCCCCTGTACTAGCTTCAAGCTGACATTGTTGAATCTGCTGAGTCTACTTTTCTTCTTGCCGAGCTTCTTCAGGACAATATCTTCCGATTTGATGACGAGGAAGATAATATTGAGCACGAAGATGATGAGGAGGACTGGAGAGCAGATGATAGAGCATTTTATGAGGCTCTACAGTTGTCTGCCATTGACTGGGCTGAATTTGCAGCCAGTTTGACAGGCACAGGAAGCCGAGGGAGCTACAATTCTTGGCCCAAGTGCCAAGAGTATTTTCGGATTGCTCTTCAGGCTCCCAATCGTTGGTTTCGCCATATGTTTCGGTGCGCTGTCAGTGGCAGTGACGGGTCGTCAGTATCGCGGTGACAGGCGCAAAATCTCCTCGGGTCCGTGAATAGTAGTCCTCATAGAACCAGGCAATGATGCGTTCTTGTACTTCTTGACTGGCTGTTTTGTACTAGATACTGCGCAGTTTGGCCCGAAGGGCCCGAGGACGGGATCTGTGAGATCTCGTCTGACTGAAATTTGGCGAGGCCGCACTTTACAGGCTCCTTTCCGCGCGCCACTAACAGTCTGTATCCTTCAAACAAAGTACTGTAAGTGTTTGGTATCGGACTTCACATTCGTGCTACCTGTATAATACATCTAATCAAGCCTCCATTTGTTCGAGCGTGCCACCAGCTGCGCTGACCAGCGTGGGCCTTCACGCATGTCATTGTAGATCTCATGTTGGACCTTGCCGTCTTTCTGACACCACGCTGCAGACAAATGATGCGGGACAACATTTCTAGGTGAGTATCTAAAAAGTATTACTTTGTCATTCCATGCCAAGCTCACAATTAATAAAGATTCTCCACCGGCTGCGGATCACCGGTATGAACTGACTTGTTTGCTACCTTATAGACAGGCCACAGACATGTTGCAATAATACTTTTTTCCTCTCTCACCCCCTGTCCGGGTTCCCCATTGTGGGTCAGTATCGCAAATTTTCTGCCAATAGCGCCATGGCGAACGAAAAGACAAGGACTGTTGTCACCACAGAGAAGGAAGCAGTGGATATGCCGCCACCTTCTCAAGAAAATTCATATGGAGGAATCGTAGCGTGGCTACAAGTCGTCGGGTCGTTCTTGTTGTTCTTCAATTCATGGTACGTCAGGATGGATTTAATTACAACTGCCCGAATTCAATCTTGATGGATGCTTCATGGAATGTCTAGGGGAATTGTTAATTCATTCGGGGCATTCCAGACCTACTATGAGGAGGTTCTTCTTAGATCCAGCTCGCCATCCGCCATCTCGTGGATCGGTTCGCTTCAAGGTTTCTTTTTGATGGTGTCGACATTGTACACAGGCGGGATTTTCGACAATGGCTACATGAATGCTCTCATTGGTGTCGGGTCATTCATGGTGATTTTCGGCATAATGATGACTAGTTTGTCGACGGAGTACTATCAAGTGCTTCTGGCGCAGGGCTTTTGTGTAGGCTTGGGATCAGGGTTGCTCTTCATTCCGTCTGTTGCAGCCGTTACAACGTACTTTAAGAAACAACGCTCTTTCGCTATAGGGTTGTCAGCGGCTGGGAGCAGCATAGGTGTGTCAAGCAGTATCTCTCACCTGCAACCATCGCTCATAGACATCCAGGTGGAATCATTTATCCTGTTATATTCCGCCAGCTGCAGCCGCGGATTGGCTTTGGATGGGCCACTTGCGTGATTGGATTTATCGCTCTTGGGACCCTCGCCATGGCCATGGCCGTGATGCGCCAACGAGTCCAGTCCTCGCACAAGCGCAAGATTATTGACCTCGATGCATGGAGATACCTACCTTGCACGCTTTTCACGGCTAGCCTCTTCCTCTCATTCGTGGGTCTGTACATCCCCTTCTTCTACATCACCTCGTATGCGCGCCTCAAGACCGGCGCGGACTCCCAGCTCTCTTTCTACTTCCTCGCCATCATCAATGCCGCTTCCGCATTCGGACGCACGCTCCCCAGCTTGTTTGCTGACAAGGTCGGCCCGGTCAACATACTCATCCCGTGCATTGCGGCTACTGCAATTCTCGCATTCTGTTGGATTCCCGTGCACAATGCAGGCGGCCTCACAACATTTGCCGTGTTGTACGGCTTCTTCTCGGGGTCATTTGTATCCCTCCCACCGTCAGTGATCTCGATACTGTGTCCCGATATGAGCCTTGTCGGGACGCATATGGGCATGACATTCACATTCGGTGCGCTGGGTCTGCTCATCGGGAACCCGATCGCGGGTGCATTTTTGGCCCTGCAGACTGGCGAGTTCGTTCACGCGCAGATATTTTGCGGTGTGACCGTGTTCGGGGCGTTGGCGCTCTGTATTGGTTGCAGATACACGAAAGTTGGCTTCACGCTGCGTGTCAAGACATGTCGTGGATTTTACAAGAGGCAGACACCACATAGGTTGCGGCGGTATGTTAGGCTTTCGCTGTGCGATCCATTCAATCTTGCGTGTCATATTTCAGCATCCCATTTCTTCGAGTTACACACAATCAGATATTTTGTATGGGTATACCGCGTGCTATGGAGTACTGGAACTTCCTGTGTTGCTGTTAGGTATTTTAGAAGAAAATGTACCGAGGGCGCGAAGATACGGTACTCATGGCATTGAGTCATAGGCAACCGTCAAGACGCACCCGCAGTGGGACGTTCCCGACGCGACAATCATGATTTGAGCAGAGTGAAACGGGAGTAAGCGTCGGATATCCCGCGAGCATGTTATAAGATGCACATTGTCGTTCTGAAAAGGACAGTGGGATCATCGAGTCACCAGCGCTAGGCTAGCCGAATTTGAGAACTGGCGCGGGGATGCGGGCGTGGCCGAGATGCGAGATGGCGGCTGCTATTGTGCCGTGACCGCCCTCGTCCCGCAAGACAATAAGCACAATAGCCACTCGTCCCTTGCGCCCCTTCATGTACACCGCCCAGGCTCGTGCTTCTCCTTGTGGAAGCTTTCCCTCCGCATCTGGTCGTCTGCTGACTCGCTTTTCCCTATCGTACGTATCCCGCCAGGTTTCCCAGCACTTTGAGTCGACTAGTCACCCGTCTTGCCATAGGTTTCGGACACTGAGAGAGCACGCACGCACGCACGCATCGCCCTGTATCTCCTTGGGCGGAGTCAGAGTGCCCTAATCCGCTGAGATCAAACCGACGCACCTTGTGTTGATCGGAGGATCTTCCTCCAGCTCTTATTGTCTTGCACTCGCACAGCGCTACGCCTCCGCGCCATCTCATATCTAGGTATATCAGCTTCCCCTCGCCTTCCAATCTAGCGCGATGCGCAGACAATTGCGCTGCCATGCGGACCAGATTTCTGCGTTCCGACGGACTGAAGCGACAAGCATGAAAAGGCCTGCTCTGCCTGCGATGCTCTCTCACCCGCCCCCCGCTCTTCAGCACCACTCCCCTTCCTCTCGACGCTCGCATCTGTGCTACGGTCCACACGATGGAGGGTTCCTCTCTTTCCGTTGCATTGCCCCAGTTGCTCCGTCATCGCAACTCCGTCCCCGATGTTCCCCAGGATGTCGACTACTTCATGCAGCATCTGAACGACCCCAACTGGGAGTACCAGTCAGCATCGACTGAGGTTGGGGACTCCTTCGAGCTCGATACCAAGAGAGACGCGTTTTCGAGCGGGCACTCGATACGCAGCTCCGATCTCGAAACCGATTCGCAAGCCGATTCGACCTTCAGATCTGAGTCGTCCAAGGCGCACCTCCGAGAGGCTTATGATGATTATGATGAGTATGTTCTGTCCAGCACATCCGGCCTCAAAGATCCTGTCTGATCTGCTTCCAGTGAATCCCCTTATCCCGAAGTCCGCGCTGCGGTTTCCAGCGTCGATGACAGTTTGACTCCTGTCAACACATTCAGAACGTCAGTCAACGCGCGCATATAGTGGCATTTCACTCACATCTGTCTCATATAGTTGGTTTTTGGGAATCATCCTATGCACCTTCCTGTCAGGAATGAACCATTTGTTTATCGAACGATGTGCGCATCATACACAACTCGAGCTGTCCTTGACACTCAACATATTCTTTCAGATCCTTCTGTGGCCATCAGCCCGCTCGTCATCCAGCTGGTAGCGCTGCCCATGGGCAAGGGCTTGGAGTGGCTTCTCCCGAAAAAACAGTTCAACACGTTCGGCTACGTGTGGTCGTTCAACCCCGGGCCATTCAACATCAAGGAGCACACCGTCATCACGGTCATGGCTAGTACCGTTTACAACGACGTCTACGTGACCACCGTCTTCGTTACGCAGAAGGTTTTCTACGGCCAGACGCTCTCGTTCGCCTATGAGATTCTCCTCTCGCTCTCAACGCAACTGTTCGGTTTCGCACTGGCAGGCATGACGCGACAGTTCCTCGTCTGGCCCGCGAGCATGATCTGGCCCGGTTCCCTCGTGTCGTGCGCGCTACTCAACACGCTGCACAAGAACTTTGGCAAGATCGATCGACGTCACATATCGCGTGAGCGGTTCTTCCTCTTCGTCATGCTTGGGAGCGCCGCTTGGTACTTCCTGCCGGGGTACCTCTTCACCGCGCTCAGCATGTTCAACTGGGTGTGCTGGATTGCGCCCCAGAATGCCACGGTCAACTCGCTGTTTGGGTACTCAACCGGGCTCGGCATGGGATTTGTGACCTTCGATTGGGCCGTAATCTCGTGGATCGGGAGCCCGCTTGTCACCCCAGTACGTCGCTTGGTCTCTTCTGCATCCGTCGTAATGTTTATACCACGCTCGCGTAGTGGTGGGCTGAGGCGAACATTTTCGCTGGGTTTGTGTTCTTCATATGGTTCATTACACCGATCCTGTACTGTACGTATTTCCATCGCATTCGATAGCATCGTTGTGAACGCTGACATCCTTTACAGTCAAGAATGTCTTCTTTGCGCAGTATATGCCTATCCTGACCGGCTCATCTTTCGATAACACCGGCAACCCGTACAACGTCAACGCCATCCTCACTGACGGTATCTTTGATGAGGCGAAGTACCAGGCATATTCGCCGATGTTCATCTCGATTGGTTTCTTGATGTCATATGGTGTACAATTCGCCACGCTCACATCAGTCATTGTGCACACATTCCGTACGTTTTCGTTCGCCTTCTTTTGGTCTGCTGCTGACAAGGTTGCGATCACAGTGTGGTACAGACACGACCTGATTCGCCAGATCCGGCGGACGGTCAACGACGAACGTGACGTGCACTCCCGCCTTATGTCGGCTTACCGCGAGGTCCCATGGTTCTGGTACGCCGGCATCGGCGTGTTCGCCTTCGTCTGCGGTGTGATCGGGATCGAGATCTACCCGACGCAACTCCCGGTCTGGGGCCTCGTCGTCGCGCTGCTACTGTCGACGCTATTCCTCATCCCCGTCGGCATGATTCGCGCAATCACGAATCAGGTGATCCCGCTCAACGTACTGAGCGAGATCGTCGTGGGATACATGATCCCGGGCAAGCCTGTCGCGATGATGCTCTTCAAGACGTACGGCTACATCACGGTTGTGCAGTCCCTGACATTCACGAGCGACCTCAAGATCGGCCACTACATGAAGATTCCCCCGCGGATCATGTTCATCGCTCAGTGCCTTGCGGCTGTCATCGCGGCGTTCGTCTGTGTCGGCGTGCAGGCCTGGGAGTTCGCGAACATCGAGGACTTCTGTACGCCTCATCAGAAGGACGGCTGGAAGTGCTTGGACGTGAACACATTCGCGACCGCGTCCATCATTTATGGTGAGATCGGCCCGCGACGCATGTTCTCTTCCGGCGCATTGTAAGCATGCACATTGTTTCTCTGTTGAATGCCGAATTGACCGTTGTGTTTGGGTAGGTATAATCCAATGATGTACTTCTTCGTCATCGGAGCGGTCATGCCAATCCCGTTCTATATCCTCGCCTGCAAGTACCCGCAGTCGCTCTGGCGATATGTGAACATCCCTGTGTTCTTCGCGGGGCTTGGTCAGCTGCCACCCGCGACAGGCATCATGTACTCTTCTGCGGCGATGATCGGCGCATTCTTCCAGTGGTTCATGCGCCGCTTCCACTTCCGCTGGTGGATGCGCTACAACTATATCCTCTCCGCCGCACTCGACTCGGGCGTCGCAATCGGACTCGTCCTCATTTTCTTCTGCCTGCAGTTCCCGAAGGGCGGTGTCTCCGTCAACTGGTGGGGCAACACCGTGTGGCAGAACACGTACGACTCACTCGGCGTGCCGATGAAAGTCACCAACACGTCGTTTGGGCCGAGCACGTGGTCGTGAACGGACGCTTTCTCGCGCGCACCGCGCCGTTCCTCTATCTTCGCATCTGTAGCATTATTCCCTACCCTATCGAACGCACTATCGTTATGTACTGACTGCCTGTTCCTCGCGCCTCATGACCCCGCATCATTCGCCACGCATCGACTCTTCACGCTTACCCTTCCCCCTTACCAGTAGTACCCTGACCTTTTCTCCTTCGTCTTTGCTTAGCAAGCACCGCTAGGGTGACCCCGCTCGCAGGCTGCTTGCCCACGCATTGTTACTTCTTACTGTCCGCTCACCAGGGGTCTCCGGATGTTTGCTGTATTCGTTCTACGACTGTCACCTTTTGTACCGCTGTAGGGCTTGCAATTGACAATGATGACGACTCGACGCATCCCTCGTCTAGAGTATAAATGCGATCACAGCGATACAAATGAACTACAAAGCAATCTCGACATCCAACCTCGCTAGATACGAGTATACATCTGGCGACATACGATATTTGAGGTTTCCTGCGAAGATCATCAACGACCTTGATTTTTTGCGCAGTGTGGCGAGTGTCTAGAGTGTCTTTTCAGTGCGTGCATCTACACCAAATCGTGGCAGCTTACCATCTGCCGTGTGACATCAGCCATTGCGGACGTCTTGACTCTTTGATGCACGCTTGCCAATGCGTCCATCGTGAGCGTGAGGAACGTCTGCAGGTTTCTCTGCAGTGCTTCTGGGAGGTCCTTGAACTCTTCAGCTCTCCGCGTAATCTTCGCGATGTCTCCGTCCATGGGAACGAGATCCGTCGACTCCATGATCTGGGAGCGAGCGGTCAACATCCAGATGCCGCGTGTTTAATGGGGACGCTCACCTCCAACGCAAGGTCCACTCTGCCCGCATCCTTCGCGTCCATTGCTTCTCGCACCCGAAGCAGCCGGATAACCGCCTCACGCTCCTTACCCACCGCGCGGTTGGTGCGCTCGTAGTGCCGCAAGATGTCCGCGGCGGTGCGTTCGATCGCGCGCGCATTCTCGTCACTGCTCGGCTGCGCGATAGTGGTCCCGAGCGCCTGCGCGAGGCACGCAATGACGGTCGTGTAGTCCCCGGCGAGGTTGTACAGCTTGATCGCCTCGGGAACGCGGTGGTTCTCCTCTGAGTGCTTGGCGGCACGCACGAGGATCTGTTCGTTGTACTGCCGTGGGTCCTCGAGCTTCAGCAGCGCCGCGTGCTGCTCAATCGCGCCGCTCTGTGCGGCCAGCGTTCAGCGCGTGCTGTGGGCAATGAGAAGGAGACGTACGAAGTGTGTGCCGTCGGGGCGGAAGCCGCCGACGAGCTCCTCCCATGCGGCGCCGGTGTTGGCGAGGACTATGATGCGCCGCACGAGTTCCCACGCGTTCTCCTCTTGCTCGCGTCCGATACCGCCACTCTGGTCCGCGCTCAGACACACGCAATATACGTACTGGAGTGCCTCGCTCGCGTCCATCTTCACAAACTGGCGGACATACCGCCAGATGAGTGTGGAGAGGCTAAGCGCGGGTGGCGAGACCGGCGACAGAGATACTGCCGCAGGATACGGAATGAGTGGGGGACTAGCACGAAGAGGTAGGCACGTGACTTACAGGGCGTCATGTCCGATGTCTCTGGCACGCGAAGGCACGCGCAGGAGACCATGGTACGCAAGCGCAATTGCCAGATGGACGGCCTCGATTTCTGTCTCTTGGTGGTCCCACAATGCCGCTAACAGCCTACGCGGCAGAACAGATGAGCACACGCAACAAAGAAGACACTCATAGACATACACGTTCGAACTGCCCACACTAAGCAGCACACCGGCCCACACTCGCGCTTCGAGCCTTTCTGGCCGGGTATACCATCGAAGTGGCGCTCGCCGTAGCTAAGGAGAACCTCCGCAAGCGCGCGTAGGCCGCCGTTCTCGTCTTCGTCGACCTTCCGCAATGAGTGAGTCATACATACGCAGAGACATACTGGAGGAGACAAACCATCGCGAGCTGGAACCACAGCCAGTCCTCCGTGGTGACTGTGACCTGCTGCACGCTCCGCCGCGACGCATCAATCTTGCCCATCAGCTTGTACAGCGCGAGTTTGAATGGATCCGTCGTTGACGAGTGCAACATATGTGCGTTGAATATAGCGTGCAGCTGGTCCCGATGGGGTTTTGGCAGCCTACGCAACTACGTCAGTGGCTATTCTGACCTCGACGCGAGCGAGGGACGTCATACCGCCTGTCGGGTGCCTCTACCCATGCCCTGAAATGCCCCAGGAAGCTCGCCTCGCGGTGCTCGATGGCCTGTTGGAAGCGCAGCGCTTCCTCCAGCGCCTCATGCGCGTGCCCCGTGCGCACAAGGTGGAACAGTTTCGCCCACAGTGGCTGGCCAGCAATCAACTAGAGGCGGTATAAATACGCGACCGTCAGCGATGCGCGGCGACGCACCTCAATGCGGTCCTCCCACTCGCCGTTGCGATAGTGGCGCACGAGCACGAACGCGCGTATCTTGTTCGCGACGCTAGGGTCTCCCCCAAGGCGTGCCTCAATTGCGCGCGCGCCTGCAGCGTGCGCTCAACGACGCCCCAATACTGCTCCTCAAGTGCCTCACGTGCACCTCGTGCAATCTGGCGGCGCAGTTCGGCCGCTTCGCGCGCGTCGGGGTCACCAAGGTACACACGCGCGTACTTGCGCTCGAAGAGCGGCGCGTTGAGGATATGCGCGCCGGCGTGCTCGAGGGGTGGGAGCGCGGGAGGCTCTGCAGTGATGCGAGCGAGGACGTGGAAGTTTTGTGCAAGCTGGAACGCGGCTTGCTGTGGCAGGGATCAGAGGACAATCGGGGAGGCGCAGGGGCGACTCACGTCGGGGTTGCCTGAGAGGGAGGCATCGATAAACGCGTGCAAAATGGGGTAGGACGTGCCACGCAGACGGGCTGTGTTCAGCTCGGCAATGACACGGTTGTACGCCATCATTTTGCTCTGCATCTGCATGTTGAGGCTCGGTCCGGTGCTGGCCTGACATCCAGACGTGAAGCTAGGACCGCATATATGCTGGTCAGGCCGCTCACCGATAGCAATCCTTTGCCATGGAAACTCTTCTTGAGCTCCGCGACTGCCCTATTCTCGCCGCGCACCCGCCCGCCCAGCTGCTCGAACACGCGTTTTTTACGCGCCTCCCAGTCGCGCTGCCCACGATCTTCGAGGACATGGTAGAACTCTTCCTGCGTCTCCTTTCGGCCCTCCTCAATGGTGGAGATGAGGTTTTGCTCGTGCGCGTGGCGCAGGTAGCCCGCGACATCTGTATCCTGCAGTGCCTGCAGTGGCGAGAAGGTGGTTGATGTGTTGAGATGCGCAATGGAGCTTCCGAGTGCGGGCGCGTCAACGTGCGCTTGCGCAAGGAGATAATTCCTGCATACACGAACCACTGAGCATGCA
>JABYQE010000443.1:0-10681 GCA_022376435.1 Amylocystis lapponica
CAACCCGGTCGACCTCATTATCCTCGGCCGCAAGTACGAAGTGCGAAGTGGCTCGGGCCCTCGTACAGGATGCTCTGCGTACGCGCCGAGCCGCTCACGCAGACGGAGGGCGAACGGCTGGGGATGCGCGACGTGATCGTGATCTCGGAAATCCGGCAAGGGATCAGGGGAAACCAGCAGGTCACGGTGCAGGAGCGGTCGGTCATGCTGCTGATCAATGGGAAGCTGGTGTGACTTGGTGTGGGCGAGAGCGCCGAAGTGCTACGGGCCACGGCGTATTGCCGACAAGCATTCTGACAGTTTTATCTATGTGTGTCTACTAGAAAGTTAAGAACAGGTTTTCCATGTGTGCGCTGGTGCGATATGCGTCGGTCACTCCGCCTGGTCTGGCTTCAGCAGCCGGGCGATGCGTAACTCGCGCATGCGCCGACTCGCCGCGCGCGAGTGCTTGTTCAGCCCACCGTGGAACGCCCAGTCTGCGAGCTGCCAGTGCTCCTCGCCAATGGCCTGCGCCTCGCCGCTGCCACGCACAGAGTATTTGCGGAGCAGAGTAGCCCCCCCAGGCTGGCATAGCAAGAACGAACGTATGCCAGTCAGACCACAGCCAATGCAGACAAGACGGACGCACATGCTCGGCAAGGTATGCCGTGATGTCCACGACGAATCCGTCCAAGACGACCACGCAGCGTCCCCCGCGTCCTCCCGCCTGCACGTACGTGCGCACCTGGTCCGGTGTCCACGTCGGGCCCTTCCACGGGCTCTCTTCCTCCATGACAACCTCTGATGGAACGCTGCTGCGCTCCTTCTGGAGCATGTATGCGTGCGCGGAGTATACATCCTCGTTGCGAGCGCGCTTGAGGCCGGATACGAGTCCAAGGGCGTGGAGAAGGAATATGACCCATTTTGAAGGGTCCCAGTCAAACATGGAAGGGCCGGAGCGATAGTCATGAGGAAATGCATGCTGCGTATGCCTTGAGAAACAGCATCATAATATTATGGGGGCACTTACGTGCTGCGAAAGTGATGCCGAGCGTGAGCTCGTCAGCCATCATTTTCAGGAACATACGAAAGAATCGCACAAAGTTGTGATTCCCTTCACCGCAAGTGAGAAGGGCGAGGATCTGAGACATAGAAGAACGTCAGTTGACGCCCAATTTGTATTTTTTGATAGAAAACCCGCACCAGGTTTGACTTGGATGTGTTTTCATCCGAGTACGGTTGAAGACCATCCCAGTGAGCAAGTCTGTTATCGACAGCACACATCAGTAAAATGAAGTTCAACACTCGAGTTGGTCATGACTCACGAATTTATTAGGAAGGTGCAGTGCCATACTGTGCAGGGGCGGCGGAATGTTGAACATGACGTATAAATGGGTGTCAGAAACAGACAGCTCACTGAAAAGTCTAGCCACTAAACTGCCCCAGATGAACGCCCCGATGGGATCGGCCCATATAGTCCCGATAACCGGAGGTAATGCTATACCGAGCGACAATGCAAACGAGACTGACAGTTACAAGTTAGATGGAAATGTGCGACTGATATACGGAAACGCTATATACCGTAGTACTTGTGCTGCATGCGCACGACTAGGAACACGGTGAGCATCACAAAAGCAAAGACCGGTGAGCGGGACAGACTTGGATCGTTCTCAAGATCGTCACGGTCGATGAGCTCGAGTCGCTCGTAGCGTGGCTTGAAGAATATCCATCCCACATGTGACCACAGGAGGCCGCGCGTAGCAGCGTATCTAGTCCGAATTGCATATATGTTTGTGCTTCCTTGAGAATGATCACGTACGGGTCGTGTTGCGGGTCATCTGTGAAACGCTACGATAGGTCAGACTCGGCGAGACTGGCGGTAGAAGACAGTAAATGTGCCTCACGTGGTGTAGACGATGTCTGAGACACCTGGAACAAGGCATAAATTGACTATCAGACGCAATACTAGTCAACAAACTACACCCACCACCACTGCAGTGAACATCAGCCGCCGCACAAAATTAAGTCTGAATCCGAGCCGTACCTTGATAGAGCCCTGGAAGGCACTGGCACCCAGTAATGCCAAAACTAGTCTAACGCCGTAGCCGGCTCGGAAGGCACGGTGCGAGTACAAGCGGTGGTACCCAACGGTGATCCTAGCCATACCTCAGCTCCAGGATGAGTTAACACGCACAGACATTCTTACTGACCCCAAGGACGCTGCTTGCCAGAGAACGACAGCCAAGACAAGGGTGGCGCGAGGCACAGAGTACCAAGGATAGCAGAAGACGCCGACGGCAGCAGCAGCGTGAAAGAGCAGGAAAAACGTCGCATTAGTCCACCAGATCTGCGAAACTGCGGGCGTGTGTTTGTCGGGGGAGGACAGCATACTAAGTCGGTGGAGATGGTGGGGGTACGCGCTGCAGAGAGAGCAATGTGAGTGCGGTAATTATCAAGCTTCGATGACTATCACGTACGTGCTTTAATTAAAATCAAGGATATCTGCAACAGCGTGTGGCTGTCAATCGTAGTATTGCCACTGCCAGCGGCGTCGTCCGGCAGCGGCCAATTGAGCAAACGAATTCCTATATAGGCCCGCTTGCCATCTTGCCCTCCTCCCCGATAAAATCCGTGGACGGAGTCAAAGCCATGCACAGTCGCGATACGGGAGTTGCTGGGAATATCCATGCCCGGGCTGCCCGTGCAGACGATAGTTGCCATGCAGTCCATGGCACCAACGCGACTTGGAATAACTTTCAAGTTGACTTGACGCGCCACCAGTACACGTGACCGTCCTTCTCTCTTCGGCCTGCTTCAAGTTATTTAATCACACCACGCTAGTTGCTACGGATATTACTGAGGCGTTCAATATGTGAGTCCTATGCATGGAGAGAGGATATTGAACGGCTGCCGTAGCTACCTCAATATCCAGGTCGTCCTACAGCGATTTTAAATTCGAAATCTGCGTTGATTCCGTTGAATCGGCTATCGCGTCCGTACCCTCTCTCGTCACTCCCTTGTCGCCCAAGCTTCATCAGTTGCCAAAGAGCGTTTCACGGAGAGGCCGATCGCCTCGAACTATGCGGTAACCTCGGACTTGGCGGAGGGACAACTCCCAGCCTCGGCCTCTTCAAGGCCGTGCAAAAAGCCGTGCCCACGCTGCCCATAATGGTGAGTGACCCTCACATATTACATACATTACCAGCGTTTCAAGGCGACACGCGATGAATGAAGGCCATGGTGCGTCCACGGACAGGCGACTTCCTCTATTCGGATGCAGAGCTCGAAATCATGCTCGAAGACATCCGGACCTTCAAGCAGGCCGGCGCCAGCGGCGTCGTGTTCGGCGTGCTGACTCGCGACGGCAGAGTCGACGTCCCTCGGACTACGCAGTCAGCTGTCCTTCCGCACTCCGCGCACCTGCAGCCCGCTCTTCACACCGCGTTCCCCCAGACTCGTTAACGAAGCCGTGCCCATGCAAGGTACGCGTGCCGACAGCCTTCAGACGTGAAACAGGCCCCACGCGCACGCCTTGCGCTGACATCCCGCCTAGTGTGCTTCCACAGGGCGTTTGACATGACGCGGGACGCCATGGAGGGCACGTCTCGCATCTCTCCGTGACTGCCCACGCCCGCGCTGACACTGACAGCTCTGCATAGCCCTCACAGACGTGCTCTCCATACCACACGTCACGCGTATCCTCACCAGGTAAGCCCGTCCACCATCCAAGCGACGAACCTCGTCCGACGGACACGTGCGGCACAGCGGCCACGGCCCGACCGCGCCATCGTCCCTCCCCACCCTCCGCACGCTCGCTGACGCTGCGTACATGTTGAAGAGCGCGGTGACTATCCTCCCCGGATCGGGCATCAACGCGTCCACCGTCCGCCCGCTCGTCGACACGTTGTTGCCCTTCGTCCGCGAGATCCACCTCAGCGCGGGGTGCTGGGAGGACAGCGAGATGGTGTACCGCCCGGAGGGTATGGGTATGGGCGTCGGAGGCGCAGGCGAGTGGGGCGTGTGGCGTACTAACGAAGAGACGGTGCAGGCTGTCAGACGGGCCGCGATTGATGCTTCCGTTGACTATACCCAGAGGCTGATCGATGGATAGGAACGTAGTGCTTGTGTGCTCTTCCCGCAAGATGTCAGAAGGGGTTGACTACTTATATGTAGCTGTGCGCATGGTAGCCCAATGCGCCGAGTTCTCATGTCAGACGCGTCGAACAAGGTAGTTGTACAATGTGTTACATTCGCTACTGTACATACAAGCCATGTCTCCCGGAGACAACGGCTGCTACTCTACGACATCGACATAGTGAAATAAGATTAGCAATAGAATACCCCCGTAGAAAATACAGCTCTACATCTCAGACATGCGTATGCCGCAGGGATTGCGTCACAACCGCCTGTCGCATCCAACACCGCCTTCGTCTGCACGTTCCGGAGCTTGCTGCCTCAACACGTGTGGGACATGGGTATTCCCGCCTCCGCGAAGAGGTGTCAAGGTAGGGTCGACGGATCGTGCATCGCGCTATATCTGAGACTTGTCTTGAATAGAAATAAATAGAATCGAGAGGCATAGGGCATCTGGAGCACCAGCAAGTCAGAGGATGCTTTGCGATGTCGAAGAATCTGCTTTACGCACCAAGCACCAAGCGCCTAAGCCCACAGCGTCAGCTTCGTCAATTCCAAGCTGCCACTCTCCGTGTGGTTAGCCACGAACAGCGCGCCAAGGCGAGTCGCTGCGCAAGAACACATGAGTGACCAAGGCCGCAAGCAGACACCGCGACCCGCACACTCACCCGCTTCGACCCCAGACGCCTTGCACGGCGTGGTGGTCAGCCCCACCGCAGTGAGCGCGGACATCACCTGCCCGTACGTGCCGCGGAAGAACGAGCCGTGCGGCGGCACATCGACGGAACCCGTCGACTGGACGCTGCTGTCCGAGCAGCGCAGCGCCGCCTTCCTGTCCAGCGGATTCGCGAGCGCGGGCGGCGAGGAGGAGCTCATCCCCGCCGCGAGCACGGCCTTTGCGATGCGGGCCTTGAGCCGCATCAGGCGGCTCTCCGACAGCCTGTGCGGCGCGTCCTTCGGATGCGATGCGAACTGAATGTAGAGGCCTTGGCCGCTCTCGATCTCAACTGGAGAAGCGAGTGTCTCGGAGGACGCGGTGGTGAGTGTCGCGTCCGTGGAGTTGCTCCCAGTGCGCCGGAGGGTGAGCCACGGTTCCGCGAGGCGCGGGGTGGTGCCGGAGCGGGCGGGGGAGCGGAACCGGACGTTTGCGAACTCGACGAGGTAGGGGATGCCGAAAGAGTTGAACTTGATTTGAGGAGCCATGATAGAGAGTGTTTACGACCAATGCCAGATCGGTGGAGTGGGGATGGTGGGGGTACGAGTACAGGGATATGGAGACAGACGCGGCCCCGTACTGAAATATATTGGTAGAGAGATGGCTTGGCTGCGGACACGTTGTGGGATGCTTTGCTAGTGGAAGCCATTTCCGGCAGGCAATGTATGTGAAGACTCGCCTGCACAATACGGACCGCTGAGACAGATGCATTCACAGCCGGGATGCATTTGGTAAAGCAGGTGATTAGCATTGCGGCAAAAGGGAGGCCACGGATACTGAAAAGGTAAAGAGGGCCCGAGCAACAGATACACATGGCATTGGCCTTGTATATTACTGATAAACGCACGGACCTCGCCATCAGCACGTTTCAAAGTCTCTTTCGGACGGGAAAGGATGTCGAATGGCAGCACAGAAATCCATCAAGATGATCTGCATGTGGAGAAGGGTCTACACCTGGAGAACTACCTTGTTCTTTGCTTGAATGCAAAATAAGTCTAGCGTATTG
Organism: Amylocystis lapponica; assembly: GCA_022376435.1. NCBI lineage: Eukaryota > Fungi > Basidiomycota > Agaricomycetes > Polyporales > Postiaceae > Amylocystis > Amylocystis lapponica. Next base: position 5,835 of record JABYQE010000443.1, read on the forward strand.
TTGAACAAGGTTTGCCAAATTGACCCACAGAACCCTTATCTCGACAGACCGATGACCCTTGAATCGGAAAAGAACAGAGCCAATGCACCAGAAGGAGAGAACCACGTAGATAACTGCACATGGCATGCGTCGGAAACCCGGGTCCAGCTGGGTCCAGGGAAAGAAACACAGAAGTACTGGCGGTGCTAAAATAGCGCGTGAGGACGAGAATCGCGTGTGCGCTTTGCGGCATAGAGAAGGCAGCTGTCCGAGCAATAGATGTACATTGTCCGAGGATGCCCTGCTTCGCTGCAGCAACACCTTTGAGGAGAGCAGGTTTCGCCAGTCAGCTGTAAACGTAGCAAGTACTAACTGGCAGAGCAGACTCAGTGGTAGCGAGATTGGGGTTACACCATTGACAGGCAGCCGGATCCACCCGAGACCTTAGAATGAGGTTAGGACCTCCGTCCGGAGTTGTGCACTTTAATCGCGCCAGTTCATCCCGCCGGTCGAGTCACCATGTTGCCTGGGAGTGGCTGGACTTGGTCTCCTCCTGACTGTCTGTAGGTTGATATAGTTTGCCCAGCACCCACCACGGTTCTTGCGTTATCCCGATGTCCCAACCTGCTACCAGTGCGACCGACATTGTGATCTTGGGAGCTGGGGTCATTGGGCTTACGGTCGCTCATGTCTTATCCACAAGCTCTCATGGCCCGTACAACATCAAGATCGTTGCCCGAGACATGCCAGAAGACTTAGATTCACAGGCGTTTGCAAGCCCGTGGGCTGTTCGTCAGATCCATTGTATATGAATTTTAGACCATCAGGCCTAACCTATCTGAAGGGTGCAAACTGGTCGCCCATCGGAAGCTTCAACGAGCGTACATACAAGCGCGAAGCAATCACTTTGTGTGTGGCATTATATCCAAATGTTGTTGAGAATTACTGACATGTGTTTCGATGCGAAGCAACAAATTTTGGGACATGATCCCGAACGGCCTTATTATAGTGAGCTACTTGGTTGATGCCGCTGCTTCGATTACGATAGCACCAACAGGAACTCCCGTCTCAAGTGTACTATGCTGAAAACAACAGTCTTGATCAGCTTTGGTATAAGGATCTTGTCAAAAACGTCAGTATGTTTTTTAGCCATCGTGTGTCCCGGCTCATAGAAAGTTCCTGCAGTTTCGTGTCCTTGAACCGGGAGAAGTCCCCGAAGGTTCAAAGGGAGGCGTCGCATTCACTACGATCTCCGTCAACCCAGAGACCTACCTCCCATGGATCAAGTCCGAGCTGCTCGCACATGGCGTACAGTTCGTGCGTCAGCGTGTACTGAGTCTGAGCGAGGCTGCTGCGCTTGCAGGACCAGGCGGGGTTTTGGTGAATGCTACTGGTCTAGGTCAGTGGAGCTGCCTTGAATAGGCAGCGTGTTGACCTCATCCCGTTGACTCATGTTGGTCACTTGCAGGTGCGCGGTCTCTGATTGGCGTGGAGGACACGGACGTCTATCCCATCCGCGGTCAGGTCATTATCGTTGAAGCGCCAGCGGTGAAAGAATGTCTCTCCGCCCCCCTCGGTATGCTGTGTCCCTCACCCTCTTTCAACACCTCTAATTCTCCGTCTGAAATTACCAGGAGTCTCCTCGAGGCCTGGCGAGGCCACTTATATAATACCAAGGGCGCCCAAGGAAGGACGATTTGAAGTTCTCCTCGGCGGGACGTTCCAGCAGGACAACTGGGACATCTCTGTAGACTTTCCCACAGCTCGTGGTATCATGGAACGCTGCACGGCTATTGCACCACGTCTGGCAGACAAGGAGACCCGCATCCTGAGACACAATGTTGGTCTGCGACCTGCACGCAGGGGAGGTGCTCGCGTGGAAACTGAGTGGGTCGACGTACCAACCAAAGAAGCAGGCGAGCGTGTCTTGGTGGTCCATGCGTACGGGTTTGGGTAAGCAGCGGCATTCGTATCTCCCTGATTAATCACTAAGTGTTCATCTGGTCTATCAGCCCCGCAGGATATCAAAATTCATGGGGAGCGGCAGAAGAAGTCTTGTCACTTATCACGGCGAACGCGAAGTAAAAAACCTAAAAGGCAAATTCCGGAATGTGTTGTACACTACTCTGATCGAACAATGTGCAAGCGCAGCTTCGAAAAGAAGCTTGCAATGAGCTTCAAGCTATCATAACGCGAGGCATGCTTCGGATCGTGAGGGGCGCGCGATTCACGCGTGGTGCACTTCTGCCTACTCGGTACCGCGACTCCTACGCTTCCGCCGCGCAAATGAGACAAGTGACATGCTTGAAAGGGAACTGTTCGACGCGAGATTGAATAAACATACCAATGCCTAGCCATACAAATGCGATACATTGTCATAGGACCATAGCCACGGACGAGAATGGGAAAAGCACCCCAAACCAAACTCCACCGAACCCTCATCGTCTCTCGAATACTGGTGGTCTAGACGATACCGCTCTCGGCATCGGTGCGGGTGCGGGTCTGATCTTCCCAAGCCAGCCCCGCTTCTTGACTGCTTGGGCATCTCCTTGACCTTGGTGCTTGCCGCGGGGGCTGTTTGTCACATCCGCAATGGCCGCAGACATCGGTGCACCCGTGGTCGCCCTCCGAACCGGGGAGATCGGCGCCGCAGTTGGGCGAACGCCGTTGCGGACTGGCGTGAAACCCGTGCGTACTGTGGTCCTACGCAGGCGAGGCGTGGACGTCTCCGAGCTTGGCATGCTGTCCGCAGTGAAACCCTGTGGAGGCACACCTTCGCAGCCGTCAAAGTCGTCTGGCGCTCGCCGCTTCTTGCCAATGGACGAATTCGATGACGACTCCAAGAGATACGGCGCGTGGATCGGGAGGGCGCGCTTCGTTTCCGGCGTGTGCGCTCTGAAAACAGGTTGTGATACTTTGGTCTCTGGCGTCTTCGGTCTTGGCATCGTAGATGACGATGCAACTCTCGAAGAGGCTCTGGGGGTGGATGGTGTATATGTCGGTCTTGAGGGCACTGGAGGAACCGAAGGACCGGCAATAGGAGGAGGAGTGGTAGGTCTAGAAGGAGCACGTTGGGAGGACGCTAATTTGGCAGCCTCTGCAGGCGTTACCGCCGATGCTTGTTCGCCGGCTGACGCAAGTTTGGTCTGAAGGCTGTGGACTTTTCTATTCAACGAGTCAATCTTGCTATTGAGCTTCTTCTTTTCTTTGAGCAACCTGAAGTAGAACCCGTCAGCCTCTTTCAAGACGGTCGGCAAATATGTCTTACTCGATGAAGCGATCGTCATTCTCCTCAATCTCCTGGCACTTGATTTTGAGCAATTGCTCCATCTCCAGGTTCTGTTCCCTGAGCTCGATAACTTCGTCCTGAAGCTTCGGGCTGGCTTTGAGATTACTCAGTTCGCGGCGTAGTGAACCGAGAGTCTGTTCGCTTTGGATGACCTGCATGGACAGGTTGACTTCGGCTGCCCTGTAAGCCTTATCAGACTGCACGGCCTTTGAGCGAGCCTGCTCGAGTTCCTCCTTTAGTGAAGCAACCTCTCGTTCGCTGGAAAACGCACGTCAACGAAGGCATTACTATCATTGTGATTGAAGCCTACCTGTCTTTCACCTGACTCTCCAGGTATCGCTGTAGCGACTTTGAGCGTTGCACTTCAGCTTCCAGACCGGTGATTTCGAACTGCAGATTCTCCTTCTCATCTTGTAAGGTCTGTAAAGACGCATCCACATCATCCAGAGTGGTACGAACTCCGGCGAGCTCTTCGGCTAGCTTCTCTTGGTTCATTTCGGCCGTCATGCGTCTCGCATCCGCGGATTGGAGCTCCAACTCATGTGTCTCCTGAGTACGAGCATGAGCATCCCTCTCTGCGTCCAAATCCACCTTGAGATCTTCGATCGTTTCAGCAGTAGATGCCAGACTACGCGTGAGTTCTTCTTTGGCCCTAGACAGCTCCCGCAGGACCTCCTCGTGCCGAGTATCCAGATCGGAATAGGTCTTCCGCACGTCCGTTAATTCGGTAGCCGCTAGATCCAAACGATCCTGCATAACCTTGAGCTCGTCCGCATGATCAGACTGTAGCTGGGACAGCTGGGCTTCCAAATCCTCGCTCTCGGCCAAATATTTCTCCAGGCGTTCCGCGACCGTCTGCTGCTGTGCCTTGACTTCATCGTGTGCTTTCGTTGCGGAGTCGAGGTCTGCTAGAGCGTGATCCAGTCGTTCCTGTAGCCCAGCCAACTGTGCCTCGTAACGGGCCTCCACTTCGGCAAGTTCTCCATCCGCGCGAACGTACATCTGCAACTTCTCAGTCGCCTCAACAAGTTGCCTCTCGAGACCCTCCTTTTGGAACGGATCAGCCCACGCTCCGCTTCATCATGAGATGCAAGTGTCTCGTCGTGGAGCCGCTTCACCTCCAAAAGCTCCGTGGACGTGCGCTCGAGGTCATTCTTCAGGTCGTCCATTTCGAGCGAGTGTTTTCTGTAGCTGCACTAGCTCGTCGCGCAAAAGAGCTTCTGTATGCGAACGAGCGTCGTTGGTTGCGAGATCGGTTCGGAGAGCTTCAACGTCATGCAAGAGCTTCTCTACTTCCTGTTGGTGGCGGGATTTCGCCTCTGCGCTAGCGTCCTGGAGAGCCTTCAGCTCCTGCTCTAGATTGGCCTTCTCATCTGCGAAACGGGAGGCATTCTCGGATAGAACGCCGCGTGATGTTGGTGCAAGTTCTCGAGCTGGCTCTGAAGGGCAGATATCTTGGCAGTCTTGTCCGATATCTCTTGTCGCAAGGTAGTCAACTGCGACTGCGCCGTAGACCTTTCCTCCTCTGCAACACCAGAAGAAGACACGGTCTCTGCAACTCGGCCTGTGTAGCAGTCAG
>JABYQE010000444.1:0-10660 GCA_022376435.1 Amylocystis lapponica
GCTGAAGATCGCCGGGCAGGTCGGCGCGAAACATCTCATCAACTACAGGAAGACGCCGCATTGGGCGGAGGATGTGCTCAAGATCGTGCGTCTTGCGTCTCTCGTGCTCCTGCTCTCGTTCAATGTCTCGATCCGTGTCTGCTAGACGAACGGCCGTGGCGTAGACCACGTCATGGAAATCGGCGGCCCGAGCACGCTTATGGAGTCCATCGCGGCTGTCCGTTATGGCGGGTGGGTTCACGAGATCGGCTTCCTCTCTGGGGTGAGCATTGCCTGGCTTGGTATCGCATAGAAGCGGCTCACATTTCTGTGTTGCACAGGCAGGAGACGTCAGTGCGGTTCCCTTCGCTCTCCATGCAAAGTCTGCGTGCCTCCGTGGCATCATTGCTGGTGCTCTCTCACAGTGAGCTCACATTTTCCATGCTGGCACTGGTGACGACTAATAGTTCGCCGTTCGAGGTTCGAGAATCTGGTTCGCCTGGTCGCTGCACACTCCCTCAAGCCCGTGGTGGACAAGGTGTTCGCTTTCGAGGAGGCGGTCGCCGCGCTTGAATATATGGACAGTCAGCAACATGTTGGCAAGGTTGTCATCAGGGTTTCCAAGAGTTGAGTCGGGGCAGCGGCGTCTTCTGTATGAGCATTCACTGTAATTCTAGTAGTGTTATTGATCGGTCGTAGCACGCAGGCCTGCAAGAACGCCGCCATTATTCATCGAGGCCGTGCTAAAATCGTATGTGGGATTAAAGCGGTACAACAATCACTAAATCATCGAAGTTTCGACTCTCAATCTCCAGGTTTTCGCGGTGTCGTCTGCGATTGTCGAGTGCTCAGGCAACTTTGCTCAAACGTCATGCAAAAAAACATAGACTTACCAGTTCTGGGTGCTCGCCGTCCGGATCGCCGCCTTTGTCTCTGTGATCTATATCTGTAAATGGCCAGTCCGAAAACAAGCTATCAAGGTCAGACACACCGCCGTCACATCTCGAACACGCTGGTCGGAGCCTGGCCGTTACGAAAGCGCTTCAAGTTGCCACGTATGTACTCACTACCGGCCGTAGCCACGGCAGAATCGTGTGCACTCGTACGGGCGTTCAACTTGAGAGGTGTGTCGCGCCTTCCTGCCATCGCTGTGAGGCCCGTAGTCATGAATTGTATCGCAGGATATTCAGTTGGCTCAGTTGTTCATCGCAACGTTCTTCGGCGACGCCGTCTTCATGCGTAGTCCTTCATGTGCACAGTCTGCTGCAGCGTCTAATGCTGATGCACGTCGTAGAATTGGCCCGTGGCGAGGACGGCCGAGTTCTCATGCGGCCACCTGCCATGCTCCAAAGCGAGAAGGCGAAAAGCGTCTGAGGAGCGGTCCGAGGGCCCTGACGTATGATATCGGACAGTCTTCGCCATGAATCTTCCTCCGCGAGTCGGATGTATGCGCGCAAACTTTCCAAACATACGGTCCGCAGCCCGCCTCACATGCTACCAATTTGTTGGCAGAGATGAAAACACAAAGGCGAATATATTGTTGTGAGTACCGGGCTCTGCAATTAAACTACTTATCGAGTGCATGGGTATCTGCAGTTACTTAGGGTTACTTCCTGTTCGGATTTATCAGTCGTTCTGTTCATCTATCATGCGGCGCTCTTTCAGCACGAGGAAGAGTCGGCGGCCTCAGGTACATGTATTCTGACAGAGAAGCAAAGATGCCTGCAAGAGGTTGCCGAACAGTCGCACCTGTATCTCTGTTGAGTTTCCGTGTCTGCGTATTGATATTGCATCCACATGTATTGCTCCCGAATTGCGCAGTCCAGCGCCCAGCAGGCCAAACATCCACTGTACCCGGTCCCCGAGGTGACCTCTGATGACTGTCTCAACAAGGTCCAACTCAACCATAGGAAGCAGATCTTCCCATACTTGGAGACAGAGGAGGAAGCGTATGCCATTCAATCTGTACGTTTCGTGATTTCGCCTCGCACACAGCGCTGTTTGATAACGATGTATACGATGTGACCCTGAAGAATGCGCGCCGATCACTGCACGCTCCGCAAATATCTCCATGCCGGATTCTGACGGAGGAGCCATGTCATCGAGAGAGGCACGGTCGTCGCCCGGCCTATGAGGCGCCACCTCGACAGGGAACACAGGGAAGCCATCAGAATCTCAACATGTACATGTCAGAGATTGAAAGGTGGCTCATCTAGTAATATGAGGGGTCTTCGCGAGTTAATAAGCCCGTGTTTCTTCTCACCGCCGTCAAGCTTGACAAGGACGCGGTAGAATCTGGCCGTGTGTAGAGCTGTCAACGCTAGGGGTGGGATTGCATAAGTACGTACTGCAGTGCGCCCGCATGTCGGTCGATCCACAGGCGATACCATGGCCACGCGTGTGCGGGCCTCTGTCGTCCCGAAACGGCAATGACAACGCCAAACGACGATGACAGGGATGACGGGTCCATGCTTCGCGCAGCTGTCAAGTTCACAGGATGAATATTCAATATTAATCGATGACAGAACTTATGCGTCGTGTGCGGGGCAGGACCCCGTGCAGTGCGGACGGAAAGGAATGCTTGACAAGTGGAATAGAGCTGCGCACTGTCGTAATTGAAGTTTGAGATTGCAATGATGGCCATGGGCATACGCCCGTGAACATTGAACATAGCGATCGCTGGTGTTATCCTGCCGATAACGGTATTAAATAGTGAGGAACGAGTACAGATCACTGAGGATCGAACCACGCCAATACATAGTGCATCAAGTGAGAAAACCAATGCGAGAACCAAAGCGGCCGCGAGCCACACCTGCGAACGCATCAGGCTCACGCCTTCGCCTTTTTGGACCCTGCGACCGTCTTCCACAAGAATCGCAACACCCACCCCCGCGGGAGCCACTTGAACCATGCAAACAGGCCCGAGCGGCCCCCCAGCGTCATATACCGCGGCGGGCTACGGCTGAGTGCGCCACGCACGACTCGGTGCGCGAGTTCCTCCGCGGGAATGGCCCCTTGCTCCTGGCTCGCGGAGATGCGCGACACGATCGAGTCGAGCCAGGGTGTGTAAAAGCTGCCGGGCGGGAGGCTGAACTCAGCATACGTATTCGCCGCGATGTTCGAGCGCACCGCGCCCGGCACGACGAGCATCACCGCGACGTTGAATGGGCGGCACTCCATGTAGAGCGCGTCAGAGAAGAGGCCGATCGCGGCCTTTGAGCCGGAGTATACGCCGCTCCAGGGCGTCGGGCTGTGGGCGGGTCAGGTGCGCAGTGTGCGGAGGGAAGAGAGAACGCACGTCTCGCCCATGATGGAGCCAATGTTCACGATGGTGCCGCTCTTGCGCGCAGCCATGTGTGGGAAGGCCTTTTGCGCAAGGCGCACGCCAGAGAAGGTGTTCGCGTCGAAGGTCTTGATAATACGCTCGATTGGGATGTCCATGAGCGGGCCTGTGGTGGGTCAGCGCCGTCTGCGGGTGTGCTGGCGGCCGCACGCACCTGTGCATCCCGCGCCGGCGTTGTTCACGACCACGTCGATCTTCCCGTCCTCTGCGACGATATGGTCGACGACGGACTGCACCTCCTCGTCGCTCGTGACGTCGAGCTTCAGGCATACGATGCCTTCGTGCGTGAAGCCCTCCATGGCTTCCAGCCGCCGTGCGGTCGCGTAGACTTTGCAGCCCTGCGCTGCGAACTCCTCACATCTGCGCCGGTGGTCAGGATGGAGATAGGCCTCTTGGAACAATTCGCAAGTGCTCACAGAGCAAAGCCAATGCCGCCCTTGGTGCAGCCCGTCACAAGGACTACCTTAGGCATGGTGTGTGTCGTTGGCGGGTATTCCGGACTCGGACAGAGAAGAAGCAAATATACCGTCGCGGGAAAGCCAGCTGGCCTCTGATGAGAGCAGTCGCGCTTTTCGAGGCAGGCTTCGGTCTGAATCAATTCACCCCCGAGGCCGAACTCTGCAAGCCCTGGCCGACCTATGGCCGACCAACGTTGCAACGCTAGCGGGCGGTGACCGGGCTCATCTGATCCGTTCTGCACCGGTAGGCCGGAAACATCATCATGATCGGCCGTTTCGGTGAAGTAGCACTTACCGTAGAAGCAGATCAGCTCCGACGTTCCTGGTTGCTGTGCCCGGGAGGGCTTCTACGGCCATTTCGAGGGTCCGGGCCGTCCGGCAGATGCGAAGAGCTGGCAGGAGAGGATTGACTGTGCGAATCTCTTGCCAATTCTGACGAACCGAACTGATCAATTCACGATTCCCTGTGGCTCAGCTACGCTCACCTGCTCGGATTTTGCGCACTTTGATGATCACCAAGTACTACTATTCAATATTCAATTCTTGTATCTATTGCATGATGGTCTCACCGTACCATCCCTGGTCATGCTACAGTCGCTTGCAGAACGATAGGCAGCCCGCAGATTTTTGGACTATATCTCCGGTTCCACCCTGCCAACGGTTGTGGCGCAGGATGGCGATCCTCGTTTGTTTCGGACCCAGCTGTAGCGCATTTTTTCTGGGTCGGCCTATCCTTTTGCATTGACATACAGCTGTAAGTCACTAGCAGACTGATGTTGTGTTGTTCCGCGAGTTTGGAGCGGCGAAATGTTCAATTTGGCATCTGGATCATTGTGACGAGTCTGAGCCTGCTTCAAGACGACCGAATCGGAGGTTTGCCACAGAGAACTTTGATGTCATGATCGGCCGGCTATCTCAAATGCTGAGAAAACAATGATCGGGGGAACCCCGCCGCGGCGTGCTCTCTCCCCTCCCTGTCCAACACGTATCAGGGGCAGTGATGGCATTTCAATGGATAATCCACAGGCTGAGGTCTAAGATGTCAGGACACCGCCTGCAATGTCAATGGGCTCCACAATAACATTGTAATTGTTCTGCCCATCTGCGGCGTGAGCGGCATTCACTGACGTCTAAGCACAACACGCATGCACGACGCTACCACATGTCATCAAATACATACGTACATGCATACATCTCCTGCCCCCGTAGATAGAGTCCCGGTCCGCGAATATTCTACAACAAGAAGCTCGGATACGCCACACACAAAACGCACAACAGGTAATAAATTACGGCCAGCGAGCGCGCCAGCACGGAAACCACGGAATGTCACAGCAGTCAATTACACGTCCAAGGACCCGCCGCCCATGTGCCCGATGTCGAGCGTCTGCCCCTTCAGTGTCATCTGCGTCTGCGTCTGCCCCTGCAGCGTCGGCCACTTGGACCCTATCTCTGACACACCGATCGACCCGACCGTTGTGCTCGGCATCGTGACGAGCTCGTGTCGGTCTCCCAGGAGCACCTGCCGCACGCCGTCGCGCGAGTTCAGCCTGTCAGAGATGCACGGTTAGCGTGCAGAGGTGAGGTGCAGCGAGGGACTGCTGACGTTGACATCAACGAGCACGAGTACACTGCGGAGGGGCGGGTCAGGTGCATGTGTATCCCGGAAGGGAAGGACACGTACGTCGCACGAGGATGAAGTAGAACGGCGCGTACACCAGCGTGTCCGCTTGCTTGACCACCTGCCGCGGTGTTTTAGTTCGTCCGATCAGAGGGGCCACGCCAGACGGGGCACTCACCAATACGAAACATATGAGCGTGCACACGCTGTAATCAAACGAAGTGTTAGTGTGAACATCGGGCACTGCGAGGAGCAATTTACGTCGTGAGGAGACCTGAACAGGACCGTCAGCCGGCAGCGCGCAGAGGAGAAGCGGATCTCTCACAAGTGTTCAGTGAGTAATTGATCAGCAAGGTGATCGCCTTATTTGTCCTGCACACCGCAGCGGTCAGCAAGGCATGTAAGGCCCCGGGCGTGAGGAGACGCACCGATAGAACGGCGTGCGGTTCTTCAGAAGATAGTAGATCATGTGCACGGTGATGATCGTGTCACAAGCAATGTCGACGGACAAACTGCTCGTAGTATACGGCTGCAGAAGCCAAGATCTTCAGCACCCTATATAAAGCAACGTGTCGGGGACGTACGATGTCTGGCGCCGCCTGAGAAAAGAATTTGACCTTGGTTCTGAGGGCAGAGTTAGTATTTGCTGAGTAATCACAATCATTGCAGAACGCGTACGCTTCGACGAGGTATCCTATGTGAGCAAGCGTGAGCGCAGTCCTGGGAAGTATGTACGAAGGCTCTCACCAATGCCAAGGCCTTGATGCACAGCTACCAGTCAGCTACATCGTCGGAAAGAGTAAGAATGACGACGGACTAAGTTGTGCCAAACACAATAGGCACTGCGTTGAATAGTGAGCAACGCAGTTCATGCAACAGCAGAACCGATCGACGTACAACAAGTGCCGGGACGATAATCTTGCGTCCACTCACTAAGCCGCAATGCAAGGCCATCAGCCTTGCTCATAGCCGGTCACCCATAAGAGAATAGTACGCACACGAATATACCCGCCATGCAAAGAAGCTAACATAGGACGGGCGTTAGTAAGAGCAGACTTCCATGAGGAGTATAAAAGCGCACGCCTGGACCATGCCGCTGCAGAGCGCCTGGATCGAACGCAATTAGCTGCATTCGTTACGGTAGTTGAACAGTTCTCACCCCAAGAATAACTTGCCACTGTACGACCCTCATTATCAGTCAATGCGTCATATGTATCTGAATTAGCAAGCGCACCAGAAGAGACCTGCAAAGCTCCAGCATGAGAACATCAGCGGAAACATTATCTCGAAGACCACTAACCAAGTCGTCGCAGCCAGCACATTATAATCTCCAAAGTTTGTAACGGTGTAGTGATAGTAGGCAACCGAAAGGAATGCAGTGTGGCATGAATCTATAATCCTGTAGGACGATAGGTCGGGTGATGTGCAGGTAGACATCAACCGGGCTTACCACACAATTGCAACCTGAGAGCCCGAGTTACGGTCAGGCTCCCGAACACCACCAAGCCAATTCTGCGCTCACGTATATTCTCTGAAACTTGTTATCCTGGGTGCAATGCTGCGTGTAGTAGAGATACACCTGCAAGCACGTTATACCCGTAGATCCTGCAACGATCTCCGGGTCACCAGAACGCTCAGTAGCGGAAAATGAGAATCACATACAAAGTCGACGTGATAACGCCGATGAGCAGCGCACCCAGGATATTGTCGAGAGGAATTAGGGAAGGCATAGTGGGTCGTGCAAAGAATGGCTAGCGCGCTGGGCGGGACGACCTTGACGGCATCAGCTTATTATAACGCCGAAAGCTGCGTTTGAGAAACAACGAGGAATGACATAAGGACGTGAGGACGTGATGCGACATCATGATGGACCGCTAGAAGGCCCCGATGGAGCCGGCAGCAGCCACAACGGCTGTATTTTTGGACGCACTGCGACGCATTCTGCGTGGGGCACCAGGCCTTAATTTTGTTTGGTCGACGATCGTCGCTGCGACGTCGGCTTGACGACAGCGCACGGCGGTCGTGGAGGCAGACGAACCCTACGCTGCGATCGCTGTCAGCACCGCCCGAGCGAAAGCGGTAAGGAGGCGTCTGTCCGTGGACACAGGTGATCACTGCCATGTCAATGATATGGACCTGGGGAAGATCTTACTACTGCATTTCAAACTCAGCGCACAAAAGTCTTCTCCTGGACACTTGTCCGCACGCATGAGGTACCAACTGAGATGTCCGACACTGCAGGCATTCAATTTAATTGTCTTTCGCACGACCGCATGCCTATCGGTGTGCACTCAGGATGTCAACCTACAAGGCCAACGTACTACGTACTCAGCTCACATCTGTTGGTCAATGGCCACGAAGCTACCAATCATGATGCAGATGCAACTCAGGGATCTGTGGAGTATGTCTATCCCATCCAAAGGTCAGCTGTCCGTTTATTGGCCGACGATATCATCTTCTGGGCGATTCTCCGCGTGATGGAAGTACCTAGAGATGTCGAGCCACGACCGACAGGCACACAAGTAAACCTCAGCGCTCAAACGACTTCGAGGGGGTTTTAAACCTGTCTCTGGCTTTCCGATGGATAATGTCCATGAGGGTTCTGGACAGAGATGGTCTTGCGAACAGCATGGGAGACTTGGGGGCAGAGCTCGCAATGCGTCGGTGCTTATCGCGATCGATCACGCAACATTGCAATCGCCAAGTCAAAGTAGTCGGGCGCTTGATTCTGCCGTCGTCGTCGTCGTTCACGATTGTGGCGGACTCGAGAAGAACGAAGTGTAACCATTCAGATAAGCTGACGCGAAGAGGCCGGAGTCCGAGACTCCGGACATTCACGTCCGTCATACCAAGCATGAGGGACGCTACGCTACGTGGAAACGGAGATTGATGGCTCTCCTCGCGGCGCCACGGAGATATGAGAACATGTATGAATCGTGTGCCTACTTGGAAGGCTGGCATGCCTACGGATGGTCGGTTCCTCTTGAGCCTTGATCCTCGGAACGTGGTTCGGCGAGCCGTGTACTGCTGCGAACTTCCCAGTCAAGGAATGTCGACATGAAGATTCGACCATCGGAAAGACATCAACAACTTCTGTTGGGTTGGGTTGATGTGACCAGCGCTGACCACTGACCACCGCAGCAGGCGACTACAAGACTGTGGAGGCAGCGGGCGTAAGTAGTTGATTTCGACATCAGGAAGAGATAATTCGCACATCACCTAGAATATCAATGGCGTTGAGAAGAGATGTACATTCCATACACGGTCTAGGACAGAATTAGATGATCAGGTAGGATTTCTACCAAGCATCATAGAAGGTGATGTTCCGAGAGTGCAACGACGAGACCATCGATACCGTCCCAGGCATGTTGGCTCGTTCACAGGCTATTCCTGGCTGAAATCCATTCGTGTCGCGACTTAAGATACGAGACAGCATGAGTTTTGAAATAAGTCACATCGTCGAAGAAGGATCATTCGTTGATTTTAACGGCCATCTGTTTAGTTCAATAGTGCATATCTGCGGTTGTCTAAAATGAAAGATACCTGGGCTGTGTGATTTTGGTTCAGACTACGGCTGCAGCGATTTGGGCTTTGCGGCTCACCGTTATTTCGGGTGTCCTGCAGATTCGTGCAATTTGTATGCAGATCCACTGCGCAGATTATGTCTATCGCGTTCTAGTGAGTGAACATTCATCCAACTCACTGCAATGATGCAAGAAGCCTGTCATTATCCTTGAAATAGCATCCATAACATTGACATGGCACCGGTGAAGAACTAGAAGCACATTCTAACTGCACTGTTTCACCAGTGGCTGACCTGATCAAGTTAGGCATTCCGAACGAGCGCAACGAGACCAACGAATGATCCATGTAGATCCCATAGTCTCGTTGGTAGGCAATTGCGGTGAATCGCAATAGCTAATTCGATTGAGGGTATCTCCGTAAACCTGGTCCGCGAGTCCCGATCACCTGAAACACTCCTAGATTGGATAAGGCCGAGTCCAGAGCGATGAGGTCCTACTCATCCTACCCCAAGTAGCACGCCGAACTTGGAGCTTCGACCCGGAACTGCTTGGATGCTTGGAATCGGCGAGGCATCCTGCAGTGCCAGACAAGAGGCAGGAGGCTGAAGTCCGGCTGAATCAATACCAATGGAGCTCGAAGCGAATCATAGAGATTGGGAGTACTGTCGTTGCGGCGTAGATCTGTCTCAAGCGGGAAATCAGTACAAGTCCCTTGACTTGAAACACGTACCGTACAGGCTACACCACTCCTTCGACGAACTCAGGATGATCGATGACAATGTTGGACTACATTGTCGGCGCCACAATCATAGTGTATCGTGCTTCTAGCATGAGCACCCGTCCCCTATGTCTTTCGCCCTGATGCAGTCGCATATTTGGTGGAGAAAGAGGAGTGAAAAAGACTGAGGACTATAAAGTATGGCCCAATATTAACTTACAATCCAATATAGGATCATTAAAGTAATTTGAAAAGCTCCAGATGCGCGAGCAGTCCTTAGCTAAAGCTCCCTGAAGAGCCGGGAAAAGGTTATGAACTAGTGTACTAGTAGCGGACGCACAGAAACGAGGCGACTGTTGGTTCCCGGAGCTAGCAGTCCTGCTCGAGGCCCGAGATCATCCGAAGCACTCCCATGTTACGGCGTTGACGAGGCTTCCATTGCGATAGTAAGCCTGAAGCGATCTGCACAGCAATAATGCAAAATCAGAAGCATTGGAAGTCGCAAGTCATTGGTGTGGGGAGGGGAACAATTATCGACGAGCGGGCAGACATGGGATCGGCGGGAAGCAGATGCCCGGCGCGCCCGGGCCCGTGCGCGATGGGCGGACGCAAACAAACATCGTGTTAGCACAGCGGCACGATTGTCTTTCCGTAGACCTTGAAGCTTGGATGCCGGGAAGCGCCCTTTGCAGTGTTTGGAAAACATCAGGGTCGGAATCTACTAACCTCCGATCAGTCTTGTGAGGGATTGCGTAAGGTTCTGAATCAGCCATGGTCCAATGACACAGTTGCGACGCGAGAGAAGAGGAGCAACGCACTTGTATCAGGTCGACCTCCCGCAATATTATGTATTATTGCAACACACAGCCAGACACACCGCCCACGAAGATAGCCATGATCATCATAAGATACACCGCCCACAAAAATAGCCATGGTCATACTAAGCGAGCGTTGGCACACGTCTTAACGCGCAGGGCGACGAAATTGCTGAGGACATGACTTTACAGTCGGAATAAATCA
>JABYQE010000445.1:0-10553 GCA_022376435.1 Amylocystis lapponica
TCCCTCTTCCGGCCGTGGCAGGCGCCATCAACGCATCGCCTCCCGCGGCTCGCCACATACGTCTACGGCATCGACAAGTTCATTAATTATGCACGCCACGACGCAGGTTTGTACGTTTGTACGTGTCTCCTACGTCCGACCTTGCACGCCTCATTTGAACTGAATACTGATGCCCCCCAGAAGTTCTTCTTGCGCGCAGCCGCCGTCCAGGTGCATCTTCCAGGGCCTGACAACGCAGCACCAGAACGCAGGCTATGCATCAGTGGTGGCGCACCTGAATCCGCTCTAGCAGCCTTCGCTGCCAGGACGCGAACAGGCGTCTAACATACTGGGCGAGCGCAGATCGACCACGCTGCATTGCATCGTCATATGCCTCCCCCAGGAAAGATTGCGGGCAGCACCATTTGCGGGCGTGACGGCGTGCCTGCTGCCCTGCGCAAGACTTGCGCAACGCGGAAGCATTTGGGCCCGCACTGATGGGATGCACGGACAGGA
The DNA here is from genome assembly GCA_022376435.1 of Amylocystis lapponica. Lineage (NCBI taxonomy): Eukaryota > Fungi > Basidiomycota > Agaricomycetes > Polyporales > Postiaceae > Amylocystis > Amylocystis lapponica. The sequence continues at coordinate 496 of JABYQE010000445.1, forward strand.
ACAGGCGTCTTCCCATAGGCCTGCATATCAGCCCGTCCCCGATCGCGTCGTCTCGCAACATGCCCCCGGACAGGACGCGATCGCGCTTTGCACGGGTGCTAGCAGCCTTCGGGCTAGCGCGCTGGCTGCACACCCGTGATATCTCGCACCGTATCTCGCCCCGACCGCTCTTCTCATGCAGGCGTGCTTCTCTCGCTCTCCTTGGGTTCGCTGCTGTTCGGGGCGGGTCACGGGGCAAGCATCGCTGCTGCTGCAGAGCGGCGCGGCGCGTGCCCTTGGGCTCAAGTGTCCACGCTAACGTGCCCATGGGCAAGCCGTGTGTGCGCTGCTGCATGGCGCGATTTTTGCGGGACCTGATGACGCCCACAGTCCTGGTGAGACACAGAACGCCGCGACGGGCGTTCCGCAGGCGCCTCCCTCTGACGGACACGACGTCGACTGTGGACGCAGAGCCTTCCACCTTGGACGCGCCGCAGCTGGCCTTCCACAGGTCTTCCCGCGAACCTGACCTGTACGTAGCTTGTGTCAACTGCAAGCGGCCAGGGCACAGACGGATCTCAAGGACGTACCAGGCGGTAGAACGGTCGTTCCGGGGATGCTTAGACACGTAAATGGGAAAGCCTCCTGCGCAGCACGACTCCGTCGTATGATGCGCTTCGGCGACTCAGAGGCAAACTGGGTTCTATGTTCGTATCCTGTAGCTGGTAGTGCGGCAGTTGAGATACACGAGGCGCGTCACGAGTTGGAGGAGTTTGCGGAAGCGGTCAGGGCGCGTCAGTAGCTCCGGGGGCGATGGAAATCAAAGACTTTTGAGGTCTTGGCGTCACACCGGTAAGAATGGCGTTTCTTACAAGTTACGAGGAGGGGGTCACCCGACCCGCCGTGTCCACGTAGTTATCGGCGCCAACGAGCTTATTTCCCTCAGACGCGGCAGTTGACCTTCGCTATTGAGACATCACGATTCACAAGACTCGGTGCGGAGAGTCCGCCCATTCTTATATACAAACCTTATCCCTCTGGGACCACAATACACTTCTGGAACACCTTCGCAGCAATCGCTCCGCATCGCAGACGCCTTGGTGGGCTCTTCTCTTGTGTGCGTGCACGTCAGTGATATGAAACGGCGAGGAGCAAGAAATACAAGGCCTTTGCACTCGCGCAAATTACTGTGGCGGAGGTTGGAAGCTATGAACACGCGGTCAGCTGATTCGTTGCCAAATTTATTTGGACAAGGACATACCCTGGAGGGGGTCCGCCGAAGCCTGGAGGAGGGAAGGGCATGCCAGGAGGAGGTCCGCCCGGGAAACCAGGAGGACGGAAGCCGGGGGGAGGCCCTGGCATTCCTGGGGGACCCCCGAATGGCATCGGGGGGCGCTGCAGTGACGGCGGCCCCACTATGGGGTCACCCATCGATGTAAGTATGACATCTCGGGGACGAAGTGCGAAATAAGACGCACTGGGGGGCATCATGCCCATCCCACGACCTGCGGGCATACCGCGGCCGGGACCGACAGGAAGCTACAGAATCACGATGGCAGCGGTCAGCGTTTGACACCGGCGCCACAGCTGCATGCGCACGCACCACGTTCTTCTTGTCGTCATCGACGACCGGCGGGGGGCCCTCTACGGACAGACTGACGACGGTTTCGCCGCGCAGGATCACGAGTCCGAGCGTGCGCTTCATCTCCTGGACGGGGCCCGCTTCGGACTCGCCCTGCTTCTTTTTGGGGCGTATGCGCCTGAACTCCTCGCACTCCGCGAGGACGAGGTTCATGTGGCGGTCGAAGGCGAGCATCTGGCCGACGAACGCGCGTCCGTCGTTGATGGTCACTTTGAGCCTCCAGTTGATGAGGCTCAGCATTTTGCCGCCCTTGGATTTTGGCGGAGGCTACGCGGGCATGTCTGTCAGCGCTACACAGGCCTGCAAGGAATTCCGGGCTCACCATGGCTGGCAGGAGAGTTTTTTGGAGAGGACCGTTGCAGACAACGAGGACAGAGCGAGGCGCGATAGAGTTGTGCGACAAATAGAGACAAACAGCGTCGGTGGCGCGTAATCGACGCTAATCGACGCGGCCCTGGGCGTTCAAGTTGATCTCCTCCGACTCGGACTCCGAGAGAATCGTGTTCTCGTCCACAACCGAGCGTGTTCTACCAACATACGCGGACTTGTCTGCGCATCCATCGAATAACCTCCGCGGACTAAGTCGGACGAAAGCCAAACTGAAGTCGGACGCCGTCGGATATGTGTGCACTGCAGACGGCCAATTCGTCCTTGATTCAACGCGTACCTCTTGGCTCCAACTAACTTCCGCGTAAGTCAATCTGGTGGCGATTGAACGCTTTTCGAAACATCAGTTTGCTGTTGACGGTGTAGCCCATGATGTCTCGTATCAACACTGCCCTGACGCGTCTCCTTGGTAGATATCTTTGTTTCTCGATGGACGTGCCAGACTAATACCATAAACGTCGAACAGGTACTAAATTACCCGTAGTGGCTGCCCCTATGGCGGGAGCTAGTACTGTCCATCTCGCGGTACGCTGATGCGCCACCATCACTTTGCCACTGACCAGAGCTTGCGCAAGCTCGAAGTCGGCCGTGGCGGTGGCTTTGGATTCATAGCGGCAGGTAAGTCCGATACAGCCAACGTTATCCAGGATGCCGGTGTATCTCACATGCATATGGACAAGGTTACGAGCCTGTAGAGCAGCTGCGCGCCGAGCTGTCTTCGGTTTCATCCACTCTGCCTTCCAAACTACTCCCACTCGGTGTGGGCTATCTGGGTTGGAAGCTGGACGAGTCTCCCAACACGGGCATAGCTCTGCTCAACACCGCTCTGGAAAGCAACGTGCAGGCCGTCTGGTTTGCCTTTGGCAAAGATCTAGGCCGATGGGTGCGTCATGTTCGTGATTTCGACTCCCAACGTGGCAGCGGTCGTAAAACCGTGGTCTTCGTGCTCGTATCGTCCCGCGAGGAGGCGGTCGTGGCGGCCCATGATTGGCAAGCCGATGTGCTCGTCGCACAAGGTGCGGCCTGATTCTGGGATAAACCCCTCCTAATCAGTCGTGTGTCTCACCTGCGAAAAATCCCAGGGATTGAGTCGGGTGGGCACGGCCATGCGTCCGCTCCGAGCCTGCTCACGCTTGTACCTTCCGTCATATCTGCCTTGGCGCCGAACGGGCCGCCCGTCCTCGCCGCGGGAGGACTGGCTCATGGATCTCAAGTCGCCGCCTTCCTCACCCTGGGTGCCGCCGGTGCGGCCCTTGGAACCCGCTTCCTTCTGACGCCCGAGAGCAAGTATACAGCAGCTCAGAAGGCGGCTCTTATCTCAGCTGGCGCCGGCTCTACAACACGCACACTCTCGTTCGATCGTGCGAGGGGGACCTTGGGCTGGCCGGAGGGAGTTGATGGGAGAGCTCTGCGAAACAGGACGAGTGAGGACGCGAATGCGGGCGTGAACATGCTAGACGTGCGGGCGAAATTCTTGGAAGCGGTGCAAAACGATGATCCAGCGCGCATGCTGGTGTGGGCTGGAGAAGGCGTGTCGCTGATGACCGAAATCAAGGGAGCAAAGGTGTGCCGCTCCTCCAACGTGTTCCGATGGACTACCTTCTGATTGAAACTCGCACCACCGCTAGGACATTTGTGAAGAGATACACACCGAAGTCGTGCAGCGTTTGCAATCCGTGAGGTCTCTGTTGCGAGATACCTGAACGGCTGAGATACGCCGATTGGATCTCCCACTTGCTCGGTCACTTGCAGTATCGCAATCATATCGTCTCATAAATGCCGCTTCCACTAAAACCTCCTTGTCACGACCAGCAGTCGCAAATTTTCTGCGCTACTTCCCGCACGACATTCCTTCCGAGTCCTGTCCTGCATGCGACCATACACCGGGCAGTGCCTATCTTCCTGTCGATTGCGATCGTGAGAAGCCGTTGGGGAATGGAGGCTGTTTTGCGCACTGAAGATGTGATCTGAATAGCGTACGAATCCGTCGCCGCTGCCCCATCAATCCTACGAGAAGTCCAAATGCGAAATGATTGGCCGATGACTGGCCATCCGCTCCGTCCCATTCACTTGCGATGGGCACGGAACCGTGCCAGAGGCAGGCAGCGCGGCTGTCGATTTCTCGGATCATAACTCGCGCTCTCACCTTGCAATTGAGTCTCGGACACACAACCGTCAGCTGAGACGGCTATTCCGGCCCATGTGCCCCCGAGCCAAATAGTTCCGGTGAATTACATGTAGAAGCTTTCTCGAGGCGGCTGGTGCAACGTTATAACCCCCGCCTGACCGACGGCGAACTACAGCAATAACCATTTAGGATATCGAGCGAGACGCCTACTAACCACGCATTTGACTTGTCACCACATCTATGTGAATGCTATCATCACCTGTGAATAATCAAAGCTCCAGCTGCGGACCTTGTAAACGCTTCCGCAAATTTGCTGCACGGCCAGCTAGTCACAAGACACTCGAGCCGAGATGTGATTGAAGGTATGCAGAATTTATTTGTGACAGCGCTATTCGTACTTCTATGCTTATTCTTACAACAGAGCGCATTGCCCGGGCCAAGATACGGTCACCATGACCGCCCCGCAGGATCAGTGCACAATTTCCACGACCAAATCGCCTTGGTTGATCGAATCCCCTAGAAATATTTTCAGTATGTTGGCCATCACGATGTAATAGTGATACTGACCTTCGTGCACCGCGACACGCTTGATGTGGCCCGAGACTGGAGCTGTGACGGCAGATTCCATCTGTTTGGGGATCAGCAAGGAGGTAGTCGACAGCATGAGGAATGCATGCCTTCATGGCGCTCATCACTGCAGCGAGGTTCTCGCCAGTCAGTAAACGGGCATGCACCGACAAGAGCATACGGCCTACCGCAGACAGGGTCGCCTTTCCGAATCTCCGACCCTTCTTTCACTCTGACTTCCACCACCACACCCGACATTGGCGCGCCGACCGAGCCAGGGTCGGACGTCGCCTTTTCTCGAGACACGGTTTCGACGGCAGAGTTGTTGTCCTCGACAGACACGGCACGGACCTCCGCGTGGCAATATGTCAGTAGCTAGCTGCGCGGTTGAGAATATTGCCCATTTTACCTCTCCATTCACTTCGAACCAGACATCGCGCTGGGCACGGCCTTCGACGACAGGTCCGACGGCCATCAAGCGAATGATGAGTGTCTTCCCCTTCTCAATGGAAATGTACATCTCCTCGCCAATCTCTGGTCGTCCGAGGAAATAGCGTGTCGGAATCACACTGAAGGGCTCCACCTCAGCCAGGCTCTAGCGCAGACCATCTTCCATACGCACCTCAAATCTCCATACTTCTCGACGAACCCTTGGTAGTCTTCGAAAACCTAAAGGCGCCATTGAGTAACCTGTCTCCACTCTCGAGGCCTAGAACATACTTTCGGATACATGATGTACGACGTAACATCGGAGTCCGTGATGTGCTTTCCAAACTTGCTCCGGAGCTCGGCCTTGATCTTCTTGATGTCCAACGGCTGCAGACTTGCTCCAGGTCTGCCGTCGATCCTGGGCTTGTTCCGTATGATTTTGGTGCGCAGTGGTTCTGGGAAGCCCCCGACGGGCTGGCCGAGATAACCCTGGAAGAACTCGACGACAGATGACGGGAAATCGAGCTGGTCAGCGCGTTCGAGAACGTCTTGCTTCGAGAAGGAGTTCGAGGTCATCCACTGTGCGAAGTCGCCGACGACCTTCGACGAAGGCGTGACCTGATACACGTTCAGCGCAATATCCGCCGCATGAAGTCACGAGCGGAAGTTACCTTGATGATATTTCCGCACTACAAATTACAAGAACGTCAACGTCTGAATCTCTCTGCGGCACACCTACTTACCAGCTCGTTCGCCTCGATGTACTTCTTCTTGATCTCTGCGAATGTATATCAGCGCTCCGCGCTGCTGAATTTGATACGGAATAACACTCACCGGTCCATTGCGTTCCCAGACCAAGCTGGGCGGCCTGGAACTGCATCGTATATGCTTCTCAGAACACACACAATACGTCAACCACAGCGGAAGCCACTCACCATGAGGTTTGTGTATTGCCCTCCAGGCATCTCATGGTCAAAGACACTGGAGTCCGACGCACGGACATTCGCCTCGAAGCACCCGTACAGCATCCGCACCTGGCTCCAATACAAATTCAGCGCCTGGATATCAGCATAGCGAATGCCAGTTCCCATGCCGCTCTGCTCGAGTGCGGCACATACGGCTCCCATCGGCGGTTGTGAGGTGAGGCCAGACATGCCTATACATAGACTGTCACGGGCCATTCCGGGAAGAGATGCGCAGAACTCACTGTCGATGGCAACGTCGACAACATCCGCGCCGGCCGCCGCCGCCGCAAGCATGCTGGCGGTGGAAATGCCAGCGGTGTCGTGTGAGTGGACGTGGATGGCAAGGTCGGGGTACTTCTTTCTGATCGCGCCGATAAGCCTGGCATTTCAGGACACGATCAGCACAGCAACCAACCGAAGATGCAGGGGCCTCTCACAGCGTCGCTGCCTGTGGCTTGAGCAGTCCCGCCATATCCTTGATACCGAGCACGTGAATTCCTTCCGTGACGAGTTGGTCGACGAAGTCGAGGTAGTATTGGAGCGTGTACTTTGTTGCCTTGGGATTGGCAACGTCCCCACTGTAGCAGACGACAGCCTCACACACACCGCCCGCCTTCTTGGCAGCGTCGATACCGAGCTTCATCTGTCCAGGAGTCAGTGGTGGCACAACGACCATTTCACAGTGCCACGAACGTTTTCTAGGAAACATTTAGCCACGCACGAGAAGAACAGGTTCGATGCGACTCACCAATGTAGTTGAGCGAGTCGAACACTCGGAAGATATCGAGGCCATTCTCAACAGCCTTCTTGGAGAAGTCATATATGGCGTTGTCCCTGAAAGACGAACCGAACAGATGAATACGCATACATGGACCGAAACCAGTGTACTGACGGATAGCTCGTGTACCCAACACCATTCGCGCCGCGGACCAGCGCCTGAAGCGGCACATTGGGCACCAGCTTCCGCAGGGTCCTCTGCACACCGCATGAGCCCCGGCGCACAGTCCACAAATTCACACAGCACGCACCAGCCGCTCCCACGGGTCCTCGTACAAGAAGCGCATCGCGACATCAAACGTCGCGCCGCCCCAGCACTCGAGCGAGTACGCATTTGCGAGCGCATAGCTTGTCTCCTTCGCGATGTTCACCATGTCGATTGTGCGCAGGCGCGTCGCGAGCAGGCTCTGGTGTGCGTCGCGCCACGTCGTGTCCATGATCAGTACGCCGGGGTACTCGCGCACTGCACGCGCGAACGCCTCCGGCCCGTGCTCGACGATGATGTTGCGCCAGCCGAGCTCGCAGGGCAGCGACGCGTCGAGCGGCGGCCCCTCTGGGTCCTCGCGCCCCTGGAACGTCGGGATCACGATTTCGTCCTTGAGTCCCGGCTCGCCCTGCTGGCCCTTGATCGAACTACCGTTTACCGCGAGATCGCCAAGGTACGCGAGAAGCTTCTGCGCGCGGTTCTGGCTCTGCACGAGCTTGAAGAGCTCGGGAGTGTCGTCGATGAACTGGGCGCGGGCAGCGTCGGCATGGGTCACGGAGTGTATAAATACCCGCTACTTACCGTTGTCCAGGTCTTACCGCCAATGAAGACGTCGTGTGTGAGCAGGCGGAACAAGAAAGGAATGTTCGTCTTGTCAACGCCGCATCAGCACTAGACACCTGCCCTTCAATTCGACCTGCATACCTTAACTCCACGGATACGGAACTCGACGAGCGCACGGAGCATCTTCCTTCGCGCGACCTCGTACGTCGTGCCACTCACCGTGCATTTAACGAGCAAGCTATCATAATGGGGCTGCAGGCACTGCCGTTAGCAACCGTGTATTGCTACACCAAGATACAACACCCACCGTAATCTGCGCTCCTGCAAAGCCGGAACTCGCATCGAGGCGCACGCCATTTCCACCCGCACTGCGGTACACTTCGATTTTCCCGGTGTCGGGCTGGAAGTTCTGCGACGCGTCCTCGGTGGTAATACGGCACTGGATCGCAAACCCACGCTTCGTGATCGCCTCCTGCGTCAGCCCAAGCTGCGGCAGCGTCGCACCCGCCGCAATCTGGATCTGGGCAGCGACGATGTCGATGCCCGTGATCTCCTCTGGGATGGCACAACGTGAGGGGACGAGCACAGGAAAATGCTGCAACGCGCGTACCAGTGATGGTATGTTCGACCTGGATGCGGGGGTTGATCTCGATGAAATAATGCCGGCCCATCTGGTCGACCAGAAACTCCGCTGTGCCCGCATTGCGGTAGCCCACGCTCTTCGCGAGCTTGATTGCGTCGGTGAGGATCGCGCGGCGGACCTCCTCGGGGAGGTGCGTCGCGGGCGCGACCTCGACGACCTTCTGGTGGCGGCGCTGCACAGAGCAGTCGCGCTCGAAGAGGTGGATCGTGTTGCCCTGCGCATCCGCGAGGATCTGCACCTCGATGTGCCGCGGGCGCTCGAGAAAGCGCTCGATGAACACCGTCCCGTCGCCGAATGCGGACTTGGCCTCGCTCACCGCGCGCTCGAACAAGTTCTCGAAGTCCGACTGCTCACGCACGACGCGCATGCCGCGTCCGCCGCCGCCCATCGCAGCCTTGATGATGACTGCGCGGGGTCAGATGCGGCGGGGCCAAGAGGCGCGGGCGGACTCACCAGGGAAGCCGTATTCCTTGATGAACGCGTCCGCGTCCGTGTAGGACCCGACGGGGCCAGGAGTGCCTGGGACGACGGGGACGCCGATTTGGATGGCTACATAAAATACGTCGTACGGTGTGTTCCTGTGGAAATGAGCGAGAGAGCACACTACACACCGATGACGCGCGCCTTGGTCTTGTCGCCGAGCGAGTCGATGACCTCGGGCGAGGGCCCGACGAAGGCGAGCCCGGCCATCTCGACCTTGCGCGCGAACTCGGCATTTTCGGAGAGAAAGCCGTATCTGTGGATGGCGTGAATATGTGCCGCGATTGTCTATGGGGATGCGTACCCAGGGTGGATCATGTCGACGCCATGCTCGATGGCGATCCTGATGATGTCCTCCTGGGCGAGGTATGCGCCGACGGGGGTGAGGCCCTTGCCGACCTGGTATGCCTCGTCCGCCTAGAAAGACGGGGATCAGCGAACTTCCGACGCAGAAACAAATCGCGCACCTTCTGGCGATGCGCCGAGAGGCGGTCCTCAAAGGAATAGATGGCGACGGTGTGCATTGCAAGCTCATGGGCTGTGCGAAAAACACGGATCGCAATTTCCTGCGGTCATCGAATGGTTCAATATGCTTGTACTTTGTCGAATGAAAGGCAACTTACACCGCGATTTGCGACGAGGATCTTGGTGAGTGGGCCGGAGTGGCCTGCGGACTTGCGACGCATGGTCTGGATAGAATGCACCGGGGTGCCTGGCGCACTGGGGGAGCCGGCGAACATGGCGGCCAGCCTGGGCGGATGTAAGGATGCCATGGATGCGATCCGGCTGGAGTAGCGGCTAAGATATTCGGCGAAAGGGTGTGCGCGCTGGCTCGGGCGATGAGCACGATACTGTACACGTCGTTGAGTGAGATGGGGGAGGAGAGAAGGGGAGGGGAGGACGCGTCTGGGGTAAGAGCCACGAGGGCCGTGACTTCATCGCGCCTCGGACTCTATATCGGCGTTACAGCGGCCTCCGCTTCATGTCCGCCCTGCCAATCGCACTCGGTACTCTCCTTTCCATTGCCTGGACGTCCATCTATATTCCGTCCAATCTAAGTAGTCTACTTGGACTAGTATTTACCCGCATTCACAGCATCACGACTTTCGCGTCATGGGAATGATCCCCTGCCCATGCTGCGCCGCACTCTCCGCCTTCTTCTGGTTGCTCTTGGCGAACGCGTACACGAGCCCCGCAAAGAACCCGACACTGACCGCCGACACTGAGCCGAACGTCACCGCATCGCCAAAGAAGATCATCCCCGACGCCGCCACCGGCAGCTTGTTCAATGC
>JABYQE010000446.1:0-10547 GCA_022376435.1 Amylocystis lapponica
GGAACTTTTCGTGGGCCGCGAGTTGGTAGATGGATTGGGATACGTTGATGGTCTGCAACAAAACTGCGTCTAGAAAGTCCCAAATCCTGATCTTCCCGTCCGAAGAGCCGGTGATTAGCTGGTACGGGTTGTGAGGATTTAGGACCGCGCAGGTCACAGCGTCGGAGTAAGAGACGCGCCCCTCTGATGAGCTGCTGGGAGGCTCTAGGGTCGAGACTATTTCGCCTGTCGCGACCGAGTGTATTTTGACGGAGGATCCAACGGCGGAGAAAAAGTAACTGGTCTCGTGTGAGGCCGTGCAAAATCCCAGGCTCCGCGACGACATACCTTCCATCTTTCGTAATACAGGAGCCACTCTACTCGTAGATGAGTCTGTGAGGGACTTCCACGACCATGGCGCGGGAGGTGCGGGGGGTGCATCGGCTGCCGCCTTCGAGGTTCCCGCCTTGGGTCCCGCCTTCTCTCCCGCCTCTCGACCAGCTCTTCTTTTCCGCTTACGCGGCTCTGAGGATGGCGGTAATTGAGCGTCCTGTGAGGGCTGAACAAAGGTTTGAGTAGTGGACGCAGCCATAGGATGCGCCCGGTCGACGGGAACGAGCATATAGTTGAAGAGTAGGACCGGCGAGCGCGTTCTCTAAAAAAATTGCCACATACCAAATTAGGCAACTTTTGTCGTGCCGCTCTGAATCTGAGAGAGCCGCCCAAGAAATGAGCGCGTCTCCGGTTATTAGCGCTTAGCTGCTGTCTCCAATCTATATAAGATAGGGCGCAGCCATAAGCATCCAATGTGACCATGCCGTGACAAAGGGGATTACAGCCTGAGCACGTGAGGCGATGCCTCGTCGATATATGGATTGCAAAACTTCAAATAATCATCTCCTCCGCCCAGACTGCGATAGTAATGGAACTAACGCTATGACAATCTGTAGAATGTAAAAATGCATCGAATGATACCTCAGATTTCCCGTACTCAAAGATCCTGAATTCACATTAGATTTACGAGGGAATGTCACGTCCTCATCACGTTGATTATATCATATTGGATGCTTATGGCTGCGCCCTATCTTACGAGACTGTACGTGAATGCATGTCTGCTTGCGGGCGAGTGCCTGCAGATACAATTTCAGGAGATTGACACCCATGTGTGCGAGTCTTTCCCCAGTGTTATACTGTCACATAGTGGCCGGAAGACAGACATTACAGAACTGTACACGTGCGGGACGCGGAGTTGTGGCTGCGGTTCCTGGAAATCAGACGGTACAGCAAAGTAGATGAAACCCATGTCGACGCTCCGAGTACATTCTATGCGACCTGCATCTGAGCCTTACGAGACGTGATTCGCCGGTGTATTGCCATCTGCCAGTGATTTATTACTTATCGAGCCTTGGGGTGTACAATAGCCATTTCCAGTGTCTGGTTCCCCGACTGTGTTCCTACTTAATATCATGTTATGTCACCGTCGTATCAACCCTGTACTTATACTGTGTTAGCTATGGCCCACAAATATCATGTCTGCTCCTCACACTCAATTAAACAACCCGAAACCCTCCCAAGCAGGGGTGACCACATCCTGGTTGTCAATCTCCACCCATCGCTTCCTCTCCTCGTTGATGACACCCATCTTGTAATCGCCATCATCGTCGAACCCAAACGCACGGTCGAACCCGAGTCCAAGCGCAGAAACCTTGCACACAACAGAACTGCAGGCGGCAGACACAGAGTCAGTCAAACGAGGGCGGCGAACAGGCACCCAGCACCGACCTGATCGTACAGACGACCGCGCCGGGCACTACGTCGTCCGGCCATGCCCACAGCCCGCTCACGAGCGCAAGGTCGACGACCATCCCGCGCGTGAGCCGTATCCGCTCTTCCTCCTCTTCCATGTCAAACTCGCCCTGTATATACGGACGCGTCGGCGCGAGCGCGCGCAGGTCCGGGTCCGTGCTCAAGTCGAGTGCGAAGAGCGCGGTCGACGACGGGAACGCGGCGACGAATTCGCGCAGTGCGTCGGGCGAGTCCGACGCAACCCAAGTGACGGGCGGCGAGGGGAAGTGGGCTGTGGCGGGGTCTGCGGAGGTGTTGTATAGGCGCACCCACGTATCACGAGCAGCCTGCGCATAATTTTCAAGAGGAACGTAAGACTTGTGATAGGCCCAAGACACGGCTTTTCTGTCGCCACGCCGGATGTGGACGCTGATGTACGGGTCGAGATTCCCGAGGGAGGTGTGGAAGTCCGGCAGGGAGAGAATGGACGCCATCTCTGAGCGGGCGGCACGTATAAGTGCTGCGTTGTATGCGTTTGGCCGAATTGTTTGCGTAAACGATTCTAAACCAACGTTGAAGGTGGGCTTTTGACGATTGACTTCGTGTGCGTAACTTTGCGTCGCCGCAAGGTGAGCGAACAACAGAAATAAGATAATCAGGTTGCGTACGGGTCTTGGTAGTTCTCCTCGTATTCGTGCCCAAGGTGATATTTTGCCGTTCTTGAGCTGATTACCTAGTTGTAAAGAGGTATGAAGCATATTCTGGCATTGTCAGAGCGTAGACGCACCCAATGTCTAGGAAAGCATGAGGATCTATCACGTAGCATGTTTCCTAAGACTTACCTAGCGGTCCGAGGGCATGCGACGAGCTCTGTCCGCGCGCTGTATTAGCGTGGGAGTGAGCGTCATAAGACAACTCGAATACCTTCTGGTGGCGGCGCACGACAGCCCGGCTCTGGACCCGGTTGCAGACCGCGGACGTCTTGGAAATGGTCTGACCACCTAATAACTCAACGCGTCAACATCCTGTGCGAACAATGTCGATATATATAAAAAAAGCCAAGTCACCTTCCACGATTCCAATAAGTATCATCGACAAAGAATGTCCTGCCGCGCTGGCTCGTGATCAGTCGTACTCGTTGCTCTTTAGCAGCGTCCAATTCGACATACCTCCCGCGCAAGCCCGGCGACCTGCGCCATAAGTGCCAAGTCGGCCACCAAGCCAACATGTCCGTCCAGCAGGTACGTGATGGTCTTTGTGCACACCTGCGTGCGCCCACCCTCCGGCAAGTGGTAGTCGGTGACGTCGTCATGATGCACGACATCCAGCGGCCCATGCTTCGGTGGTATCCAAAAGCCCGCATGAGACATGAACCCTCCCATGATCTTGCCGCACTCCTGAAGGTACTCGAGACCCGTAAGAGGGAACGTAGTGTAGTTTTCATACGAGATGACCCGCCCGGGTGGCGGGCGTGTCTCGGCATAGCTGGGTGAGGGGACAGCGGCGAGAACGTCTTCCGAGGGAGACGCGAACTCGGTTTGCTGGAATCCGCTGCCGTCGTTGAATGGCTGCGACATGTCCTCCCACGTCCACTTGAGTGATATGGTGAACATCGCCAGCAGCACGCAAGCTATTACCGAAATAGCGAGGTAGCAGAACCTCTCGACTATGGGCTGTGCCCTGCCCCACCACTCGCCGCCGCCGAGAATATCATGGTCGTCGCCGAGGCTCCGGTACCCTGCTGGAAAACTTGATGAGGCAGAGGAGCGTAACAAAGGCTCCGCCTGCTGCTCTGAAACGGCCAAATACCCGTTCTCGTCCTCGCTGTGGGTACGCAGCTCATCGAGCTGGACGTCAGTAAGACCCTCCTCCGCACGGCCTGAGCGAGTATGCGGAGTCCTCGGAGTGATTGGTTGCTGGCTCGTGCGCCGCTGAGAAGTCCACCCAGATACGAAAATGTCGGAGAGAGGTCGACTGCGAGGAGGCATGCACAGTACAGTGCTATTACGAGCTGCGAATTGAGTACGAAAAGCGAGGTGGTTGTCCAGACGATAGAAGTGAATTACAGTAAGGCAACGTTAGCCTGCCAGCTGTGGCACGAACGCGACAAGTGGGGATGTTCATTGATCTAGAGCAGCCGTGGGAATCATTGTGGTACTCGCAGCAATTCATATTTCCTCGCATGCAGGTGCTGGATGAGCTCGCTCGAAACGCGGTGGATTAATAGTCGATGGACAGTATGATAGATATCGTCGCAAGCGCGAATAAGTAAATATCGCTACAGTGGTGAATGCAGTTTGGAAAGATGCTGAGATGTGGAATGACGAAGGGTATGATGGGGATGGAGAGATAACCAGGAGACATGGATGCAGGACGTGAGGGGAAATATTTGCGAATGAGACGTTATAAGAACTTGCGGGCATGAAATCGTTTGTCGTGGTATCGTCGCGATCGGTCGGACGTGATCATCATCGTCGCGGATGGTTCCCTCTATCCCCTCCCCCGCTCATGGTGGAGGATGCGCCCGATGTCCCGTCAACAGAGGCAGTCGTAGCGGCGGGTCGTGGTGGCATCGTGATGCGCCCACTACTTCTTGCATAGCAACTTCTTCAGCGTCCCGCTCCCCGACGTCTGGCTGTTGGTCTGTGCGTTGCCCTGCGCCGGGGCCCCACCTCCCAGAGCAGCGAACATGGTGTGGTTGTCCCGCGGCGACTGCTGGAATGATGCGAAGGCGTGCGGGGATGCAGGGCCGGTAGGGAAGAAGCTCGAAACGGGGGAGGAGGGCGGGGAGCTGTATCCGTACGACGACATGGCGGTCCGCGCGCGAGGGGAGTGTCGCGGAGATGTGGGGCGAACGACGGTTAGGTCTGTTCGTTTGTGCTTGCCACTTTGGGGGTGTCGTCGTAGACTCGTCAGCCAGCTGAGGGTGGACCCACACAAGTCGACGATCGATACGCTGGATGTGGGGGTGCTTGACCCGCGGTCTGATGGGTATCCCATCCTTCTCGCCAGACTTTATGTATACGACGACCTTGCCATCTGGGGCCCTGCACGGACAGATACAAGGATGCCCGAATTCGCCATCAGCAGAATACAAGGTAGCCTCCAAATACGGCGGCGGAGTGGAACTCAGCGGCATTCGATTCGAAGATGGGCTTGACCGGAATAGGAACGTGGCCATGGGCGGAGGTCCCCTGCAGACTGGCGAGATAGCAGCAGGTCTCCGACTCTCTGGATACGAGTCATTGCATCCACTTCTGATGAACATGCCGTAGCCTTCCAGTCCGATGTGTCATTCCGACGGCAGCCAGACAATTGGGATTGCGCGCTCGAGAAGCCGCGCCTCTACGACGTGCATGTGAGTGGCGGTACAGGAATATTGCAAGAAACGACGACGATGCAAGGGAGAAGATAAGTATACTATATCTACTGGACCCACGATTAGCACGCTTTGTAAGACATGCGATAATGATGCATACGATAAACGTTCAGAGAGCAACGGAAAGAACATAGCGGCAGTCCACAGAAAACCCAAGAGCGATTGCGGAATATACAGACCATCACGGAGGATGCACAGGCAAGAAGAGTTAGAGAAGCGCTTGGTTATGCTTGTCCTCGGCCACAAGCCGATTCCATTCCTCTCTCCACTGCCGCATCTGTGCCCGCAATTTCTTGTCCGAAATCACCTTTTCGATCCAGGCCAGTAGCGCATTCTCGTCCTCGGGAACGAAGAATGAAGATAGGAGAGATAGTACCGTCTCGAAACTTGCCGCTTCGGATGTGATGTGATCTACAGCAAACAATAAGATAGTTGACACAGGTATGCACTGCCGTTGGACACACACCTCTGAACACCCACACAATTGCCACGGCGACAATCACGAAAAGGTCATGGCCCTCGAGCAGAAAGGCGTCCCAAAGCCGCAACTGAGTCTGGAACGGCACGGAATTCGCAAACAGTGTGATGTACCACTTGGTTGCGTAAGATGTCGTCGAGATCATATGCTTCTTGAACGCAGCATACACTACCGGCAGCATCTGTTCTGTGACTCGTTCTTGGACATAAATCGCCTCGAGGAGCCCGGGAAATCCAGGACTGAATATTGTGTGCATCGAATACGAGTCATGTAGCAGCACTAGAGCTGCGTATGCTCGTTCGGGCTCGAAGTAGCACAGCAGAGTGGCTGCGATGGGTCCCATCCCTTGACAGTATCCACAGGTCTCGCAGCACAGCGACAGGCTATGAAGGACATGGAAAAGGGAGCGTTGACTGATGCCCGATCAATATCTACAGCGCCAGATAGATAGTCGCACGACTCACCCTTGGCCGTATCTCGTCCGGAACATAACATGTCCACTAATTGTCCGTGGTACGTCTAAGTCAATTTGAACATCGTAAGAGGAAGGCTGCTCCAGCGCCTCCCTGTATTCGTCCATATATTTCCTCATGCCAGTCTTGCTCAGCTTCGCGAATCGGCATATGAGAGTCTCCCATGCGGCAGCACGCCAGCGGTCAGGAATACCCTTGAATGTCCGCTCGCTCAGCTTGTGCTCCTTGGACGGCTTGATGCCCCACGAGTCAATGTTTTGGCCCTGATCGCGCGACTGTGCTTCCAGCATCCGCCCCCATTTCTCCGTACGCACGGTCTCCTTTGGGGGTGGCGGCGCAGGGGGGTGTGCGCGCAGCAGTGGGGGGCTAGGTGGCGCTTTCGTGGGAGCAGTCGCGAGATGCACCAGCGGCTTCTGCAACGGCACAGCAGGCAGCAATATTAGACGGTCGTGCGACGGCGTGACGTAGAAGCCATATCTGTAGGCAGTATGCGTGAGCAGGTGCTCGAACGCACACGCCGGCATGCTCACCGGTCCAAGCTGGCGAGCAGCCCCTGCTCCTGCTCCGTCAGGTCTCGCGTCTTCTCGGACCCGTCGTCCAACGCCTGCAGAGCGCGCAGCTCGCTTGCCCTGCTCCCGCCTACCCGTGCACGCGTCCGCTCCACGCCCTCGTCGTACCCATCACCCTTGACCCCACACACCTCGAGCTGCGCGTATGTACTGCGCACATGGAATCCATCTGGGTCCTCACCCTCCGACGGCACCGCAGAGTGCTTGCTCTCGGGCGTGCTGCTTTGTGAGGGTCTCCGTGGGGGTGACGACGGTGGGGTATACGGTAGCTGGAGAAGGGACTGCGGCCGGGATGATGCAGGCAATGGTGGCGACTGTGACGGCGGGGGGTGAGACGTGGACCGGACCGGAGGGAATGGTGTTGGAGAGCTCGCGTTGACAACACCATTGGTCTTCTGAGATGAGACGGACCTATGACCTCGCGACGACAGTCTGCTCTGAGATGTTCTTGGCTGCTCGTCACGATCAAGCGAAGAACGGCGGCGAAGGTCTTCCGTACCCCCGGATACGCGCGCATGGCTAGACGACGGCCGACTGTCAGAGTATGCAAGCTGCACGGAACCGTTGGACGACAAGGTGGACTGCCTGGGTTTGTCCACCACGCTGATGCGCCTGCTGGAGCGCTGCCAATCCGAGGTCGCCTCGTAGTATGCACTGTCCTCAACGGGAGATCCGTTCGGCTGCAGAAACGAATCTTTGTGAACACCAGCAATAGTGACATCCACACCGACGCCGACATTGATGTCAATGTCTTTGGAAGGGTGGTGACGATGGCCTGCGACTGACTCGGGAGCAGACCAGCTGCCAACGTCCTCTTCGTACATGGAATAGATGGTGACTATGGTAGTCTCGGACGAGCTGCGGTCGCGGTCGGGATCGCCTGGGGACAACTCGGGGACGGAGGCCGCCGTCGTCGTCGCCGTCGTGGTTGCCGTCGTCGACAGCGGGGATAGTGAAAGGCGAGAAGAGTGGAGAGGAGTGGGAGGAACAACGGCGAAAGATGGCGAGGACATCGGCAGATGCCTGGCTTGAACCAAAGAGCGGCAGGGGAAGGAAGAATGAAAGAGAGGGAGAGAATGAATGCGCAAGAGCGTGGTCTATACCGTCGAGGAAGCGACAGCCACCGCGGACATGACACTTCGGCGAGAGACACTGCTTCGTGCACCAGCCTACCATCAATCACCGCACATGTACATCGATATCACCGCAGTGCACGACATCAGCAGCTTCTTGTTCAAATTCTGGTCTGGTACTAACTACATTCTATGGGAGTACAGCAAGTCGAACATGACCAGGGCCATCGTCGTCCGTATGAGGTGACGCTGATCAGCATACAGACTATCGCCTAGTGCAGTCTGGATACTCACAATTAGCCTCATTTCATTCGGGTTGCACCAAAAATATCAGCCGGCATTGTCTGATGCACAGATTCCGTGTCCTATGAGAAAAGACCCCTAAAAGTGTCGATGAATGCGATGGCATGGCCACTACTCTTAGACTGCTGAGGCTGCCATCGGGGAAAGGCTCCCTGAATCAACACATCGTGCGAGTGCTACGATACTTCAGAGGTGGCCTCAGTGTCCGTGAGCTGGACTGTATTAAATAACTTGTGATGTAGGCCACATAGAAGGAGGTGAACGCGGGCGCTTGTTGCAACAATTTCCAAAGACGGCAGTAATTCACGCCGATTGTATTCCACACTGTGACCTGCCGTCGCGTTATTCGCCATTCCACCACACTATTCTCCCGCAAAATGACCTCGGAAGCGTCCTGTTACACAATTGTCTATGAAGACAGCTCGGAGAGCCCCTCTACGCAGGACCTCCGCAACGCACTCCAGAAAGGAACGGATGAAGTCAAGCTTGACACGTTGCGGAAGATCATTATTTCGACGATTAATGGGAACCCTCAAGTATGTGTATTGCGTCTCGTCGCATGCGAGAGCGGCCGCTGACGTTCGTTGCGCATACAGCCACAGCTGTTGATGCCAGTCATACAATATGTGATGCCCTCACGAAACAAGGCGTTGAAGAAGCTGCTGCACTTCTATTGGGAAGTGTGCCCAAAGTACGATGAGAACGGGAAATTGAAGCAAGAGATGATCTTGGTGGTGTACGTTCCATATTGCATTTACATGAATATGGTCACTATTGACGGCGCGTGAAGCAATGCCATTCGGAATGACCTTGTGAGTGACCCCCGAGTGTTAGACGTCTGTACCGTGAAATGTAGCCCCATCCCTTCTAGCAACACCCGAACGAGTACATCCGCGGTGCGACACTCCGTTTCCTGCAGAAGATATCCAAGGACGCCGAGCTGCTCGAACCGCTGATACCCACTTGCCGTTCGTGCCTCGAGCACCGGCACTCGTACGTGCGCAAGAACGCTGTCTTCGCCGTATACACCATCTACCGCGAGTTCGAGCATCTCATTCCCGACGCGCCGGAGCTTATCCAGACGTTCCTCGCCGCGGAGTCGGACGCGACATGCAAGCGCAACGCGTTCGTGTTCCTCGCGAACTGCGCGATGCCGAAGGCGGTCGAGTTCATCCTCCAGGTGTTCGATCAGATCTCCGGCATGGACGAGCTCCTCCAGATGAGCATCATCGAGGTCATCCGGCTCGACTGCAA
Source organism: Amylocystis lapponica (assembly GCA_022376435.1). Classification (NCBI taxonomy): domain Eukaryota; kingdom Fungi; phylum Basidiomycota; class Agaricomycetes; order Polyporales; family Postiaceae; genus Amylocystis; species Amylocystis lapponica. Next base: position 9,294 of record JABYQE010000446.1, read on the forward strand.
GCGGGATACGTCGCATAGGGTGAGTGGTTGCCTGTCATGGACGCTGTACTTACAGCGCGTGCTTTCTTGCCTCAGGCACGGTACATCCTGCTGATCTCCGAGCTGTTGAACGCTTCGTCTCATGCGGTGAAGTACGAGGCTGCGACAACTCTCACATCTCTGACGCAGAACCCGGCGGCTGTCAAGGGTGTGTCTGTCGTCTCCTTTTTCGCCCTGATAACTCACGTCCTACAGCCGCCGCCTCGTGCTACATTAATCTGGTCCTCAAGGAGTCCGACAACAACGCAAAGATCATCGTGCTCGATCGCCTCGACACGCTCCGCTCCAAGCATGGTCACGTAATTGACACACTGATCATGGATGTGTTGCAGATTCTCTCGAGGTAGGGCACAGTCTGACGAGTCATGAGTGAGTGAGCTGATGGGTCGGGACAGTACCGACTTGGAAGTCCGTCGCAAGGCGATCAATATCGTGCTGAGCATGACGTCGAGCCGCAATGTCGAGGAGGTTGTGCTGTTCTTCAAGAAACAGCTGCAGAAAACTCAGGAGCAAGAATTTGAGAAGGTCCGTCCTTGACATCCCAGCCACTGAAACGCATATTGATGGTCAAGGCCTACACAGGCGGCAGAGTACAGGCAGCTGCTTATTCAATCCATCCATGTATGCGCTGTGAAGTTCTCCGAAGTCGCCGCAAGCGTCGTACACGCCTTGATGGACTTCCTGGGCGACTCTAACAACCCGTCCGCGCTGGACGTCGTTGCCTTTGTCCGGTAGGCAGTCTTTCACAATTATGTCCCTAATATTGTCTCATTGCACTCGCCGCTCGCAGGGAAGTGGTGGAGAAGTTCCCACCATTGCGCCAGACCATCTGCGAAAAGCTCATCCAGACCCTCGGCGAGATCAAGTCCGGCAAGGTCTACCGCGGCGTCCTCTGGATTCTCGGCGAGTACGCAGAGAGTGTTGCGGACATTCAGGCCACCTTCCTGGAGTTGCGCAAGGTGCTCGGCGAGATTCCGATCCTGGCGTCCGAGCAGCGTCTGCTTGAGGAGGCGGGCGTGGAGGACGGCGAGGAGAAGAAGGACGAGCAGCAGCCCAAGACGGACGGCGCGAAGCCGCGGGTGCTCGCGGACGGCACATATGCGACGGAGACCGCGTTCTCGAGCATGTCGACCGCGCGGCTGGAGGCGGTGAAGGCCGCCGCTAAGCCGCCGCTTCGGAGTGAGTGCGCGAGTCCTGCTGCGTGGCGGGAGTGCT
>JABYQE010000447.1:0-10522 GCA_022376435.1 Amylocystis lapponica
TGTTTGGTGTTGTTATCTAAATTCAAACGACGTGTATGTGAAAATAAGACATGATATTGGTGGCACATGATCACTTGCTTGATTTGTGAGGCGTCATTCTGGCCCAATATGCACTTCAAATGTGCTTATTCTCTATCTTATTAGTATCTTCTGCTCACCAAAACTTGTTCTATATCGTCAGCTAAATTCAACTCATGTGTATATATGAATTTGACATGATATTGGTGTATGAACATAATTGCTTGACTGATTTGTGAGGCGTCGTTCTGGACCAATATGCACTTCAAATGTGATTATTCTCTTTATTGTAGTTGTCTTCTGCTCAACAAAACTTGTTTGCGGTCGTCATCTGAATTCAAACACATGTGAACTTGGTGTGTACCAGCACACTAGCAGTGTGGAAGATATATTGCGAACAACATGGATGTACTAATTATGAGACACAACTAGATACGATTGAAGAAGCCTGACAAGGTGAGTAACTGTGAATGGATCCAGGCATCAAAATGTGTCGGTTCTGCTTCCGAGTGAGGCTGGTATAGTAACAAATCCTCCAAAGAATGACTCATCTCAACGTCGACATCATAAGTACATGCATGGATGAATAACGGCCTAAGCTGTTGACGGTCATCTGTGCGACGAAGCACTGATATCTGACATGCCAACAGTTCAGAAACACGTATAAAAAGGAGGATGTGCAGAACACACCGTGATGCGCCAGTCAGGTGAGAGCGGTATCATAGCGGAGTCTTGTACTGCCATAAGAAGTAGCTTGGAGCGAAGTACACGATCGTTTTGAGCGGTGCTCCAATCCTCAGCAGAAACAAGGCCTGAAGCATAAAGCTCCGGGTGTTCAGGATGACCAACACCCTGGAGATAACGGAGCAGACGCAGGAAGAACAGCCTGCCATAGCACTTTGATAGGCGTGTAGCATCGTGAGCACCAATACAGACAATATGCCCCCTGAGCTGCTCAAAGTCCTTGACCTGCCTATCATATACAGCACCTATGACGGCTGGGATATATGATGCAGCACCTTGATCAGAGAACGCCACAGTGAATGTCTACCATATACCCCGGTAAGTCATGTAACAGATGAATGAGACAGTGGTGCGCTCACAGAGTTCACACTGAGATTTTCGTTGAAGAAAATGTTGAATCCTTCCTGGAGCGCTTTGAACTCTGGATTGTTCCATAGCGATGAAGAGGAACGGCCCAGAAGTACTCGAGTCAGTAGAGCCGTAGTCCACTGATGATGAGAAAGTTCATCTATACGAGCATGGCGCACTACAATGGGCTAAAGTGCAGATAAGTTACTCTGATTGCGATATGGCAGGACTATTAGACTTACCTGGATGTCCATCTCGCTCATAAGCAATTGGGAAATAGGATGGTTTAGTGCTACAGGCATCTCGTCCGTCGGTTGGAGCATCAGCCAGGGGTACAGAGTGACTGCAGACGAGTGATCAAAATGTGCCAATATGTCTTTGTGGATCGTCAGAGTGCTGTCATCGCTCAGTAGAGCCATAATAAGGAACGGCGAAATGGGAAGTGGAGCGGAGCGGACATGAATGATGGTAATAGCAAGGATGGTGCCAAATGCCTTCCACTTGAAGTGGCGGGACGGGAGATCACATCAGGAAAAAGCCGGTCCGCTCTAGCGCGCTCTAGGACGTCCTAGAGCGCGCTAGAGCACTCAGAGCGTCAGAGCAGCCAGAGCGCTCTGAGATGCGCTCAATACAAGGTGCTCTATTGCACCCGCTCTCAGTGCACTCTGAGCTGCTCTGAGTGCACTCTGAGTGGCTCTCAGGTTGCATTCAGAGCTACTCTGGTTGCTTTGAGGGGGCTCTCAAAGCATGCTGAATCACGCTCAATGTAGCCTAGATTGCTCTCTGTTGTTGGTTATCACTCATCTATCCATTCTGAATACTGGTCAAGCAGCTGTAATCATTGGAAATCACAATACTTAATATACAGGTATGGTAGGACTACGTATATGAGTGTGGTGAAAATAATGGATCATACCATATGGAGACACTTGCCAGGTTGCGAGGCACCAGCAGAGCATCAACCAGTATCTGTGACATGCAGTACAATCATGATGTAAGATAGACGGTCATTCAGAATGAGAATGCAACTTACCCTGGTTCAAAAGAATGCAAGTCAGTAATATTTGTCACTGCGTGCTCTGCATGGGCTTCAGGGAAAGCCTTTGAGACTACAACATAGCAAGATATCAGTTTCAACCATCCATAGCACAGTCAGTGACGCACCAGGCCAAAAAGAATCTTGTGCAGCCATTCAATCTGTGGGTGTGTTTCTTGCAGCCATTCACTGCTGTGATGCTGATGCATGCTGACTGGTGCACAGCATGTGGTGGCAACATATGTCAGTGTCGCACTGTATGTGCTGTCATGGGGGGTGCACTCACGGTGTGGCCCACAGCAGTACACCGGTGGCGACAGGCGTGCTCGCGGCAGCACTCAAGCTGGAAGTACAGATTCAGACATCAGTGTCAGACCAGAGCACTCCTCATGCACCAAATCACACACACCTCTCGTTCGTGATCTGCACAAAGTCGAAGTCGAGCCACGCGCCCCGTGCACCCGTCGCATCAGTGAGGGAGATGAAATGACTGGAGAAGTCTGTGAAGGATATGGAAAAGAGAAGCTGCTGGCACTAGACCTTGTCAGTGTAGGCGGACAGGAAGATAATGTTATTGTCATACTGCACGCTGTAGTTTGCCTGTGTTCGGGATGGTGAACATCATTATGGGACAGCCACATGCGACACGTATGTGACCGGGACCCTTGAACCCAAAGAGGGCAATTGCTGAGCCGGTAAAGGACAGATTCAGTGTCGCACCCTGCGCCTGTGCGACATGGTACGTCTGAAGGAAAAAGCTGGAAAGATTGGGGTCCGAGGGGGGCTGGACGGCCCAGGTGTCGGAATACGGGAGCTCTGCAGAAAAGTCGTTGAGTGTAAAGCTCATTGGCGGCAGCCAGGACAGGAGATGAATGTCAACGAGGCTAAACTGGGCTGGACGGACTGACTAGCAGCGCTGCTCACCATGCATGAAGACGTGAAAACGGAGGACGGTGGTGGGAAGAACGAGCATTGTGAACGAAAGCTGCGAAGGAGGGGTGACACTCAACCGAGAGATGAGACGGACGAGAGGACATGTCTGAGTCAGCCAAGCGGTGTTGGCGTCTCACGTTGAGGCGACAGTGCCCAGAGAGGGCAATAGTATACATAGAGAAGAGGAAGGAAGTTGTCTGTGGGAAGGATGATTGGGGGTTGTGAGTGGGGAAGATGAAGAAGATGAGGACGTGTCCGCGTGCTTACATGGCGAGATGCCAAAAATTCTGAGGTGCTCAGAATTTTTGGCGTCTATCTCAGTTCATGATATGTGCGCAAAGGATTCACCACTTGACGAGCAGCCGTTGGCTGCTCGTCAAGTTTACGGTACGTCTTCTTTCTTCATGCCTTCCACACCCCTTGTTTGCTGACACTTGCGTCCTCACCTGCGCCCGCTCACATACATAATGTCCTCGCGGTAATTAGTCTTGTTTGAATATTGTAATCTCCTCTAGTGCCCACGATGACTCGACGACAGGCGATGAGCAAGGTCGACCGCGCCAACTACGTGTACAACAAAGCGAGTGCATACGAGGATTTGCCCCAGTGAGACCACGGCCCACGCCGTATGTATGCGCCGCTCATCGCCCACCAGACCCATCGGCCACGGCGCGACCATCTCCGCCCCGCACATGGTGCGCCCGCTCTCGCTTTCGAGACCCAGCGCTGACTGCTCCCCCAGCACGCGCACACCGTGGAGAACCTGCTCCCGCTGCTGTGCCCCGGCGCACGCGTGCTCGACATCGGCTCTGGCTCCGGCTACCTCGTCGCGGACGGCGCCGGCACCGTCGTGGGCATCGAGCACGTCCCGGAGCTTGTCGACTGGTCCGTGCAGAACCTCGCGCGCGACGGGCTCGGCGCTGCGCTCGCGGGCGGGCGCATCAGGATGGTCGCGGGGGACGGCAGGAAGGGTGCGTGCGTGGCGTGATTCGAGTCGACGTCAGAGTGCAATGTGCTGACTGGTGTGCGGTGCAGGCTATCCGGACGCCGGTCAGTGTCGTGTCATGTGTCTGCTTTCGTGGTGCGACGGGGATGCCTCCTTACGTGACTGTGCGCAGGCCCCTACGACGTGATTCACGTCGGCGCTGCTGCGCCGACGATGCCGGCGGAGCTGGTCGAGCAGCTCGCGTGCCCTGGCCGGATGTTCATCCCCGTGGGGACGGTGGCGCAGCAGATTGTACAGGTCGACAAGGATGCGGACGGGAACGTGACGCAGCAGGAGCTCTTCGACGTCATGGTGCGCACTGTTGCGATGGGTTGGCTGATTCGTTTGCTCACCACGCCGCAGTATGTGCCGCTCACGGATCGCAAGCCGCAGGCCTGATTCCATGTGGAGCCTGAATGCCGTGCGGACTTTGATTCTGCTAACAACAATGTTCCCCACTCATCGGGAGCATCGTCACCTTCCCAGTCGTCCGCGCCTGCTCGCACCACCCCCCACTCGGCCCAGTGTTGCCTACTGGCACACTGCATTCCCCAGGCCCCGCACGTTTGCCACCGCGCGAACGCGAACACTGCTGCGGTGTCCTCGTAGCATCGCAGGGGTGCCCCGCAGACATGGGTCACAGCCAGGCTCTGTGGCCATGTTCCTCATCCTCCCCGCCATCCCTGGCGCTCTCCGGCCTCCACCCGTGCCACACCGCCCTTGCGATCGTCCATGCCCAGTGCACATCCACCTCCCTGAGTGCCATCAAGCGCCACCTCGCCAAGCTCCTGCGCCCCGCGCTCGCGCGCTCGACGAACCTGTGCGAGCAGCTCGGGTGGCTGCGCGTCGAGCGTGGGAGCATCGCCGCTGCTCTTCAGCCACACGGACGCATATGTCGGTGTGTGCACGGTCCTGCTGGGCAATGCGGTGCACACCATGCATCCGCTCACGGGCCAGCACCTTGTCACCCTCGCCCCCTTTTTCTCTCACTCGCTCACACCTGGGCCGCTCTTGCTCTCTCCGTCTCCCTGGCGCTCACCCCCACACTCGTCCTTCTCCGAGTCATGCCTGCACTCGCGCAACAATCGTTCATGCCCCTCGTTTGCGGCCAGTAACTTGAAGCTCCACGTCCTCGTCCAGGCCCTCCACCCTTTCCCTCCCATCCACGGTGCCCATGCGCTACCTCCGCCTCCGACGTGTAAATCGCGCCTCCAACGTGCGCACAGCCCTCGCCAATCCCACAACACTTACCCCCTGGACGCATCCATGTGGTGCCAACATGCCACGTGAAAATGCCCAGGAGATGGACGGAGAGGTGAAGAGGACTCAACGAGCAGTTGCAGCTGCTTGTCGAGTGCGATGGTATGATCAAAATTCTCGAATTGTTCTGCTGGTGCCAACAGTGGCAATACTGCCACCGCCCGCCCTTGCTTGCACGCTCACCGTCTCTCTCTCCCATGCACTTGCCTTTTGTGCTTGCCCGCTCACTGTGACCCCACCTCGCCTTCTCATTCACCCGCAGCGCGCACTCTCTCTCTCTCGCCCGCTCACCCCCTCTTCATCTCACTTGCCTCTTGCGCTTGTGCTCTCACGCTGGCTCCGCCCTCGCCCCCACCCTCATGTTTCTCATGCATGCGCACTAGCCCTCGCCTGCTGGCTCCGCTCCCTCTCGTTTGTGTCACGCTCATGCCCACATTTGCCCACTCACGCTCGTGCCACCCTGGCCCTGGCCACCTCCGACACATAAGCTGCGCCAAAGGCTCACGCACAGGTCCCGCAATGTATATCCCCTGGATGCACCCACAGAATGCCAACATGTCGCGTAAAAACGTCCAGGTGATGTATGGAGGGGTGAGAATGATTCAACGAGCAGCAGCAGCTGCTTGCTGAGTAATGATGATGTTCCCCGCTCATTAAGAATGTTGTCGCCTTCACAGTCGTCCGCACCCTCTCCCCCCACTCACTTTGCCCCATGTGTTGCCCACTATTGCATCTCAACACCGAATCTTCCAGCAAGTTCACCTTTACTCTTGTTAGGAAATTAGCCTGCACCTGGTGGTCTTGAGCTCTCCACGAGCCTCCAGCATGCCCCTTCCCCGCTCACCCCACCGTGTTCGCCTTTCCACCACAAGCCACTTGTGGGTCGCCATTGAGCGCCCACCCTCTGATGCATGGGCTGTGCCCCAAGACCTGTGTGCGGCCCTTCACCTTGAATCCATACAAGCTCGGATTCCGACCCAATATTGTAGAAGTAGTAATGTAGAACAAAGAACATAAATATATTTAGTTATCTACTCCAGTACAACACATGCAGATGCACTCTTATAGCTCTTTGAAGCACTTGAGTACGCTCTAGGAAGCTCTCAGAGATGTCAATATTCTCAGAGCGCTCTGAGTATACCTGGGTACACCTGGCACGCTCTGACAACACCTGAAGCGCTCTCGGGATTTCCCACCTCTCTCAGAGCGCCTTAGCGCTAGACTCTTTTTCCTGATGCAACATCTATGAACTGAGGAATGTAGTATGGGCCGCGGCTTCCAAAGAACTCGAAGTCAAGACACATGAGTGAACAAGCTCGCAGAAGTGCAGCTCGTTCCACGCCCTCGCCAACAGCATTATCACTAGAAGTGCGAGTGGAAGAAGTCAGTACATCCTGCTCGTTTAACTACAAATTGATAACTCACATATGATAATTGTGAATGTAACCAACCAAGAACGCCTTAACATCATCACCAGCGCAAAGGGAGACACCAGGTGGGACTTGAAACAGTGGCCTATCGCTGAGAGGGATATCTTGAAACTGATACAGATATACCAGACGATCAACGATACACTGTGCGACAGATTCCTCTGTGGAGCCGCTGATGAACAAAAGTGGACCAGCATATTCCATGTGGCGAGCACTATCAGCGAGCAGATCCAGCCACTCTTGGACTTCTTGCGCAGTAGCAATCTGAGGCTCTGAGAAGTTCAAATTGACATCAGCCGCACGAGAGATGGGAGATGTTGTGTGACGTCCATCCGGAACAGTATCAATCTCTGGCATATCTATGAGCTGTGGGGATGATCTGGACATTGGCAAAAACGAATTGTCCTGCTCAGACTCGGACTGCGATGTAAGGGCCTATCAGTATCAAATAATATCACAATTCCAAACCCACATACCGGGAATTGTGGTAGTAACTGGAGAACCGGTGACACGTGAGAACCGACAATATCAATGCGTTGTCTAGTAGACGGTCGCGATGTGAGGTCCTGGTATAATGTCAATGACGTCTATGTGCAGAGGCAATAGCCTGTAAACAAAAGAGACATACAATAGGACTAGGCGAACGAGGGTGCCGCCCTAGATGTGTCCTGGCATATGTCGCATGTGAGCCCGGAGGAAGATGAACCTCACCAGAACCTGAGGGGACAGCATGAGACCGAGAGCTGGCTCCAGAATCTGTATGACCAGTGGTAGGTTCTGCACGTCCACAAGGGATACAACGGGGGCACAGATCATAGGAACAATCTATGGGGCCCATGCTCTCCGTCATGCTGCTGACGTTGAAGAGCAATACAATACGGAAGGGAAAACACCCATGCGGTTCAGAAAGGCATAGACATGTATGATTAACGTCTAGTTCATGAACTGGGCCTTGGAGAAGACCGTATCGCAATGCTGATGAGTGCAGACACTTGTCAGAGGGAGCAAACAATATAAATGTTTTAAATACTCACACAACCATAGCAAGGGACGCTTTTCCCAGGGATGGACAATAGTAGAACCAGTTGAGCGGATCCAAGATTCGGTGACGCTGTGAGCAGCCAGCTGATAGATGGGTCTCAGAGTGAATGAACCATCACGAGTGTCAATGCGACTGCGATTCATAAAGACTACTTGAGCAGTCTCAAGACCGCCGAAGTCGTCACCAGAAGGGACCACAGGGAGGGTGAGGCCATGACCATTTGCAGTCTGTATAACGTGGTCGTTGATCTGCTTCCAGAGAGGATCACCGCCACCCAGGTCCAAGGTAAGGTCGAAGAAGAGATTGTGGCGCTCAAATGATCGCAGTATACCAGGAACTTGATCTTGGCAGATGTGCAAAGATGGAGTAGGATGAGCGTCGTGTTGAAATGAATCCTTGAACTGTGAAGGTTGAATACACTTGATGTTTGAACCGCACATGAAAAGAACAACTCACTGTGAAAGGATAGAGCGCAATAGAGATAACAAGAGTATCTGGATTGTGTGCTGCATCAACACTGGACGGTACTCCAGGGAATGGATGGCGCGGAATAACAGTCGTAGAGCGACCTCTGCCAGGCACTGAGCGTCCACCACGAACTGTCTGATGCTGAGGCAACGTTCGAGCAGCACTGGCACGATGTTGAGCAGCCACATTTGCTGCTGGTGGCAAGGGAAGGCCAGAAAACGCATGAATGGGAGCAGCTGTCACAATGGATGATACGGGAATATTAGGCGGTGAAATATGGGGCAGAAATGGGGAAGGAGCGTGGGTTGCTGCGGGTGGAACATAAAGATTAGGAGAATTCCCAGAGAATGTGGTAGACGTCGACGAGGGAGAGCTTTGCGAAGATATTGACAACGATCAGAACAAGAGAATTGACACATAAAGAAAACAGACGCACTGGAGACGGACATGCTGAGCCCATGGAGCAGAGCATATGCATGGAGTGCTCGTAGTCAGCGGCTGTAGGGTTCCAGCCTGAGAAACGACAGGTATGCCAGGATTAAACTGATGAATATTATAGTAGTCTGGACATACACATACCGGATGAAAGCCTCCATCAGGAAAAAGAGTCTAGCGCTAAGGCGCTCTGAGAGAGGTGGGAAATCCCGAGAGCGCTTCAGGTGTTGTCAGAGCGTGCCAGGTGTACCCAGGTATACTCAGAGCGCTCTGAGAATATTGACATCTCTGAGAGCTTCCTAGAGCGTACTCAAGTGCTTCAAAGAGCTATAAGAGTGCATCTGCATGTGTTGTACTGGAGTAGATAACTAAATATATTTATGTTCTTTGTTCTACATTACTACTTCTACAATATTGGGTCGGAATCCGAGCTTGTATGGATTCAAGGTGAAGGGCCGCACACAGGTCTTGGGGCACAGCCCATGCATCAGAGGGTGGGCGCTCAATGGCGACCCACAAGTGGCTTGTGGTGGAAAGGCGAACACGGTGGGGTGAGCGGGGAAGGGGCATGCTGGAGGCTCGTGGAGAGCTCAAGACCACCAGGTGCAGGCTAATTTCCTAACAAGAGTAAAGGTGAACTTGCTGGAAGATTCGGTGTTGAGATGCAATAGTGGGCAACACATGGGGCAAAGTGAGTGGGGGGAGAGGGTGCGGACGACTGTGAAGGCGACAACATTCTTAATGAGCGGGGAACATCATCATTACTCAGCAAGCAGCTGCTGCTGCTCGTTGAATCATTCTCACCCCTCCATACATCACCTGGACGTTTTTACGCGACATGTTGGCATTCTGTGGGTGCATCCAGGGGATATACATTGCGGGACCTGTGCGTGAGCCTTTGGCGCAGCTTATGTGTCGGAGGTGGCCAGGGCCAGGGTGGCACGAGCGTGAGTGGGCAAATGTGGGCATGAGCGTGACACAAACGAGAGGGAGCGGAGCCAGCAGGCGAGGGCTAGTGCGCATGCATGAGAAACATGAGGGTGGGGGCGAGGGCGGAGCCAGCGTGAGAGCACAAGCGCAAGAGGCAAGTGAGATGAAGAGGGGGTGAGCGGGCGAGAGAGAGAGAGTGCGCGCTGCGGGTGAATGAGAAGGCGAGGTGGGGTCACAGTGAGCGGGCAAGCACAAAAGGCAAGTGCATGGGAGAGAGAGACGGTGAGCGTGCAAGCAAGGGCGGGCGGTGGCAGTATTGCCACTGTTGGCACCAGCAGAACAATTCGAGAATTTTGATCATACCATCGCACTCGACAAGCAGCTGCAACTGCTCGTTGAGTCCTCTTCACCTCTCCGTCCATCTCCTGGGCATTTTCACGTGGCATGTTGGCACCACATGGATGCGTCCAGGGGGTAAGTGTTGTGGGATTGGCGAGGGCTGTGCGCACGTTGGAGGCGCGATTTACACGTCGGAGGCGGAGGTAGCGCATGGGCACCGTGGATGGGAGGGAAAGGGTGGAGGGCCTGGACGAGGACGTGGAGCTTCAAGTTACTGGCCGCAAACGAGGGGCATGAACGATTGTTGCGCGAGTGCAGGCATGACTCGGAGAAGGACGAGTGTGGGGGTGAGCGCCAGGGAGACGGAGAGAGCAAGAGCGGCCCAGGTGTGAGCGAGTGAGAGAAAAAGGGGGCGAGGGTGACAAGGTGCTGGCCCGTGAGCGGATGCATGGTGTGCACCGCATTGCCCAGCAGGACCGTGCACACACCGACATATGCGTCCGTGTGGCTGAAGAGCAGCGGCGATGCTCCCACGCTCGACGCGCAGCCACCCG
>JABYQE010000448.1:0-10509 GCA_022376435.1 Amylocystis lapponica
CGGCGAAATAGACGACGGTGCGCTCCTCTATTGACCTGCATAAAATTCATCAGAGGGGGAAGTTATATCCGTAGGATTATGAGAACGCACTTGATCTTGTATCCCGGTGCTTCCAGCACTGGGTAGACTGAGATCGTGTGCAGTGAGACTGTCAGTGGAAGCGAGAGCGCGAGAAACTGTGTGCAGACTAACCTACGGACACGCCGGTGACGACCTCGCACACGCCGCCGTTCAGGTCGAGCAACATGCGGAGATTGTCTTCTTTCGAGATCGGCTTCTCGAGCACGTCCTGCGGGCTGAAGGGTGTCTCTGCGTACGGCGTGGACGAGAGTCCCGGGAGTTGATGAGTGAGGACGACCGTGTCCGCTGGGAACGCGAAGCACTGTGATCAGCGCAACGCTGAGCCGTCGGCGGAACGGTGGACCGACCGCCTATGACGAGGTCGGGTGCCTCATCTGGTTGTGTTTGCTGTGCACCAACGAAAGATCAGAATGACTTGCAATTTCCGGATGCAGCAAGCAGAACGGTCAAAGTCCACAATGGCAACTCCATGTGAGATGGGAATGACACGACGTACTACAAGTCGCTCGTACACCTCTACGGCCTTGTGCGTTGCCGTCGCCACTGGATACTCATGTACGTCCTGGAAAGACGAAATCGGAAGCGATTCGTCAAAGGTGGAGGGTACAATCTCTGGCGCGAGGCCCTGTGGCATGATTGCGAGCGAATAACATGGTCAGGTGTAGCACTGACTGAGAGACAGAGAAGACAGACGAAGGTGTGAAGGATGTCCTTGCGGCGGGGACTGTTGGAGGCGAGGACGACACGCTTGCCTACGAGCTTGTCGAGGGCAGGGAGGCGGAGTGCGTGGGGGAGGAGGCAGTTGTGGGCAGGAAGGGATATGGCGGGGGCCTTTGAGCTGAAGAAGCTCATCATGGCGCGGTGCGTCTTCCGCCACCCGTCGGGGAGTCCTGACCAGCGGCAGATGCCGAGAACGACTGCGGCTGCCCAACGTGCGCGACGCCCAAATCACCTTCGGAGCGTTGATCTTACGCCTCGCTGAATACACATCCGACCTTTGAGAGCTGCTCACAATCTTTTCCAACGCACTGCATCCTTCCCATCTAAAAACTGCTCAACATTGTCATCGGCAAACTCGTGACAGTTTCAGCTTCGTTTGTTCACCGACGGAACTTCATGGCCGTCCAACACACTGCTTGACTCGACCGCGTGTGATTGACGCTTGAACCACGTATAAAAGTCAGAATGCGATCTACACTTCGAAAACTCCTTGTTCTGCCATCGATATGTTGACGACGTTCCTTGCATTGGTACTCTTGACCTCCACTACACATGTAGTTGCTCTTCAGAAATTATCTCTCACTTCACGCAAGGCTCCCCCAGGGCATGCCTCCAATTTGCGCCGGAGAGCCTTGTCAGCTACGAACGTCCCTTCGGTTGATTGGTTCTCAGGAACTGACCTTCAGTGAGTACTAACCCCAAGTCACGTCCCAGTTATGCCCAAAGCTTATTGATACGCTATACAGGTGGTACGCCAACATATCAGGCGCGTCTTCTGTTTGGAATATTCAAAAAACACGACCTTACATTCTGGAACCATTTTAGTGGGAACCCCTCCCCAGTCCATCAGCGTATTATTTGATACCGGAAGTGATACGCTCGAGTTCGCTAGTACGTCTTCCAAGCCAGCCTCCTTGCTGCCGCTCACCTTTTGTATTCGTCAGGCACCTGGTGCACCGGATGTCAGAATCAGGTGCAATTCAACCCCAACGCCAGCTCTAGCTATGTGGACGGCGGTGTCGACAATGCTCAGTGGAATTCCTTCGCCACTGGCGTCGGTGTCAACCCCGCGGTTGGCGACGAGTACGCGTTCATTATACAGCCCGGTACTGACGTGGTCACCATCGGCGACCTCACTGCACAGAACGTCTCACTCTGGGTCATTACGAACCAGACGGAAGCGTTCTCCATCGACCCGTTCAGTGGCATAATGGGTTTGTTATAGTGCAGCTTTGAGAAGACTGAGTGCTCATCTGCGCGACAGGCATGTCGGCGATTCCGGATGGACCCTTCGCTGCGTTGATCAAGGATGGTCTTCCTGGTGAGTACATGATTGCTATCCACCGCGTGCGTATTTTGATGATGGCCATCCTGTAGCGGTATTCGGCATGTACCTCACTCCGCACGACGTGGGCAACGCCGAGATCACCTTTGGAGGAATCGACGAGTCGAAGATCCACGGTGCGAACTATGACCTCCGTCTTCACGCGCGCTGAATTAACAATCGATGCATCTGTCTCAGGCGACCTGAAATATACCACGATGGCCGAAGATGCGGCCCCATCCTGGCAGTTAGAGTCGCCCGGAATCGCCGTCAATGGCAAGACAACTTCGTTTTTGCAGTCCAACCGCACGATGCTCTTTGACAGCGGCACAAGCAACATTTACTTCGACGTGAATACCACTGAGGTGGGCTACCTTTCTCGACATTTATGCACAGGAAGCACTCACTCCACGTAGGCTATCTACGCGCTGATCTCGCCGGACATTGAGCCTTACGCGCCCGAGCCCACCACGTACGGACTTCCTTGTGCGAAGTTCAAGGATCTGCCTGCGACAATCGACGTCGCGTTCGTCGACGATAGCGGTACACCGTTCAATCTGACGATCCCAAATTCCGAGTTCAACCTTGGGCCGTTCCCGGGCAACGCGACGCAGTGCCAGACGATGATTAGCACGCTATTTGAGAACGTGCTCGGCGCCAGCCTGCTGAAGCACTACTACTCTGTGTGGGACGTGGAAAAGCTGAGGTTGGGATTTGCGCCAAATGGGGTTGCTGAGTAGATTCCCAGCAAGAAACGGGAACCGTACTCGGGTGTTGTTAATACTCTATCTATTCTTTTATCCAGAGAATATCCGGTGAGCAGTGTTTGGCTTGGTGCTTTTGCCGTGTTGACGCTCTCTTCCAGAATAATAAATAATTGTTCTGCGAAAATGGAGTCAGCCTCGGAGTTACCTGCGCGTGGTGTGCAATTCGAAGTGCGTATTCATGGTTGAGGTCTGTCCCCAAGAATTTCTGCACAAGACATCGGACAGTGTGATGCCGGCGTTGGCCCCGCAACGCCGGGACCTGAGTCGCAAGGCAGCAGCAGAACTACGTCACTGAACATTCTGCTCAGATGCCTATCCAAGGACACATACCTCAAACATGTAGTATCACTCGCTGTCTACCTTACCAGCGTTGACCCTACAGGACAAGTAACTGCTGTGCCACGGTCATGGTATCTTCTGATTCTGTTTGTTTCTGGCTAACGAAACAGCATGCACTGACTCTTTCGAATCCGCCTGATTAAAACTGAAACAGGTGATATGGGTATTATGCCCACGCCGGCCCATTCGGCTTCACACCGCAGGAGTAATGTGGTGAGGAGTGATTGTGGTGGTGATGTCGGTGTTTCTGCATTTTGTCTTCGGTACTGTAGGTCTCTGTCGCCCAACAAGGTCTTCCGCATATTTCCGAGTGTTGTTGAAGATTAATGATTTCAATCTTAGAATTGAACTGGGTCTCACACCAGAGGTCGTGAGCCGCACGGGACTCATACTATAGGTACTTCAGGCTCTCGCATTGGTTCTGAGCTAACCTGCATATGCTAGTGCCGTTACATATGATAGCGTGCCTGACGGGGATCTAAGTGCCTCAATTCTTCCTGTATCGTTACCGCTGGGCAAACCTAATCTGTGCTACTCTATAAACAACTGAAGAGTTTTGATTTGCGCACAGCCTATCCGCTCGTTGATTTCAGCAAATGTCGCGTCTTGCGTGTCCGAGACCGGCGCATATGGCAGCGGCTACGACAAAACCTCAAGTCTATATTCGAGGAGGGTGCGTCTTTCAACCTAGCCATTCCGACAAAGGAGCTGAAAGAGCAATCGTGAACAATGTGATTTTAGGGCCAGTCCGCATTCAGCGCCTCTGACGGGCTAGAGCTTGTCCGCGGGAACCTGCTCGGGTACTTCTATGCCATCCGTGTGGACACGTTGCGGTCTGGTGAGTCGATAGGTGAGCGACAGCGTTCATGACGTGGGTTTATGCGTCGTTTCGTTTTGGGTTACGTTCAGACGTATCATGGGAATGATGAATAGGACCAGCATGGTTTGCGTGTGTTGTTTCGTATCATCCTCGCTGCCAATGCATGTGAAGCCGACCGAGAGACGAAGTGGTTTGATCGGGAAGGTGATACTACCCCTGTTCTACGTGGAAACTACGCCGGATGAAGCAAGTCGAAGTGGTAGAACGTGGGTCGCAACTACCGAACCTGGGGTGGCTAGCGGCACGGCTGGCACAGCGCAATCACTGGAATGAACACAAGAGGAATATTACTTGAAATCACATGTGAGCCGTTAGTGTCCGACCATGGCATCTTAGCGCGCAATAGTGTCGATTGCTCCTAAAATCGCTGTACCTTCCTATGTGAGTAATCATGGCCACCGTTCAAATGCTTGCGTGGGACACTCTAATCTTCTCTTCTTACACGTCCATCATCAAGCCTTGCTGGAGGTGGTGAGTACTCGTCCTCTCTTTATCCAACGTAGTGGATTATTGACACAAATTAGCTACCCCAACATGAAGTCGGCCCATTTCTATACCCTTCTGGACGACGAAACCGAGAGCATGATGCGTACACATCCAGGTGTTGTACGCTCGACCCGTCTCTCAAAACGGTCCTGGATTGCGCGCCTACTCCGGCGCAGGAGAAAGCTGGCCGCCCACTCCGCCAGTGGCACCGAGTTGAGAGCATCTCCAGTGGTTAACGAGAAGCGTTTGGGAGAAATGGAAGTGGAACATTTAATCAAACAACAGCACACATTCTATCTCACTGAGGCAGTTTGCTGGGGTCAGTGCGTGTGGATTTGATGTCGGATAGCGGCGAAATAGGGTCTGCACAGGGCGGTATGGTGCGTACACTTTCTAGTCTCATACTACGTTCCAAGACGTTGAATTGTCACACAGGGTCATAACCCATTTGTATACACATTTGTACATCTGTACGTGAAAACCTATACGCTAACAAAATCATTATATGGGAGCCTCGTACACGCAACTCTTGGCCTAAACTGATTAATCATGAACAGCGCCAAACGCGACCAGTTCCGTACATCTCTTGTCTGCCGCCACGCCCAGCGGCCCAGAAATCGCGCAGAACTCTCGCGTAAGGATACCTGCCACACTTCGCATGGCCCACCAACGAGGAGCGAGGCCCGCCATAGGCCACGTCACCTTGATGTACTGCAAGGAAGCTATTGAGCTGAAACACTGGGCGGCGTAATTATCCCCAATGGACCAGCGGCGCAAGGACGGCTCCTGTGCAGGGTGGAACCGAAAGTCGAGCGAGATGTATGCCAGTGCCGGCATGTGTGCGAGGTAACGCACAATGCTTTCCTGTCAACGGAAGCGAGTCGGCGTAAGAACAGGTTGACGAAAGCAGACATTCGGCGCACCAGAAGCCAGGCCATCGTGTGCGGCTGTTGAGGAAGCCAAAGGCTTCCGTATGGCACGATGATCAGCCTCAGGCAGCGTAATTGCGGGCATAGCGCGTGCAAATGCGGGATAACTGTCATGGCCGCCGCGGCGTCCGTTCGCAGGGTCAGGATAGCCGGCGTCGAGTCCCTCAGAAAATCCGTGAAGATCGTGTAAAGCCGGTCTGCGGTCCCGAAGTGCGTGATGGGCAGGACCAAGTCTACATCCAGTCGACGGACAAAGCAGCCTGTCACAGCGCAGCTGAGGCCAACGACGTCGGTGACGAGGTGATCAAGACTCTCCCAGATGACGTTCTCCGCGGTCTTGTAAGTGTCAAGCGCGATGCTGACACTTGCGTCGTAGGACGTCCGTGATGTCCGCAGAGTCAGAGAGCGCACGTTGGGAAAGACTTCTGAGAGGGACCTGAGCTGTGCGAAGTCGTGGAGTACGAGCCGGTCCACGCTGAAGCAAGGCTCCTGGTGATTCGCGATACTGAAAGGAAGGGCGTTCCCGTTGCTGAAGAACGCCACTTCCTTCAGCATCGTCCAATGCAGATCCATGACGGCCGTCAAGTTGTCTGGTTCGTAGACCCCAGACAAATGGAGTGTGCGCACATTTCGTGTGGCGCAGATGATGTCGAGCCAACCATCGTTGACTTGAATCATATCGAAGTCCGACCCTTGTAGGTTGTTACCCGTGTCAGTGACGAGCGACATTAGCCGGGGTAGGGTAGCAATGGCATTGACGGTCTTAGGAGACTGCGACGCAACGATACCGAGACAGGGAGAGAGGATGAGCGTCTGTATATTGCAAGCGTCCTTCAGGAGCGCCAATATCGATCCTTCTACATCTTCAACGAATTTCTCCCAGCCGTCCGACGGGGCATCTGCGCAGGAGATACGGAGAGTATTGATGTATGCCGCGCGCTGCACGCTGTCCACGGCGACGCATTGGCACAATTGCTGCACCTGCTTGATATCGCGAGTAAGATGTACATCCTCCAGGAGTAGAGGCAGCACCATCTTGCGAGCGAGGTGGCTTGTCTCGGATATTACTGCGAGGGAACGAGGGTCCTCCACAAGGGAGAAGACAGTTGTAAGGATGTCGAAGTTCAGTGTCTTCATTTTGAATCGCTGAAGCAAGTTGTGCAGCAGATGTTTTGGCGATCGTGAGTTCGAGACAAAAATATAGGAGTTTGGGGCCACAGATCTGAGCGATCGGCCCCGCTGTGGCCAAAACTCATCGTTGTGTTCTCCGCGAATATAAAAAATAAAGCATCTCAGCACATATTGCAAATTCGGCCTTGGAAACTCACTAACGCCCAGATATGGCCATGATCACCTTGACAACCGGATGCTGAATACGACAATACATAGACCTTCTTTGCTTTGTAGATGATAGCTTGATGACGTCCTGGTTGTAGAAGTTGATAAAGAATGTCAGCCAATACCTCTTGATGAACGTTTTTCAGAGTAGAGCTGTGAACTGGATCCATCCTAAAAGAAAGAAATAGGATCAAGACCACGAGTTCGACTTTGCGGTGAGAATTGAACGCACCCTGCACCGACGACAATTAGTACGCGAGTCCATATCGGCATATGTTTGTCAATCTTGGGAACAAACGTCAATACGACGACCTATGATAGTAGGTACCTGTCGCTGCATTGCCATATTGTGTGCCACCCATGAACGCATATACGAGTTGGAGTTGGTGAGTGGCAGCAGCCTGCTAGTGTTGAGTAAATGAGTAGGCTGTCAAGCAGGCCGCCATTATGATCAAACTAGGGTTAGGGTCGGCAGGCGATATGTTCAGAAATCTAACAATAAAGCAATGCGAAGTCATTCGATACGATGTACAGATGTGTCGACAAGTACGGTCGGCTCCAGATACGTGCATATTCACGCAAGCATCTCCTTCAGTTCCCCGTTCTCCACCATCTCCGTGACGATGTCCAACCCACCCACAAATTCGCCATTGACGACCAACTGCGGGAATGTCGGCCAGTTGTTCAGCACCTTCAGGCCCGACCGTACGCTCTCGTCCGTCAAGATGTCGAAATGGGAGAACTGAACACCTTGGTCGCGCAACAGTGCGACAATGCGCCGAGAGAAGCCGCACCGCGGTGCGTCGGGATCGCCCTTCATGAAGAGCACGACCCTGTCCTTCTTCATGAGACCGGCAAGGCGGTTGTTGAGTTGCTCCTGTGTTTCCTCGGCAGTGGGCGCTGCAGCAGGCGCCTTGTCGGTGGAAGAGAGCACTTTGATGGACGATGGAGCACGAGCATGTGTGGCAACAGCCTCGGTGAGTGCAGGTGCATCTGCACCTGCAATGCGACCGAGCAACGTGTGACCCTGTACACGAGAAACGGAGAGTCAGGAAGGCTTCCCATGAGCTGGAAGAACAGAACAACGCACCCGTAGAATTATAAAGGACGGTACTGACTCGACCTCAAACGATTCCGCGATGTCAGTCTGGGTCTCCGCCTCCACCTGAAACAGCACATCGGCTCAGATAGCCTCTCCGGTTTATGTTATCTTATTTCCTCACCTGCAACCCAAGTATGTGCGGATACTTCCTCGCAAGCTCTATGACCACCTCGTTCATCTGCTTGCATGGCTCCGCCCACGGTGCCCAGAAGTTGATCAGGGAAACCCTCTCGAGGTCCGCAGAAAGAAGACTTTGGAAGTGCTCCGCAGATGAGACCTCAACGAGATTGGACGGAGCTGCGTCGGTTGACATGATGGGTGAAAACGAAAGAGAACTATCCTGGTTTCTGCCCAAATGTAAGGTCTCGGAGACGCAGCTCACTGCCCGAGGCGAGGATGTAGATGGAGGGAGAGGATTGATAAGACTAGCTAACGATTGATAAGATGAAGATTGCGCCATCGGTATTATCAGATAATCCCGCCGGCCTTCCTCCGCAAAGTTCTCACCTCAATTGCTTCCGCTCGAAATTCAATGAGCACAGGGATTCTGAACATATTCGCTCAGCGCAAATCGGTCGAGAATTAATTAAGACTATTCAAAAATACAGATTATTTACTATGGCGATCGCCTCGGCGCGAAGGATCAGGGACTACTATGGTATTCACTAGAAGTTAGTCAGAGGCAAGTCCGTGCGTCCTCAAATTGCGAGAATAGCCATGGGCGAGCACTGTCATCAGTCAAGCATGGTTGTCCAACCACTCGCTGACACGCTCGACAAGTTCAGCCTTCTTCCCGGATGATGGCTGACTCTTGCTCTTGAGAAATTCCTGCGGTAGACATCATGGACGTCAAATGAGGCCGACACGATTCGATCCACCTAACGCCTGCACCCTGGAAGAGGCGCAACTGGACCCGCTTTAGGGGTGCCGAACCATTCTGATGTGAATGGCTGGGCCCTCCGGGCGATCCACTAGGCGCCCCGCATCGAGGGGTGTGAACTCGCAAAGTATCATATGCAAACGCACCTTCAGTTGATCTACGCGAAGCTGTGCAAACGAGAAACAGTAAGTCCATATGTGTCAAATGACGAAGTGCCTCGACCGGCAAAACAAAAGAGCACGTACCTTGCTCAGCAACCCGACGTCATACTTGCTCCTGATCTCGGCCTCGTCCACAGTCACGTCCTGAACAATCGCACAAAGCATCAGTCTCACCGTTATATATAATGCAGGCAGAATTAGGCATACGACGCACCGCCTTGCGTTTGGACCCGGTCGTAGCAGGCACCGTATTGGCAGTCTCGTCCTCCAATAGGGCCTGCTTCCACTCCCTCATCAGTTGACCCGCCCGCTATATCCGTGGGAATGCACATAATTTCCGAACAGGCGATGTTTGCAACCAGATCGCACAGTCTTTACGTTAGCACCAGCCTCGACGACGTCTGAGAAAGCGGACCTTGTGAATCAGATCATACTTCGGAGCCGTGAGGTCCTCGAAGGACGCGGGGTCGTATTCCTCACGAAACGCACTTGCTTCTAGCTGCTCGTTGTGATACGCCAGTGCTGTGACCAGGAACGCAAGGGCAGATGTTAGTGCGTGTTCAACCAATCAGCACTCCCTGCGTGTAAGCGCAGCTCTCACCGGGGTTGGGATAAGAGTCCGGAGGATATGAGCCATTCTTTACGCTCAGCTTGTCGAGCCACTTGCGCGCCGCGTCTTTGAGTTCGTCGGACGCTGTGTGGGCGGGATCAGTACGGTAGACAAACGCGTGCGAGGCAGTAGGGCCATGAGGGCCATGAGAGTTGGAAGTGCGGGGAAGGATTGAATGGGCACAGAAGGGGATAAGAATAGAATGAGAATGCTGAACAAGGCCAGAAATACACACCACGGAGGCTCTCCTCGACAGGCGCGGCCCGGATGTCGTCGGCGAACGGGAGCGGGATCAGGTGAAACCCGGGCGGTTCGTTCCACCCGCTTTCTTCGACTTTCCCTGCCTGAATAGATCCCAGCCGTCAATTCATGAGTAACTCCGACCGAAATCCCACACAGCACGAGATTTTAGATATTTCACGTCATGAGTGGGGGATATTGTGGGGGCAAGGCCTCATGCTCGTAGTGTGAGAATGTTGAGACAAGGATGGCGTACCTGGGAAGCATCGCACAAAATTGGGGCGCCGCATTGCGACGGGTAACACTGAGCACGAGAGCCAGCTTCTTCTTTTTGACCATCGTTCGCAAGAGCCGCTGAAAGTGCGCTTGCTCCCGGAGTAGGTCTAGTGCGCAATGTAAACGTTCAGCGAGCCGTACATGATAACCATTTGGAATAATTTAAAGACGCACCATTTCGTCAGGGTAAATGAACAACGAATGCTTAATGTTATCCTCAAAGGCTAACTCCGACCGGTCCTTGAAGCCAAGAAGTCTGATGCCTGGCCAAAATAGCTTAGTTCTCTTGCCTCGAGCAGTGTTATCTGGTCAAATCGGATCGGAACAACATACCAGGGTTGAGCCCCATGGTCCGAAATGAGCGCACTTCTTCCGA
>JABYQE010000449.1:0-10404 GCA_022376435.1 Amylocystis lapponica
GATTCCTGTAAGGACTCCTGTGTACGCTGCTATCCGACACTGGCACGCCGACCGTTCACACAGATTACTAGAAAATTAGAGACGGTACCGAAGATACGTTAGCGTAGAGTTGAATTATAATGAAATGAGTGGGGGCCGAATTAATAGAAGTCTGTAGTAAATTCAGATGAAAGAACGAAAACGAAAGAGATATCGACGATCGGGACTTTGGGTCATCGAAAGACACAGCCAAGCCGAAGGGCGTCCCGAAACCCTGCATGAAGGCACGGTAAATGCATATTATCTCTGGCACATGCTCCCGACACCTACACCACAGACTTCAGCAGAGAGCTTCCAATCTCAGAACCAGTTGGCAAATGCGCACCTAGGATCGGAAGGTGACGTCCAGCAAGCCCCTGTTGCGCATCTTCGAAAACCGCTCGCCCAGTTTCCCATGCTTTTTGTCCCGGTTATACCCGTATGCGTCACCAAATGCCCGCCGAAAGACAAATAAGACACGCTGAAGACCGGAGAACAGCTTCCGCGAAAAGATCTCCTTGATCCGCGCATGGTCGACATAGCCGAGCTCCTTGTCAAAGTCAAAGTCCTTGACCTCGAAGTCGTACTGATACTTGAACACAACCTCGCTGACGTGAGGAGACGTGATTTTCAAAAGAAGCCCGGGGACCCAGAAATAGCCCGGGAACTTGGCAGGCAGAGACAGCCATATTATGAGTGTGCGGAGGGTTGGAAAACGGGCAAGGGATATGTTTTCGTCTAGGATGGGCCTTTAGCACGTGCAAAGTTCAGATGACTGTGGGGTAGTAGGACTCATACCTAGTAAGAATTCTGAAATGTCTTCGCTGAAGCCGAGTCCCACGTGTGACAAAGAAGCTGGGACAGCTGAAAACATCCGAGATGCGGCAATCAAGTCTGAACGGTCCAACTGGAAAGTTCGATGTAGCCAGACAGCACCGGATTGGCATTAGCAACCGGGATGGTTCCGTCATAAATATTCACATACATTGGGAGAGTATAAGTTGAGCTTGTGCTGGTACTGCGCATGTTTGAATGGATCTTCACTAACCCGTTTCCATTTTAGTGCGGTGCAATCGAGATTTGAGAGATTGGGGAGGGAACAGACGAGGTCGATGAAGTCCTGAAAGGTCTGAAACCACAGGTCGTACAGCGAAAGCTTGACTACTGATGAGAATGTGGAAATTGCCAGGTAGAAAGCGGGATGCGCCGGCAGGACCTGGTCTCGCTCCAAATCTCCGTAGAAAACCAGCCACTTGAGACGGGGAAGCTTGTGCGCGAACACGATGGGGAAGTTGGTTACCAACCTCAAGTCGTCACAAGCTACGTGGACAGATGTGACATACTCCGCAACATCAGGCGAAGTGGTCAGGAGCTTTGCAAAGGAGTAGAAACGGGCTCTGCTAGTGAGCTCGATTCCCCGGAAGAGGTTGACGCGACTCCGAGGTGTTAATGCTCTGCAGGTCAGGGCACAGGAACCGAGAGTCCGATAGTATGTCAGGTCGCCGTATATATTGGAGGGCTCCAGGGAATCAACAATCTTCTCGCAGACCTCCACCGGAAGTCTAGGAGTGGAGGTAATCTCGGCATAGGGCTCCAAAGTCCTGTGTATAATGAGCGCAAGACTTGCGTGAGATCTATTGACGTACGACATGGTACCAACTCTTCCGCTTTTGGGGACAATTGCCAGGCTAGTTTATGAGGTTGTTAGCTGATACGCGAAATTATAAGAACAAGGGAGCCTCGACATACAGAAAATGATAAGTATTGCTAATCTGTTCCTCTTGATATACCTTTGTTGGGATGCCTATACTATGTCGTGTTGTTTTAGAGTCATTTAAAGGAGATCCCGGTGCAACCAGGAAAGACGGGCGGGGACTCACCGGGCTGGGCGAAGCAATAGGTCTACGCTGTCAAGTTCACAGGTCGGTTGGGTTGACAGGGAGCACTGCAGTATAGGGGATTCCTCCAGACGACGAAGGGAATGGTTATATGAGACGGAAGCTAGGCACGGGTAGTGCACAGCATAGGACCACAAATATTAAATTTCTGTCCTCACTGTGACTTGATTCCAGGGTGCCTGGTGGCTAGCTTGGTGAATTCCGGAGGTAGAAAACACCGTGTCTCAGATTGACAACGTCCCACATAGAATAAATAGAGCCACCCATTAAACCATACCTTGTGAGACCAAACCAGTTATGAAGCGAGTACTCAATGTCTTTGGATAGATCCGTCATCAGGAAAACACTCCGGCACGGATGAGAGATAAGATAGTGATATTGTGGCACTAACTCACTTCCTGCCCGATACTCGCATTAATTCAGCACTAACCGACTCTCCGCCCTATACTTATGTTAATCCAGCACTAACGGCTCACTAATGCTCACTCTTCTGATCATATCTTTCGGTCAATTGCATCTACTTCTAGTATGAATACATGGCAGAAGTTAAAATAAGAATGGAAATAGGAGAGTACATGCGGGGAAGCCAGAGAGCACAAACCCATGTACATGCAAAGGGAGTAAGCAGCATGCCAGGAGCGCGCAAATGACATAACACCAGGAGAGAGAAAGCACGTACTATGGGGAAAGTGAGTGTCGGAGAGAGTGCGAGTATGATAAGAAAGCGAGAGAGCGAGCACATGCAGGGAGAGCCAGAGGATGGGGCAAAAGCGCAGGCAGGTGAGAGCACGTGGAATGGCAGAACACACACAAAGGTGCACGGAGAGAGCACACGGGGGAACGAGTGAGCGCAGGGGACAAATAAGCACGCGGGAGAAGGAGATCGGGTGCGGAGTGCGGAGGAGCGGAGGAGATGATGCTGGAGGCAACCCATAGGGTGCGCAAGGCAAACGGGAGGTGATTGAGAGGACGTGGGTGGGCAGGGAGGCAAGTACTGGAGGTTCGGTGAGGAGTACAACAAGACTGAAGGTGACTGGTGACTGGTGACGACGCGACAAGACGCGACGTGGCGGCCAGCGCAGCAGTCACGTGCCCGTTGGACTTAGACCAGCTCGAATCTCTTCCTCCCTCTCTCTTCGTGCAGCCTTCCGTTCGCTCATACTTATTGGCTTCCTAGGTACTGGTTCATGCCGCACTGGCCTCCCGCAAACTCACTAGGCCTCGCACTGCTCCCTGCTGGCCTCGCACTGCGCTCGCTGCCAGTGGCCTCTCGCTGGCATCTCACCGGTATCTCTTGCTGGCCACTCCCCGTACGCACACCAGATTGCGCTGCCCGTGATGCACCCTGCAGCGCGCGATACGGCTGTGCCGGTCGAGCTGCGATCTGATGTTCCCCGTCCGCAACATCAGCGATGGTATCGCACGCAGTGAGGTCCTCCAAAAGCTACTGAGACTTGTGCGTGCCGGGACAATGGTCCTCCCACGACTCGAGCACGCCGAGGCAGCTTGTAGCCTCTTCCATTGTTATATGAAGAACCTGAGATGCTGGTTCTGCGGGACGACGTCGCAAGCATGCCAGGTGAGTGATATTATTGCGCGTGGCGGCTCGCCGCAGAAGGTGAGTCGTGCAACCTGATGTCCGGCGTTGTGCTGACCATGTGATGTTGTTCTTTTCCAGCGGATGGCGCGGGTGCGGCGCCCGTGGCGAAGCGGCCGAACGTCCAGATGCCCGACGAGTACCTGCCCCCGAACAAGATCCTCTTCCTGCTGAAACTCCCCGAGAGTGTGGGTAAAGACTAGCTCATGGCGATATTCTCACAGTGTGTGCTCTTCTACTCAGCATTGCTCCGGTCGGGCTTGGCAGCTGCTTGGGCCTCTGACTGGTGTGCCAGGCCTGCTCGGAGAAGGCCAGGATGTTCTGATGACTGACGCTGATGGCAGGTACCTGCACAAGGTGTGTCTCATCCCGACGAAGCACGACATCGTGTTTATGGAGTTCTTCGACGAGGGTGGCGCAACGGTCGCCAAAGATGTGCCCCACAACGATAAGCTGGACGGCGAGAACAAAATCAGGGTGCGTCTGACCATGCTTCTTGTTGGGGCACAACCTCACATGGCCTCTTGCAGCAGGCCTTCTCACCCCTTTGCGCTAGCCTCAGGCTCTCGCCATTTTTGCTGTCTTAATCACATGTTAACTTCTTGTACTGCCTGTCGTCTCGCTGCTCGCTCTCGCTTTGTCTCGTCATCTCTCACTGTTGTGCAGTTGCCCTGACTTGTGCTCTCACTCTCATTTTGGGTAGTGAATGTAGTGTAGTCGTGTAGTGCCTGTTGTAGCCATTCCAATAATCATTTGAATACTGCCAATGCTAAAATGCATGATATACATGTTCTAATAGTCTAATCACCGAAACTATCGCCCAGATACTGCGTCTCTACTGCTCCTAATGGCTCTCATTAGGAGGGCAACTAATTTAATCAAGCTATCGCCTCTAACCGGCCTTATTAGATCTAATCACACGAATTTAGAGCTGATTCGCGCCGGAGTGTTTTCCTGATGGTGTGGCTTCGCAATGTTTCGGCAAAACGGAGTTTTCAGGTGTTGTCAAGATGCATCAAAACACCTTGATATCATGGCATCCGAAGTTGACAGGAATAAAGTAAACAATAAGCCCAAGATTCTCAGGCTCCATCGGTGTAGGCAAACGTGCAGTGCCTGGTTTGGCGGATTAGCTACGTGGGGGAATCAAGTGGTAAAATACCTTACAGTTCTTGTATGTGCGATGGAACCAAGAATCAGGAAACCCATGTATTGATGTCTCATTGAGACTTAGAAGCTCTGCGCCATCCGTACATTCGGTCGGATTCGGTCGGATGTGCCAGCAGACAAAGCGTAAGTCGAAGTCACTGGTTCCAAGCGCCTGTCAGTCATGAAGAACTCCATAAAAGTGCTGACTGATCCATACGAAGAGCCCCAGCAGACAAAATGATTTGGTTTACGCACATCCGAGTATGGACCTGTAGACCAAACAGGCGGTAGCATTGGCAGCCCCGATTAATACAGCTGAATCCACAGTGGTAGGGCAAGATCTCAATTTGACAGCTCGAAACCCAATCTGACCGGCGTGATATCCGCGAGACCGTCGGAATTCCAACTCGAGATCTGGCACTGCGGAGAGCCCACTGAGTCCAAAAACAACCCCGTCGCAACCGATACTGCACATCTTCAAAACGACGGTGCCCTTTGTCCGCTGCGGTGCATCAAAGATACTGCACGAGCCATACACTCCAGGACATCGACAAGTGACCAGGCCGATAGATTCGGCGGGATGGGGCGTTTTGACGTCAAGGTGAGCGTGCTCTTCGTGGGATTTGGATCATTTGAACATTAGTTGCGCAGTTGCAACTCGGTATGATCCGTACACACCTCTATCGTCTTCGCAATGGCGCTGCTAGATCTGTTACAGCCTGCCAGTGAGTACATATGGGAGCCAGCCTAATAGACGTGGCAGCTGTTCGAATCACTTGCGCCACAACGACGCCACATACAAGGGTTAACGTTCATCAAACACGTCGATCGAGCCGCATCATTGCCACGCTCCCTCCGGCATCGTTGCGACCGCATAGAAGCAAGTAAAGAAGATGTTATCAGCGCGTTCATCGAAGGCACTGCAACACCTGTCGGATGTCACCCTCAGCGCACGTCCGCCTCTAAGCCCGTTGCCCTCCACCCTCGCTAAGTTTCATAGGAAGCCGTGACCAGCTCCCGCCGTCCTTTGCGCAGTGCGAAAGCAACTCCGTACAACCGTGGCAGACTCACCATCCCATCGGTCCACGTCCCCGTCCTCGATCCATCATTGGTGTCTGGGAGCCTCGGCGCATGGATGTTCAGCGCTCAGATGACGAGCAGCGACGCCTCGCCTTGTCCCCCACCCGAACACATAGCTAGCAATGTATCAGCAACAGCACAGCACGGAACGAGGCACGGGACTGCTCACTGCTCGCGCGGGTTGTCCTCGTCGAGGAAGCGCTCCGGGATGAACGCAGTCGGGTCCGGGGTGCGCGTCTCGTCCATCTGCATCGCCCACACGTTCCCCATTATGACCATCACATTGTTCGGGATGAAGTACTCCTTGTACACGTCATCGTCCTCGAGCACTGCATGCGGCACACCTGCATGTGCGTCAGCACCGCGCGCCGTCGCACTCGAGCACCAGGCCGCAGCACGCACCCATCACGATCGGCGGGCGCCGCAGCAGCATCTCCTTGGTGCACGCGACGACGTACGGCAACTTTGCCTCGTCCGCGAACTCGGACAGCCGCGAGGCCCCAACGACCGCGTCAACCTCCGCGCGCCCGGGCGAGCGCCGCGGGGTGCATGAGGAAGAACATGTTCGCGCTCAGCATTGCGCTAGCGGTTGTGTCTGCGCCCACCTCGAGCGCGATCCCCACGTTGTACACGATGAGCAGGTCGCGCATCCACCCGTCCTTAGTCAACCCGACCCCCTGCACTTGCTCGGGCCCCGCCTCTGCGTGCGCGCTCAGGTACTGCGGGACGTACCCGCGTTGCTCTCGTCGAGGATCCCGCCGTAGAGCTCTATTTTTAACCCAACTCTACCACGGACGTATGGCTTTCACTCGCCACAGAAAATCTGGAGTGGTTAGTACAACGCCCAAGATCAGTCAAGGATCTCGTAGCACTATCCAAACCCGACTCACCCCATGTGCCGTCCAAATTTCGTAAGAGAGCAAAGATATTGGGTACGGTTCACGTTCAATCAAGGAAACAGTCGTGGAATTATTGCTAACCTGCGCCAGAGGTTGGTAACTGCTACAGCAATTAAGCTTGTTTAACCAGAAAATCGAAGGAGCATCATGAGAAATGACACACCAAAGGTTGAACTGTTGAAGCACGTCTATGAAGTATCGACACCTGTTCGTCATTCTCACCACTTCACGGGATACACCAGTGTTGCACTAGCCTGATGCAAAATGCTAAAAGGAAGAATTGTATTCTTCATCGATCCAAAGCGCTGTAAACAAGATGACTAGTTGTTCAGTGACAATCTTGCAGCACTCATGCAGCGTCAAAGGTTCGGCCTGTCATAGCACAAGAATGATATACATCTGGCTTTGTCATGTGAATCGATTCTACACTTTGGATGACGCGTCTGGCTTAGGAGATAAAGATGCCCCCATGAACGGCAGGAGAACCAAGCTCTCCTTGTCCACTGCCGGAAGATGTCAATCAGTGTTCCATCTCAGACCACGTAACCCTGGAGAGGCACGTACCACACCTGAGGTGTAGTAGATGTCCGACTCCACAATTTTCCTGCACGCCTCCAAGCTCTCAGCAGCATAGATGATGACCGAACCAACCATCTTCTTCTCGGCCGTGGGCGAGGCAATGGACTCCGGCGACAGCATAGCACCTCCTGAAACTGCTCGTAGCAGAACATATAGATAAGCTCAATCGGACAAAGTATCGCTAGTCTACGCACCAAGAGAACCCTCAAGAGTCAACTTGTGAGCATTCTCGAGATGTGTAGGCCGCACGGCGAGTCGGCGCTGCAAAGAGTCGTTCACGTCCGGGGCGTACAAGACGAACTTGTGAAGGGTCGACATGGTGGTGCGGGGTGAGAATGCTGAGGCTATAAACGTACAATGTGGTTGTCAGCGGTTTGAGTGCAATTAGAAGGTGGC
This sequence comes from Amylocystis lapponica, assembly GCA_022376435.1. Classification (NCBI taxonomy): domain Eukaryota; kingdom Fungi; phylum Basidiomycota; class Agaricomycetes; order Polyporales; family Postiaceae; genus Amylocystis; species Amylocystis lapponica. Next base: position 7,617 of record JABYQE010000449.1, read on the forward strand.
TGCCGAAGCCTGAGGCCGAGTGGAAGGCGCCAGGACATTGTGAAAACCTGCGCACTCACCTTGAGTGCTCAGGAACTTGAACTTCTGCGCCGCCCTGAACGTGCTGATATGCCTATTCGCCGTCGCAATCCTTGCCCACGGCCGTGTATGGTATGCAATACTCATGACGGTTGTGGTTGTCCAGGAGCCGCTGAAAGTTCGGGACTTTGCCCAATGCGAAGAAAGTCACGACCGATGTTGATCCTTCCTATCCACTAGGGAAGCAACGACCGCAGAAGTGCATATATTGTGCGCTGGGTCATGTGGGAATGAATAACGACAGTGTCTGAACGACGATCAAGTATGTGGTTGAGATTCGACTGAGTCGGACTGACTACTAGTACTAAGCGCCTAATATACAGCTCGGTGCTCAGTACTGGCAAGCGGGTGGCGTAACGTTCGAGTCCGAAGCCGAGAGTCACTGGCATACACTGCATAACGGCCACGATAGCGCTGGGGACAACACGTCCTTCACATGTCTTACATTGGCCAGATGATTACTCTCAACGCGACGCCTCTAGTAGCCTTAGGATAAATAAAAGTCGACAAAGTCCAAGTCGCTGTAGTCAAATTTCAAGCATCTTCGTTCGTCTCGCAAGCAGACAATGGTTTAATCTGTCCTTTGAGTGGACAAGGGATGGTCGACATCCAAACTACCACTTGGTTATCTTGGGACGAATCACGATTGAGGAATGCGTCGTGCGTTGGTCATCCCTGACATCTTCACGCAGTGCAAGTGGGATCCATGATACAGGCCACAACTATTCACAAGGATGCGAACCCAGGACATGTCAATGCGGCTTCATGGCATGCGAACAGAGTAAAAGCTCACATGAAGAACAAACCAATAAAACCGTGTATACGATAATAGGTGTACCCAGACTTGAAGAGCGCAAGGAGGTCGCTTAAGCCGGGAAGAAAGGAAACAATGATATCCTAAACGTAGAACGTAGCGCATGCCTCCGTCAACGGCGAAAAATTGGGTCCGCAAGGCTGGAGAAAAACTCACACATCATTGCGGATCGCATCCAGCACACCGGGCCCCACTTGCTCTGCGGCAATGATCGCTGTCCTCCGAGCATTCCAAATTCGGAGGAAGACGATTTGAATGCTGTTTAAAGCTACGCCACAAGACGCACGACCGAGATCTATCGGGAAGCACGCGTTGTTGTCCCTCTATGCACCGATGAGGACAGAATGGAACCACCAGAGTCCCGAAATCAAGACAGGAAGGGCAGGCACACGAGGTCTCAGACCTCTGTGCGAGAACAAGAAATTCAATGTCACTTCCCTGGGTGTGCCTCTATTATTGAGCGACCGCGTCCTATGCCCGTAAGCAGAACCTGCTAGGAGGGGTACACAGTAAGCATGTAGTATAGCCATCTAAAAGATGAACAATGCGTCCGCCTGTCTACTTAGCATGTGACTTGTGAACGAACCGCGTTTGACGCCACACTCGCGACCCACAAAGCGCCATCGCGCGCTTAGGTGCCTCTCTCCCACAACCAACCGCGCTTTTCCTCGCCCTTTATTACCTCCAGTCCTGGAAACCTAGTAAGGTACTTAGCATGACAACGAGGACCTTGATAAATGAGAACTAACCTTGTTCATGACTTCGAACACTTCTAGTTCTTTGTGGCCACCATCCCCATTCCCCATCTGTCACAAGATGGCAACGCGTCCTCCATATTCCTGTTCGAACTCTACGACGAGAAGGACCGGCCTTTACTTCCGACGCGGCTTGAGCGAGTCTATCCAAGTCTGGTTGATGCACCCCGACCTTTACTCCCGGTGCGGCTTGAACAAGTCCATCCAATTGAGATTAAGGCACCCCGCCCTGTTCTACCGCCTGAGAGCTTCCAGACGGTCATTCACAGCAATTGGGCTCTGGCAGGGGACGCAAGTACATACATGAACACGCAAGAAGAGGAAGTCGAAGCACTGGTCAGTGGTTGACTTCCACGGTTTCGTGTCAATGTATATACTCACCGAACATGTAGAAACCGATCCTCAACAATATACGGGTTCATTCCCCAGACGCGTTTTGGATCTCACCAGAAGAGAGGTAAGTGGTGACTTAGACAGAGAGCAAACCAGTCTGACCTTGTACCTGCTCATAGGCACGCCACAGATGGCTTAAGTCAGCTGTGGTCGTCGGAGCCGGGAACCCCACCGCACTCGCCGCCTCGCCGTGTCTTCCAGTCCCCCTATTTCCGGGAGGCCAGTTCTACTCCGAGTACATCCTCGTGGATGGACTGCCTGGGTAGTCCAGTAGATTCTGCACCTGAGTCGCCTGTCATCCATTCCTGTGCCGAGACTGGAGTCTGCATTAACATCGAGGCATGCGTCCTCGAAGTAAGGCGGATGGGGTGGAGGCAGAAATGGGCCCACACACGCCAGCAGGTGCGGCGCCGTGTCCAGGCACAGGAGACTCTACGGCGCGACCGTCTCATTGGCGCCATCACTCCAGATCGCCTCGGAGCAAGGTCACCATTCGTTGAGGCTCAGCCATGGGATCCATCTACGGCAGTGCCCTCCAGGAGATGGCTGGCAGATGTCAAGAAGGGGAGCCTCTGGGGCGTGCTGATGAATCCTCGAGAGGGTTATATTATGAACGGCATGTATCTGACGTGGGCATAAAACGTATGAGCCGTACTGCGTAGGTGAGCCCATTGTTTTGAATAGCTGAAGGTGATTGACTGATTTTTGCTCGTGTCGAATCACCAGCATATAAGTATCTGTAGATATT
>JABYQE010000045.1:0-195095 GCA_022376435.1 Amylocystis lapponica
GATCTCCGTCCTATATTTCCTCATTTTCCGGACGCAACATATGCCAGCCCTCGCGCAACAGCTAACTCTCAAGCATTTCATTCTTAAACAGAGAGCAATCAATCTCTACCGCCAGGCTATTCGTGCATCGCGAGGTACTTAGGCCGAATTCACATTTCGGCGGTATGCAGCTTCTCACCAACTCCGGCAGCCATTCCAGATGTCAGAGCTAGGAAGGAGACCTTAATGTGGATCCGCAGCGAGTTTGAGAGGAACAGACATGTCAGCGATGTGGTCAGTGCCCATTTTACTCTACAATCTGCGAGCGCCGCATGACGGGACGATTGCAGGGCCTTATAGAGGATATATTAGCATCAGGTCGTCGCGATTTGAAGCAGATACTACCCACCATATCACTGCCTGTGTCTCATATGTAATTGTGAAGTGGCAGACTGGGGCCAGCGGTGGGTACTTGTCTTGCTCCAGGCATAGGTCCATCGTATTAACGATTGTGTCGAAGGAAACCTTCACAAATATATCAACGGCTCAAAGATTTCCGCATTCTCCTAATCGCGGGTTTTGGCGGGGGCGGTACTGCAATGGGACAAGAACTTCGGTGGTTGGTCGAGAACAACACTTATCACGTGAGGATTCGCGACCGACGCCCGAAATTACTTGAGACTCATATATTTCATTGTAACTCGTAGCCGGGTTTTTTCGACAGCTTGCCTGTATATTATCTGGCTGCACCAAATCGCTCTACGACGGTGTAACATTAAATATCTCAAGTCACAATTCGTCGGGGGCTGTACCAAGTGACACCCAGATTGCCAGCGGCGTCTCCTTATCGTGCAAACGAGCGCTTCACCATGGGCAAGCTCTTGTATTTTCCCCCTCAACATCGGTGGACCCGACACGCCACACTTTCAGTCAGGATCTGTGCTATCACGTCCGCACCATCTCGCAGTCTTCGTATATTAGCTGTGATCCCGCGTTGTAGGTGCTTCGTGCTGTCCCTGCTGTGCTAAGATTGGCATTAACTTGTTTGGAAATTGCATCGCTCAAGGAACCTGTGCATGAGACATCAATCAACTTCTCGCTGAAGAGTTCGGTACTTCTTGAAGTCAGCAGGACTGCTGCGTAATCTTATTTCGCGCTCATATAGACCGTGTCCTCTGTGCCCTTCGTCTTCACTCTTCCTATCACTGCTCACACATCGCGATCTTATCCCACATCCATGGAGATTTATATGACAAACATAGGATACACAGTATCCTCAAGTTCGCTCAAACTTCATTTGGCTAGTATTTTGCATGGTCCGGATTATGCTCACTATTCCCACTCCCCACTAAACTTTGAGGTTCGCATCTTTCCTCGAAGGAGGGGCCAGGGTGCCTTGACTGTGCCCACGGAGGAGGTTGGGGCTCACTTCCTACGGGAGTTTGGGGGTGCCTCGCCCCGAAGATCTGTGGTTATCAATACGCGAATCCGGTTTCAAAAAAGCAGAAACAATCCCAATCGAGAGGTCTTGGAAACAATCCGCCGACTGGCTTACACCGACCCTAGAGTCCGCTTGGAAAGAGAAGATCGAGAAACAGAATCCATTACTCGGACAGTGTCCATCAGGACGCTGCAGTTCGGATGGGAATGCAGAGACGGCGTATATTCCGTGGAGTGGGAGAAGAACTGCGCTAAGGCTGAGCTCATTTTTGACGAAGATCGCAGAGAGTTCCGGATCAAACTCTATGATCTACTGGAGGTTCGCCGCATTGCCATACATGTCGCCCAAATTTTTTGGTCTTCTTCCAGTGTCGATCACAACGACGTGCCAGCCATATTCCTCTCCCTAAACCACCCCCCTTCCTTCGAGACGGAACCTCTAGGTGATCTCTCAGAGATGTTGACGAGCCTATTGTCCTTGAGCAAGTCTCGGAATATTCCCCTCCGACACAAGCTGTCAGCCTTGTCCGATGACCACGCTGGCGTGGCACCATTTACATCTCTGGCTATTCGGCTGGTGTGCAATAGCCCAACGGACCTGGAGAATTTTCGATGGTATAGCCATGTGGCACGTACCAGGCCATCCGATTTTTGTTATTCTGTTGAGCACCGCGGGCTGTTCTCAGAGAGTGTCCGTAGTGCGTACGACGCATGGGTTGCCCGGTTGGATTGGTGCGTCGCTTTCCAGGTCGAGGCTTTGGCGCGGAGCTTCGTCGCGGATCTGACCGAGTTACTTGGTCTACGTCCTGCGATTGAGCGGGTGGTCACTGCAAACGGTCCCGCGTTCGCCGCTGCTTTTCTGCGCGACTTCGCTTCACAGGCAAAGGCAGAGGTGTGGTACACAGACGACACACAAGGACCGGCTCCCTCAATCCATTCCATTTTCGATCGATCCCTTCATGACTTCCGTCCCGTGGTCCCTCCCGCAATCCTCCCACAGATGGCTTCAGAAACGTTTGAATGCCTTCATTTAACTGTGACGCCTACGATGATCTCCCTCGAGGGCCCATTTCCCGAGAGGTTGAATCGAGTCATGCGCAAGTACACAGGACATCATGACAGCTTCCTCCGTGTTAACTTCGTGGATGAAAATCGTCTACAATATCGCTTCGACCGAGAGGTCGATGGACGCGGATTTATCAATCGGAGAGTGAAGGGTCTCCTTCTCAATGGCATCATGATCGCGGGCCGGTATTTCTCCTTCCTCGCCTATTCGCAGTCAGCATTGAAGGAACACGCGGTATGGTTTGTGAAGCCATTCCTCCATCCTGACTTAGGAAGGATCGACGCACCGGCGATCATCCAAGACTTAGGGTCGTTTCAGGACCTTGTATTCGACCGTAGGCTCATCTATTGTCCCGCACGCTACGGCGCTCGCATCTCCCAATCCTTCACTGCGACAGATGCGTCTATCTCCGTAGAGGTGGAGGAGGTATTGATGCTCCCGGACATCGAGGATGCAGAAGGGCGGTGTTTCACAGATGGCGTCGGGACAATATCTCGGGAACTTGCCCGGGCCGTTTGGACAGAGCTACGTGCTCGGCGGCGTCGAGCTCGGCGTGCCAAAACCTATCCACGAGAATTACAGATTCGCTTCATGGGGTCAAAGGGAATGCTTAGCGTGGATTACAAGCTTTCTGGCCGTGAAATCTGTCTGCGCCCTTCGATGATCAAGTTCGAAGCTCCTCATTCACTTGAGATCGAGATCGCTCGGGCATTCGACAGACCCGGAAAGTATTATTTGAATAGACCTCTCATCATGCTCTTGGAGGGGCTTGGAGTACCTTACGAGGTGTTCAAGTCGCTTCAAGATGATGCGGTTGAAGATGCTCAGAATTCGGTCTTATCATTGGAGAGAGCTGCACGGATGCTGGAGGCGTACGGCCTCGGCGCCTCATATCGCCTTACTTCCACGATGCTCAGCCTGGGGAAGCTTGGTGTTGGGCCTCTTACAGAGGACATGTTTTGGAAGCAGATGATGGATTTTGCTATCAATCATGTCCTCCGAGAGCTGAAACACCATGCGCGTATCCATGTTCCAGACGGGTGGACCTTGGTGGGTGTCGCCGATGTTCATGAATATTTGCAGGAGGGCGAGATTTTTGCCTGCATCGATTCCCCTGACCGCCACGAGCTAGTCTACCTGGAAGGACCTACCCTCATTTCACGATCCCCGACTATTCATCCCGGTGACGTACAAGTTGTCCGTGCCATAGGTCGACCACCGTGTGGTTCCCCCTTCGAGCATGAATCCTTACGCAACAGTGTTGTTTTCTCCGTCAAAGGTGTGTATTACATATAATATCTACGCCACTTGATATTGACATTATGGTCCTTGGTGAAGGTGAACGTCCATTGCCTTCATGTCTCGGCGGCGGAGACCTAGATGGCGACGTCTACAATCTCACAACAATGGAATCCATGCTACCTCCAAGGTCATATCATGCTGCCAGCTACACGCCGGCGAAACGCAAGGAAGTGCCATATCCGAGTACTATGGACGATGTCGCCGAGTTTGTGGCAGAATACATCAGTAGTGATGTGAGTCAATATATTGTCCTTTCCCCAAACGCCTCAGTCTGACTCTACCGAAACCCAGACTCTGGGGATCATTGCAATAACCTGGCTGATCATCGCCGACCAAAGCGACCAGGGTATTCTCGATCCAGATTGTCTCCTACTTGCCCAGCTACACTCTGATGCCGTGGATTATCCCAAAACTGGGAATCCTGTGCCTATAGAACGGATCCCCAGGCTCAAGTTCCCTGCGAAGCCTGACTGGAACGCCCCGGAGACCCTTACGAGGGAAGCCAAATCCTTTTACGAGAGTAGTCGAGCGATTGGGCGACTGTTCCGTGCGATCGACCTTCCTGCTCTGGAACCTGCAGCACAGGCGTCACGCTTACAGCGCCGTCAAATGGCAAACGCTGCAGACTTCACTGGCTTTGATGATATTCTGGACGAATTCCGCGCGATAGAACCACATTACAACGACTATCTCGAGCTGCTAATCCAACAACGCGTCTCTCAGTTTATCGATATTCCGGACTACGAGGACGACGCCATTGCTAGGGTATGGGAGCTTTACCAGTCCTATGTGTCGCAGTTACGGGCGATATGCGCCGATCATACACTCTCCAGAGCGCGCTCGGCGATGTTAACGGAGGAAGAGGCAGTGGTCGGTACCATCGTTGCGAAGTGCTCTCAGCCACGCAAGCGCAAGGATCTCATGTCGCAGCTACGCGAACAGACGACACTCCTTGTGAAAGGTATACAGGCTGAAATATCTGGAGACGATGAGACAGCGGTGGAACAGTCACTGGAACAGGCATGGATCGCCTATCGACTGGCTCTCATTGAGGGCGATAGTTTCGGTGCAAGGAGCTTTGCATGGGTCGCCCTCGGAGAGATATTCGATGCAATCAAGGAGATCGAAGAGGCAGATAGGTTACTCTGACCCGGTGCGCGTTGTCACATTGCGTTCTTCGGCTGTCTTAACATCATGCATAGGGGATGTCGATGATGCCTGACAACGTGGAGTTGCGAAGTCGAGCTCGCACGGAACAAGAAGACAAATGGCCCATTGTGCTGCGACGGAATGACCTGAAATGTGAAGATGTACACTACATAGTCTCGAGGCAAAGCAGCCGTTGTACAATACTATTACACAGAATCACCAGACTCACTTGAACAGTACGCAGCTCTGAATATCGCTAGTTCACCGAACGGTCCTCGAGAAGTTCCGTGCAGAAACATCCTACCACTGCAGGAATGCACGTCAAGTACCAACTTGACATAACTCCACCTTACGCGGTGTTGCGGAGAACTTCAAGGACTCATGAGCATCTGGAAAGACACATCCGCGAATGTCACTCACTCAGGATGACAGAATCGCCGCTGAAAACGCGCGCAGTCAAATTCAAGCAATGCTGTCGCTGATGAGACGACTGACCGTAGGAACATTTTGCTGATAAATCTGTCTTTATTCACTGGCTTCTTGTTCTTGCCTTTTGGGATCTCGGTCCACATCTGAGAATGGTATAAGCTGCAGAACAACGTATATAAGACACGCCACTTTCCTCCTTCACATTCTCTAAGACCTGTGGAATCAGGTGGAATCAGTGCGGTTTCAAGATCGGAGATGTAGCACACACCATATTGCTATGTCTGTCGAACGCTTTCACGCGTGCTAGTAGCTTTTTGTTGTTTCTCAGGGAGATGAGGACTTGCGTGTGGTTGCGAACTGCTTGCTGCAGCACCGAAAGTGGGCCCTGGCTGATCTCGTGCTCCTCCAGCGCACGGAGCTGGGCCTCATCGAGCTCGGACTTGGGGACGTGAACGTACTGACTGCGATACTGTCAGCATACCGACGTGCAACACTGTAGATAGACGAACCTCATGTTGCGCGATGGGGAGAGCAAACCGTGGTCGGCTGCAAAACGTGTGTTGCGCGCTACGCCGCGGCTGCACGGGATCGAAAAGTTTGGCTGTTCCAATCGCTGATTGGTCGACGCCACTTCCTTCCGCTCCCCTCACGCCGAACTCGACCTCACGCACTAATCTCTTGCAACATGGGTCGCCTCAAACAGAAGGGAAAGGCAGGGGCCGCTAAAGCCTACATGACACGCTCTACTGCTGTAAAAAAGCTACAATGTTCCTTGGCAGATTTTCGGCGGCTTTGCATCCTGAAAGGTATGTATCACTCCACGAGTTATCTTGTCGGGGGCTCAGGAGTGCAACGCAGGAATATTCCCCCGTGAACCTCGCAGTCGAAAGCGGGCGAACAAGGGATCCTCGGCGCCGACGTCCTTCTACTACACAAAAGACATTGCATACCTCGCTCACGAGCCCGTGCTGAAGAAACTCAGAGAGCACAAGGCATTCGCAAAAAAGCTGTCTCGTGCACTTGGTAGGCAGGAGTGGAGCAGTGCCAAGAGTCTAGAAGATAACAAACCCGTTTATCGCCTGGACCACATTATCAAGGAGAGGTGCGTCTAGTGTCCCGCTAGGTATTGGACCGTGAAGACTCAAATGTCACCTTCAGATATCCTAGTTTCATCGACGCTGTCAGAGACATCGACGACGCCCTTTGCATGATATTCTTATTCGCATCTTTGCCCTCAAATACTCGTGTCTCGCCTTCCTTGGTTGAGAACTGCTCTCGCCTTGCTTCGGAATGGCAACTGTACATCATGCACACTCGCACTTTGCGTAAAATCTTTCTGTCTATAAAGGGTGTATACTACCAGGCGGAAGTCTTAGACCAGACTGTAACATGGCTTGTACCGTACCAGTTTACCCAAAACGTGAGTTCCTCTGAAGTAACTCTTACCAGTGGCTCACACCAAGCCTTAGATCCCTGTGGATGTAGACGTCCGCGTCATGTTGACTTTCCTAGAGCTCTATCAAACGCTTCTTGGCTTCGTCTTTTTCAAGCTCTACACAGACGCCGGCCTCGTCTACCCCCCTCCCCAAGATGCAGAGAAAGACGAGATGGGCGCGGGAGTTGGCGCATTCCGTCTACAAGAGGTCAAACCAACACAGGCGTCCTCCGTTGCACCGACAAAGGAGGTCGAAGTCAACGGGAAGCGAGTCTCCACCAAGGACGTCCGGCAAACGATCAAGAGCATCGCAACTACCACCCCCGGCGACGTCGACGTCGACATGTTGGCCGCCGATCCCGCACCCGCGGACGAGGAGGAAGAGTTCGTGCCGCATCCATCTATCTCGAATCCTGACGAGGCCGCTACCCTCCCTACACTCCAAACGCTCTCCACACTCCCCCAGTCCGGCTCGTCGAAACTGTTTGCTCCGTACACGTTCTGGCTCTCACGCGAAACATCACGTCCCATCTTCGAGTTCATCGTGCGTGCATTCGGCGGGCGGATAGGCTGGCCCGCGTCCTCGGGCAGCGGATCGCCGTTCGACGACTCGGACGAGTCCATCACGCACGTCATCATCGATCGGCCAGTCGTGGTACGACCGGAGGAGACGGAGGAGGAGCGCGAGCGCCGGCGCCGGCGGAAGCATGTGCAGCCGCAGTGGGTCGTGGACTGTATCAATGCGGGGAGGATCCTGCTTGAGGAGCCGTACCAGCAGGGAAAGACACTGCCTCCACACCTCAGTCCTTTCGGGGAGCATGCTGGTGCGTATGACCCGACGGTTGGGCTCACGGGCGGGGATGCTGCCATGGTAGAGGTAGAAGATGAGGAAGAGAGTGAAGTGGAGGATGAGGATGCGGAGGGCAGCGATGCCGAGGAAGTTCGGAGGGCAGAAAAGGCCGCGCTGAAAGCTGCTGCGGTCGCACAAGACGAAGCAGCGCTGCGGGTTGCAGAGCTGGAAGCTGAAGCAGCCGGCGTCGACTTCGGGACGTTCGAGAAGGAGGCGAAGAAGGCGCAGAAGAAGACAAAGAAGGCGCAGACGCAGGAAGAGGGCGAGGGTGGTGGCGACGACATGAACAAGATGATGATGAGCAACAAGCAGCGGAAGCTGTACGAGCGGATGAAGTACGGCGAGAGAAAACGAACTGCCGAGGTAATCATACGTTGTCTCATGCAAAGATTGTTACTGACCGATCGACTATGATCTTTCAGCGGCAGAACCTGGAGCAGAAGAAACAAGCGATTGAGAAGGAGAAGAAACGTAGGGTCAAAGCATGAAGCACTATGGGGCAGCTAGCTTTCTTGTGATAGTCGATTGCATGCATGATAGATGTGCACCTACCACATACAATAAGAGTCCATATTGTGAGATGCATTCTACAACGTCAGACATGAGTCGCCGCAACGTGCAAGACCAACCTGACTGATAAGATGCGAAGCCTGGCCAAATGAATGACCGAATGATATGTCACACAAGACGGGAATATGATTACAACACCATCGGTGTGTCGGTGTATTATATGACAGTCTTCAGTTGCATGAACAGCTTGGGTCAGCCGCGGGGATCACCATGGAGTCCAAGACTCACTCGTATTATTCGTTAATGCCGTAAGGTGTACCTTGCCCTAAAAACCCACGTTAAGTGAATGCTTCTTTTCTCATTTCTCGTTCCTTCTTCACGTCTTCCGCTACCTCTTGCACGCTAGCCAGCCCTGGGAGGACAATTTTCCACGTACCCTTCTCCGTAATAAGTCTCCGGATCTGATGAAACAACATGAGTTGGCAGAGTAACGAAGCAGTGCAGGAGGCGGACCTGATTCGTGATGAGCTCGTGTAGCTTGGGTACGTCAGTCAACTTGGCACGACTGCCCATAAGAGACGCCGTCCGTAAGTCTAGAGTGAATTCGCTCTGTGGCGATGGTAGGGTAAGTGTTACGGTGGGATGAGGCGAATGAGGATGTGGCGGTGTCAAAAGAATCTGGAAAGCAAGCGAATCAGCCGAGCAATGGCGGACAAGAAGGCCTGCTGCAAACGCACTGATGCAGAGAAGAGCGAAAGTGATATCGTCAAGGAAATAGGAAGCCGTGCGAAAGCCACCAGAGGGTAGTTTAGCAGTACCGACGTTGAAAGGGATATGGAGACCGTGTCGACATATGTCAAGTCGAGCTCGATAGCCTAGAGCACAGATGATCAGTGACCGGACAGTATGACGTACTCAAAAGCAGCTCACGGAGTCGGAGGTTAGAACATCGCGGTATTTGGGTCTTGCGCGAGACAGACTTGGCGCTGAGACACCCAAGTTCACGCTGCTCACTTTGATAGGATCCTTGTAATGCAACATAACTCCGCATTTCATCGACTCCGAGTATGGTAGTAAGTGCATACCAGAAATCCAACAGGACGCATCTTATTTGCATAGGTCTCAACGCGTTTTCGAGCGACTTCGTCTCCCTGAGCCCCCGGGAGGTTGTCCCGCAGCTTGAGACGGTATGATTCAACCACCTAGCCCATATAGGTACTCCAGATGCGCGAGATAGACTCCTGAACTGACGTACCTGCTGGAGGACAACGTTCAACCAGTCAGCACTCTCTGCATCGGCATTGTCCTGGCCACCCGCTGCTCCCGGGTTTACCGCAAGTTTCTTGAGGGCTGCATGATTAGTGCTGTCGCCGTCGCCGTCGCCTGCCCTCGGTTGGTATGATGAGATCCGGTAAGGATGTTCCGAGTCCGTGTCAAAGAAGAGATACTTTAGGATGAGGACAAGCAAGAAGAGAATGGAGGCCTGTCCAATAATGAGACCCTGAGTGAAAGTAGGCTGGAGGGCGAAGATATACGCGTCCCCCATCTGGCGGTGCGTTTGAGTGAAGGTGAGACGGGGTCGTTAGCGCCGCGACGTCAAGTAGGCGCTAGGCGATGATATACACGTGCTATGGGCCATTCGCGCTCCTCCGCCAGACGTCGAGGATGAAAGCGTTCACAGCACTGGTAGACTGGCCGTCAGCCGCCCTCACCGATTCACTCGTCCGCAAAGCTCTTGCCACCCTACAGCTTCCTCCCTTCGTCATATCATCTCTTCCAGAAGACATACCCTCTCCGGAAAACCTCCTCCAGTGGTCGACGTACGACTCAATCAACCATGGTCTGTCCCGTTCTCCCCTATCGGTCTCTAGGGTGCTCTCTTCTTCGTATGCAATCCGCAAGGCCCTCATCCGCAAGCATTACCTTTCACGATGCATCCACCAGTACCTCGCGAAGCACCCAAATTCCTCTCTGCGTCAGGCTGCTCCAAGGACGTGGGACTTGGAACTCAGCTTCGCGGACGAGCTAGACGAAATGTGGAATGATGAACTGTACGATCTCGGCCTCGAACTAGACAAAGCGATTCCGGACCTGTGGTGGATATTGAAACCTGGTATGGCCGATCGAGGGATGGGCATCAGACTATTCCATACCAAAAACGACCTCGTGAAAATATTTGACGAATTTGAGGCCGACAACGACGCTGACGATGACGATGACACAGAAGACCAACGACACTCGGGGACGGCGGTTGTGACCTCTCAGCTGCGACATTTCGTGATTCAGGTCAGCCCTCCATATGTTTTCTTGGCTCAGTCTTTTGCTGGTTCCTTAAACTCAAATTTATGTATTACCTGCTCGACAGGAATATCTTTCTAATCCAATTCTTGTGGATCCCTCCGAAATACCTCTAAGTGGACAACCGAACCCATTGGATCCCGAGGAGCTACGAGGTCACAAAGTCAGCCAATCCCGTCTGACTTCTTGTGGCCTCGTTAACTTCTCCATAGTTCCATCTTCGGGTCTATTGTGTTGCCTCAGGTGCTCTGACAGTGTACATGTGTACGCGCATCCTGGCTCTGTTCTCAGCCGTCTCGTATACCCCTCCGGAAAAATACCCCTCCGTCGACGCCGTCAACGAGGACTTGGCCGCGCATCTTACGAATACTTCTCTGCAGAAGGAACGGGGCGAGGCGGGTGTCAGACTGCTTGATGAGCTCGTCGGCTGCCGTATTCTGTCCTCTTCCTCAGCAAATCCTGAATGTACGCGCCCTCAGCCACATCAACAACGGCCTCCAAATGCCGTAGAGTTGGTTCTCGATTCCCATCAGATCTGTTCCCGTTGCAAAGAACAGCATTCACGATTGGCTCAACATCCGACACTCACTGCGGAAGATGTGCAGGATTTGAGGACGCAGATTTCGGACGTCCTCGCCGAGACGTTTAAGGCTGCCTTAGGGATGAGCGTCCATTTTCAGGTGCGTGATTCGGTTTAAAAACCCGCCAAGAGTTGCGTTGAATCGGGTGGTATGCAGCCGATTCCCAACAATTTCGAGCTCTTCGGAGTAGACTTTCTCGTCACGCACGCACAGTCCCCGTCCTCGCTTCGAAACTTCCAAGTTCATCTGCTGGAGGTCAACTCAGAGCCTGCTATCGAACTCACCGGGCCTCGACTCACCTGGATTCTCGAGGACATCTTTTGTGCGATTGGAAAAGTCTGTGTTGCTCCATTCTTTGGCAGTGGGCCTGAACCGCAAGAAGAGCGTGATGATGTCGGGCAGAAATGGGAGGTGGGCGAGACGAGGGAAGCACTGACAAAGTGCTTGGAAGTGCAGGTACGCGGAGCGCGGGGGTGGTAGCGTGATTGGTGGCACAGATCTCTTGTCTCCAGTAGACTGTAAATTGGATTATCTTGCTCCAAATTTGTGTTCTACCAGAATCCACTTCTGAGCTGGCGTCGCCCGAAGCTAGAGCCACGAGCTAATCACCAGCGCAGACATGATGTGCGCACTGTGCTGCTGGATTGGCCACAATCAGGGAAGTATGTAATTGGCACAAATCTCAAGGTCGTGGCGACACTGTAGTACACTAATGACTGCATCCAGCGATTTTGACGAGGAAGGTAGACAGATGACTCCAGCTTTACTTACTCAACAGATGAAAAAAGCAGTCTCTTTGATCTGATGAGAAACCTCAGCAACACTGCAGATCTTTTGAATGCATTGAATGCTCACCATCAACAGTTCTGAGCGTCTGAATCAGGTCCTGGACCTCGCTCAGATCTCTCCACTCTCCCAGTCATCCAAGAGGGCCCACATCTGAGTGCGTATTGTCTCCCACGTTATGGGTTTGATGTCAAAACCCGCCATTCTCAGCTCGCGCAAGGCGGTGTGCACCCAGTTCTGACAATTCCATTCATACGAATGGCGCACGACGGGATTGTGAGCGAGGATATCCTCGAGCTCAGGGATCTTGTCTTGGGGGATGTTGCCGACGACGAGAGCGCCACGCCAGTTATTGTTCTTGAGCACAGCGTCGTAGGTCTTCTCGTAGAAGAATGTGTCCATGTTGCCGACGGCGTTGTGTATGGTACCAATCGGAGCATCATCGTCACCACCGGTCTGGATCGTCAGCGCCCAATGAAGGTCATAAATGCGGCCATTGGCGTCTTTGCCGCGCCAGGTTTGGGTGATCTTGAGGTCGAGAAAATCGGACATTGGTGTGCTGATCGGAGGCTTCATGTCAGAATCATCGGATCGGATATGTTTTAATGAACACCATTACACGGTTGATCCTGGAAGGTATAACGTAAAGTGATATCGAGAGAACAGCTACATAATGGGATACTCATGAGAAGACGTAAGAACTTATGTTCGTAACTACACACCTGTGCTCAGCGTGAACAGAAGGGAGGCTATGGAGCAGAAAGGTCTGAGAAAGATGGAGTGCTTGTGAAAGGGCTGGACATCAGCCTTTTATCAGGGAATGGGAGGCCGCTTGAAGTCGAAGCAGAATATTGGTTAATCATGGAGGTCAAATGCTATGCCGCATCGTCGTGGCGGATCTTTAAAGTGCTTCTCATTGAGCTTCGAAGCGTGACGTTACAGGCACAGAATGTGACCAGCGCTGGTCACATCACAGGCTCCTGCCTTTTGGGGCGACTGTCCTCATAAGCATCCCTCCGCGGCCGTGGTCAAGCATACTGCAACGCTGGATATCTCTCTGCTCTCCGTCTCTCGTACATTCCAACCGTCAATACCGCTTGGACCGGTATGGTCGGGTTATTCGGACACAAGAGCTCACCGTCACACCGATCCCCTACCACCATAGTCGCACCACCACCACCACCACCACCACCACCGCCGTACAACCAGGATGGCTCTGAAAATCCGGTATTAGCAACCGAGACGACCACGACCACAACGCATATTGTCACCACGACTACACAAACCACAACCACTCATTTCTTTTCTCTACCTCTTTGGCGACGGCGTGGTTCACCCGCTTTCTCGAATCCAGGCTCGTCCCCCGGTACCGCGCGCATATCGACCGACGAGATGGGCATGGCAAGCGCTTTTCCTACGGTGCTCATGAGGGACAAGGATCTCCCACCTACCCCTCCTACGCACGTGAACGTGGGCGCGTCCTCTCGCGTCGCGACGTCTCCCGTCCGACGCCAAGGTGACGTGCCCATACAGGAATCAACTCAGTTTACAGCTCACTCAAATCACTCGTTCTGTGCTGGACCTTCTTCTCTGATGCCCCGGAATTCACCGTATGGAGAATCGTCTGCTCAGCCCACCGTTGCACTCGCTCGCGCAGCACTTGGCCTGGGGTTGCCTCACATCATGCCCAGTGTCTCTGCATCATCATCGTCCTCGGATCTGCATGCACTCACAATTGTTCCACCTCCGGTTCCGGGCTCACCCCCACGGACTTCGACCAGCGTTATGCGACGTGTCAGGAGCTTTCACAAGGATCAGGTCGCTGAGACTGACGTCAGACAGCGTAGACAATCGAGAGGTCTTTCCCTCGGACCCATCCAATTTACATCTCTTGACAAGGGAAAGGAGAAGCAGCATGATCCAGAGCCCGAGCCCCCAGACATGGTACCTCCAGCGCCCAAACCGTTGTCTCGCAAGAGTTCCTTCTGGTCACGAAAGCGAAATATATCTCACGCTGCTACTCCCCAATCGAATCCACCCGCAACTCTGGGGCCCAAAGCGTCTCTACCTTCATTACAGCCTGTATCACCTTTTAACGTGGATACTAATATTCCGCCGCGGCACGATCCTTCAGTCGAACGCCCTCCCAGTCTGCATCGGAGACACTCCGAGAGGACTCGCACAACATCCTTGAAAACAGGAGAACTCAACGGTGCACCATCTGGTTCACCAGCTCTCCTGCAGCCCCCCCACCGACGCGTCCTGAAGCGTCCCCAGACCGCGGATACATCAGCAACGAGTTCCCGATTCTCTTCATTCTTTCCGGACATACCGCAAGTCATCACTTCCTCACCTCCATTGTCACCGTCTACGCCTCATGTCGATAAACATCTTCCCGAACCGCAAACACCGCCACCGCCTCATAATCAGCCAGTCGCTCGTCCGCGGGCAACGACAAATCCCCCACTACTCCACCGGCTTTCCATGAATCTCTTCGGATCTTCCCCATCGTCGTCTGCCAGTGTCCCTTCTGTCGCGCCCACTACGTTCGATGCGGTTACTGCGTCACCTTCCTCTAGTTTTGCCTCTTCACGGCCATCGTTATCGCGGCCTTCAGTTGAAATTCCTCGACCGCGCGCTGAAGAAGAACCGCCTGAAGTCTATCTGCATCGACTGACGGAGGCGGTCAGCAAAGCTGAAGTCGCAACCGTACTGGCCTCCAGGTGGGTACACTTGATAACTGTGCACACATCACTTTCTCAGTCCTTTCATTAGCGCGGACGGATTCCATGCGCGCGCTTTGCGCGTATATATTGAGGGCTTCGCATTTACTGGTGATCCGCTAGACGTCGCCGTGCGCAAGCTGCTCATGGACGTCGGCCTTCCTCGTGAAACCCAGCAGATCGACCGCGTGATCGAAGCCTTTGCAGCGCGATACGTGCAGTGCAATCCCAACCTCTTCACGTCTGATGGTAGATCTCTTCCGATATCTCGGAGTGTCTTGTCTGACATTTGCATCAGATCACCCGTACATCTTGGCGTTCAGTATGATCATGTTGCATACGGACGCGTTCAACAAGTCTAACAAGCGCAAGATGACTAAGCCTGACTACGTGAAGAATACCCGTCTTCCGGGGGTAGCGCCCGAGGTCTTGGACGTGAGTTCACCATCAGTCATGGTTTGGGCATACTCGGTTAACAGTTCTTTCAGTGCTTCTATGATAATATTGTCTTCGCGCCGTTCATCTTCATCGAAGATCCCCTGGATGTTAACGGCCAGCGTGGTCTGGTTGCGGACGCATTCATCACACGGCGCATGTCCACGATGAACCTTTCCACACCTGGAGGCCTCAATGCCTCTGGGTCAACACTGCTGGGCAAAAGCAATAAGATAGACCCATACTATCTCATCACACGTGTATGTATCCATAGCTATAGCTGTTGTAATTCGCTGAACCTTCGGACAGAACCTGATGAGCGACTTGCGCGTGGATGTGCGTGCGATGGTTCCTTCTGAAAGTCCTTACTTCTACCAGGGCACGGGTGGACCGTGGGATGAAGAGGAACTCCTGCGCGCGTTCGCGATGGCGGGCGTGGTCGAAGTGAATGCTTTCGACAACCGTTATCAGGCATCTCCGTGGTTTGGGCTAGGTGTATCGGGCCCACAGTCGCAGATGCTCCAGCCGCTAGCGATGATGTCCATGATAGGACATGGACCAGTTTTGACGCTCAAGGTCACAAAGGTGGGCTTGCTGCAGCGCAAGGAGGACACGATCGAGGGTGGGCGGCGGGCAATCAACCGCAAATGGCGCGAGTGGAGCGTGCTGCTCACCGGCTCGCAGCTGTTGTTCTTCCGCGAGACATCGTGGGCTCCCGCTATCCAGGCGGAAATCGAATCGTCGAGCGGCCATGCGCTATTCCCTCATACGGGTTTGCCACAGCCGGATGAGCTGCTCTCGGTGAAGGACACTGTCGCTGTCTTTGACAAGTCCTATACTAAGGTGAAGTATCTGTCCTGTGCGCGTGTGGTATGGTGCTGACGTGGATGGTTATCAGCATCCCCATACGATACGCCTCGTCATATCAGATGGCCGGCAGTACCTGCTACAAACGTCAGGTGAGAAAGAGATGAACGAGTGGATCTCTCGAATCAACTATGCAAGCACCTTCAAGACAGCTGGCGTGCGCATGCGCGCACTTGGTATGTCGAGCAAAGATATCGAACTCACCGGTATTGCTGCGGCGACATCGCACTTGCGGGACATCCAACATCAAGCCATGCCCGCCGCGTCTCCCCGCATCCGGACATGGTACGGGAGGACATCCGAGGATGGTCCAATGTCCTCTCGGGATCTCGCATCTCAAGGACCTTGGCGTCTTGTGCGGGACCCATCGGCGGTCACCTCTGACTCCAATCTCTCTATGTCTCAGATGGATAACACCTCACGGTTGTTCAAGGCGACGTTCGATCAGGTGAAGACTGAGCTTGCCGCAGGCTTCCGACAGTCCTCTGAGGACTTGCACCGGTCATCTGGTCGCCTGCGTGCGCACAGCCTGGAATCCATGCCGCAGTCCCCGCCAATGTCTCCGATGTCTGACATGAGCGAGACATTGCGGGGCTCCTCGCGCTCAGAAATCGTGCGCACAAAGCTGCGCGACTTGGAGGCGAAGATTTCACTCGCGCAGACACAGCTGGAAGCGGACCTGCGGCTGGTGCGCAATCTGGGCGTGCTCACGCCATTCCAGCGCGCGACGCGCGACCGGATACATGCCGCCGTGCAGGCGGCGGCAAAGCGTATCATGCTCGTGCGGTTGGATTTGGAGAAGCTCGTGTGCTACCGCGACGTGCTCGCGGACGACCTCACCGCGGAGGAACGCAACTGGCAGTGGACGCGCAAAATCGCGATGCGCGCGGCGACGGAGAAGCTGCAGAGCCAGCAGCCGCAGGCCATCCCGCGCATGACACTCTCGCTGTACCTCGACGAGGCGGACCGCTCACTCGTGTCGTCGCCGCGGAGTATTCCGCGCACCGAAAACACCGCAGCGAGCGCGCGCGAGCCCGACTCATCGTTTGCCGACTCGTTCTTCTCTGCACTAGACAGCAGTACAGACTGGGAAGAACATCCGAGCTCTACGCTTGTGGACTCTGGGCCGATCAGCTCGGCTCAGTACGAGTCCCCGATGACCTCTCCGGCGGACGGCGGGGACTCTCGTGTTTCTGACGGATCATATCCATTTCCGGATATGTCGGAGCACGGCCATGCTAGCCAGCTCGTGTTGCAGAGCTCGACTGAAACTGCAGGGGACGGCTCGGAGCATGCCGGCCACGAGAAGTTTTACACCGCCGCGGAAATCGCGGAGGAGCAGGCAGAGGAGTGGAACAAGACTCGAGCAGCCAAGCGTGTGTCGCTGGTGCGGGTGCCGGCAGACCTGCGGATCTCAGTTTTGTTTGGCAAGCAGGGGCGGGCAGGGGGCGAAAACACGGACATCTCAGAGGACGCTGCGCTGTTGTCGCCGGTGTTGTCGCCGGTGTCCTCGCCTGTTCGGGGTGGCAGTCCAGGGCGAGACGGTTCAACGACGTCGAGTTGACGGCGTGGGCGCGCGGGTATAGAGGCTATATTATCTGGATCGCTGTCGTCGCACTGTTTTGCATTACGCATCTTAGAATAGTGGGATTGGACTGGCTAGTTAAGAGTTATGGAGTATGTATTGTAGAGGGGATGAATAAGAAAGTTTAAGAGTGATATATTAGGCATGCTGTGTCGGCAGGCGCTGTAAATGAAGTCGGGCCTGTGGCGCCGCGGGAAGCGCGCGCTCAGGAGAAGAGTCCCGCTTGTCCAGATTAGGCAAGTGGGATAGTATCGAAACGCGTTGCCAGGCAAGATGTATACATCCACGGCCATCCTCTCTCTCCCCGGCCGCCACAGCGGGCATGGCCACAGTCGTCCTCTCAACTCCCCTGGCGAGTCCCAGCAGTGTCCCTTTTCTTTCCTTCTTCCGACAGCCCCCCAGAGCTGCTCTTTCGCGACTTCACTTCAGCTCTCTGGACCGTCGTGCTACTTATTCCCATCATCCCACAGCCGACGCATCACGCATGCCCCCCACTCCCACACGCGCAGAACCCTTTCTCTCTTATTTGGCTTCTCACCGTCGTCCGACCGTTCTCCTCTCGACGACGACACCCCACCTCCTGCACGCTCCAGAGACCATGACCCGTCCTTAAAACTCCCGAGACCTCGTAACGCCCATAGATTGTCTGCTTCATCTTCCATTCTTTCTTCGGATTCTCGCAGCCCGCTCGTTGCTCCAGTCCCTCCGACCCGCACGACTCTCTCTCTTTCTCTCATCTCTCCCACCAACGCGCACCCCGCTCGAAGCAAGATGAGGCTGATGCGCAAAGTCAGGAAGATGAGTCGCGCCTTCGGCGATGTCCCTGTCCCTCTCGCTGTCGACGAACCGTCGCGCGACACCGCCAAGAACACCGTTAGCCTTGACGCAATCCAAGAGGACACACGTTACTCCCTCGCTGAGTCCCCACGGCACAGTCTGTCTTCCAAGCCCGATCCGCCCAAGCGCAGTCTAACATTGGGACATTCTTCAGGACGGCTATCTGTGCCCGCCTCTACCGCCGTTCACCGCGCCCGGTCCCTCGCATCTCTTCAGCCTGCCGTAGCAGCGGCTCCCATTCCTGTCGTGCCCTCTAGGAGTTCTCCTGTCTCGCCTATAATTTTTGCCTGGCCAGATGGTCTTCCCCCTTCACAGGCCAGCAGCGCCCTGAATTCTCCCCTGCCTTCCCCTGCACCATCTATCTTCCAGTCCGAGTCCGATTTACCGATGCAGGGCACTCCGCCCTCGTCCGCGTCCGCCGGCGGGGAGGGTAAACAATACGACTCGGCTGCCTCCTTCGTCCTTGTGCCTGAAGACCTCCCCCAGCGGCCCCCGCGTACACGCGCAGGAAAGCTGACGCGCCAGCTAGGCAAAGCTGCTCCCTCGGATGCCCTTTTGCGAGCATCATCCCCGGTTTCACGCGGCACGTCGCCCATACAATCTGTTCTGCGACCATCGTCTCCCGCATCGCATTCGCACAGATCTTCGACGAGTCCCGTGCCCAGTGGCAAGCTGCTGCGGCGCACCGAGTCTGTGCGTCCGTCGATGCACGGGGAAAAGAAGCAGCGACGTCTCAGCCTGGATCTGCGTGCCTTTGCAGGAATCGTCCCATCTCCCGCGTCGACGAGCTCTGCTGCAGAACCGACCAGGATGGGCCGTCCGGCGGCGAAGACGAGATCAGTCTGGATGCCGAAGCGCGTGTTGTACGAGGAAGAACAGGACGCCGCGAGCTCGTCGTTGAGCTTGGACATCGTAGATGAAGATGAGATATCGCGAGTACGGGTGGCGATGAGTGAGAAGCAGCATGCAATGGCTGTGCGGCGTGCACGGAAAATCGAACAGGTGAGCACCTCTAGTTTGCGAACCTCAACTCGTATCTTGCGTGTTGAACGACGATCTTCAGCTTCTCGGCGACAAGCCACCGTCGGCGTTGTTCCGCCCAACGGGGATGAATCCAGGAGCCGTGCCCGAGGAGGATGCTGCGTCAACAAGTTCCTCAGATCACTACGCCAAACGCGACACGCTCAAATCCGTCGCGTCGAGCATCTCATCCGCGCTGGCGGACAACGGGTCGATCCCTGAGTCGTCGTCAGCGGCAGCACCCGAGCCACTGTCACCGATCTGGCTCGCGGACCAGGAATCGCCGCTGCAGGCTCTTGCCAGTCCAGACTCGCAATCAGAAACGTCGCCCGAGCCAGACTACGAGCTCATCAGCCCTCTGCCCGCACACCCCGACCATCCAGGATCAGACAACTCCGGCATGCAATACCGCTCGCTCCCCTCCACCACGTCTCTCGCCCAGTCCATCCACTCATACACCCCCCTCAACCCGCGCTTCCAACCCGAGCTCATGCCCCTGCCTCCGCGGACACCCCCGCCCTTCTCCAACATGTTCATCTGGCCGCCAGAGCCCGAGCCCGAGCCCGTCGAACCCCCACGCTCCCCCAGCCCGCCATCGGGCCCCGAGTTCCACGCGCGCCAGCAGCGCGCCGCGAAGCTTTCGCGCTTCTTCGGCGTCGCCCCCGGGGATCTTGCCGAGGCGCTCCCGCCGCTGCGCGGGACCATGACCGCACCCCCCACACCGACCGCGCCGTCACGGCCGCGCACCCCGCGCCCGTCACACCGCCGTCCGTCCACTGAACAGTCCCCGCCGCCCCCGCAGCCGCTGCTCCCGGTCCCGCCGCTACCGTTTTCGCCGTCGTCTGCGCCTGCGGAAGTGCACCACGCGCGGGAGCCGTCGACGACAGTGGAGGTCGCCGCGGAGGTAGCCGCGCGGAGCCCGTTCCGCTTCTTCGACAGCCGCGTGAACAACGTCGTGAAGGATATGGATATGCGCGATGTCATTGAGCAGCTGCGCAAGATGCGGTAACACGTGTGTACGTGTCGTCTCTCTTGTTACGGGTTCATGCGGTCTTTTTTTCCGGCTGTGGAATACTGGTGGATGTATCACCCGGTCCTGCAGGGCAGCGGGGTGGTCTGTACATGTTTTGTTTGCTTTGTCTGCGTTCATGCATTGGCATCGCTCCGGATACCGGTTTATGGTTCCGTCACAGAAACTATCCCAACGCATGTTAAATGTCCCCCGCAATATTTATTCTCATTTTAATTGATTACATATAGTTAGACCTTGTTATTAGGCAGTCCATTATCGCGCCAGTCGCTTCCGTGGCGATCTCCTGTTTGTTTGGGATGCTAGCTGTCGCGTTGTCAATGCGTAAGCATTTCAATTCATGGTTCAACAACTTGTTTGTGTTTGTCGAGCGTCCAGATATGCGTGGAGAACAAGCCGCGTCTGTTGAGAATTGTGAGGCTTGAGCTTGGACAAGTTACATTGATTCAACGTCGAACGTCGACTCCGGCTGGTACCATGTATACAATGACGGGATGCATCTGAGCTACACTTTACTCAAACTCGTCGTCTATCATAGACTTGGAGTGCTCCTTGGCCTGTTGGCTGTTGTTCGGGTTGGAGATGGCCGCCTGCAAAAGACATTAACTGTGCGAACTCAGCGCTCAGCAGCGGAAAGCGACACACCTTGTGGCCGCGCTCAACCTGACCGGCGCGAGCCTCCTGGGTGTTGATTTCACCTCTGGAGTCCATGTCGTCGAGGCGCTGCTGGGAGCGCTCCTTGGCCTCCTCCGAGTTGTTCGGGTTGGAGATAGCAGCCTCTACAAAACTTCTGTCAGACGAGAGATGGGCACGCAGCGAGGGACTCACTGAGGCCGCGAGCGACCTGTGACGATGTTCAGCTAGAGTATAATGAGGTGACACAACGATGGACGTACGTTTCCGGGGTTGGACATCGTGAATGAAGATGGATGAGAGGTTGTGCGAGTGGGAAGAGTTTGTTGAGGTGTTCTGCGAGAGTCCTGGTCTTTTATACGTGCGGGATGGGAGGGCTGTCATCGGACAGTGGATGCTTGCTGCTCATTAGAGTTGCCAAATCGAGGACGACACTGCGAACGCATGACGTCAGAGGGCGGGGATTGGCTGGATGGGGCGCACGTGAAACGGTCGAGGTGACGACGCTCGTCATCGACACTCCGATCTGCGGCCTCTCAGCGATGGCGGCGCCGACGCCACCGAGCAGTGGTGCTCCCGACGCCGGGCCAGCCACGGCGGCGGACATTGCGTGCGGATCACGACACACTGCCTGTCCGAGAGCGTTGACGTGTGATATGTCTGGTTGCGTTCATCGTGTGCATTCGTTCTGGCGGGCTCCGGCCTGGCTGTGACGTGGCAGCATCTCTCCCTTTGGCCGTCGGTGAAACGGTCTGAGGCCTGACGCTCTTTCAAATATCTTGATTAATGGGTATTATTGAATGATATATTTCGAACAGAGCCACTGTGCCTTCTGTAAAACATGTCCTTTATTAGCTGAACAAGAGTTGTGCATGGAATATCTGCATCACCGGCACGACAACACAGTCAGTCTTTATCATCTCTCAACCATCCCTGCACTCATTCCATCGCGTACATGCAGGAGCCGTGACCTTGACCTTCTCCGAGGCGCGAGGAGCCAGCTGAGTGCTGTCATCTTCGATGCGGCCAAAAAGGAGCGATATGTCCTGCCGCGCCACTCGTTCGGTCTCGAACGCGAACACAGGCAGAACGACTTGATTGCTTTGCGCACTCGTCCGAAGCGTCGTCACTGCGTTCGCTCATAGAGGCCCCGCCACGGCCGTCACTGTCGTGTGTGATGTCGGAGTGGCGTGTCCGGCGTCCGTTCTGGGCTGCTGTTTTGGGCTGACAATGGCAATTGCATCGTGCTTTCCGTCGCCCGTTTCGTTCCGCTCTGACTCAGTCGTGCACGCGCAGCAGCGCCGGAGCTTGTCCATTATCGGACCCTTTGGGAAAGTCGATTGTCCTATCGGATGGCTGATATTCCCTTGCTGATGTCTCGCCCTTTGTCTGCATTCTCCGGGATCAGTGTGGCGATGCGCAGTTCACGGTATCTTGTCGAAGAAGCCCGTAGGCATGGAGCAAATCTCCGCGGCAGGAGCCGCACCGCATGTCGGCAAGGTCTTATCCATCCATCCGGACGCCCATTCCGGTTCAGCAATACACTTTAGGTATGTCAGAACAACACACCCTATTTATGGCTAAGCTCGCCGTCTGAAAGGAAGCACAAGGATTAAGCGGTCTCAAAGACACGATCACGCTTTGGAAATGTGGCTAGAGCCGGGCGCTCGACGCGACTCAACCTGGCCACAATTTTCGTATAAATTCACGCTCGCACATGCTCGTAGCTCTTCACTCTCAACCCCCACCATCTCCTCCGCTAACGCGCCGCCAACCCCCCTCCCTCTTCTCTCCCTTTGCACGCCACCGGCCCAAGTCTCAAGCACCAACATCATCAAGCACGCCACAACTCCTCAAGCACGACCGCCTCAAGCACGACCACAACCACCTCAAGCACGACCTGGCCTCAACTCCTCAACGCTCGCAACATCTTCAAACGCCTCACTTACAACCTTGGCCGCAACATCTCTCTCTCTCTCCCCTAGGTCAGTGGCCACATAACGTTCTTGGTCATTTTGCTCGCTGATGCTCGTCGTCAGGTCCCGGACGCCATCTACCTCAAGTCCTCAACACACACCTCCCTCAAGTCCCCTTCAAGATCCTCGGTTCTCTGTCTTGCTTCTCTTTCTGGTTCTGGGTTCTGTTTCTCGTCTTGGTCTTGTTTCTTGTCTTGGTCTCGTCTTGGTCTCTCCCTGTTTCTCGTCTTTGTCTTGTTTCTCGTCTTGGTTTCTCCCTGTTCTCGTCTTCTGGCCTTGTATTATATCTCGTCTAACCACAATGTAGCCCCGCTTGGTGAGTCGCCACATTGTATCTATTTCTCAATGCGTTTGACCTCCGCCAGTTCTTCTCCAAACTTTCATCTCACTCAACATCAAGTCGTGCAAGACTCATCAAGTGGGTGGGTGGGTGGGCCAACCCGCTAGGGTACGCTTCTTTCCTTATACCTCTTGGTTGACCTTTATCAGGTCTTTACGACGGTTATATTTGCCGCGCTGCCATCATGTTCGCCATGCCGTCGACCAACGACGACATGGGTAGCCATCTTGGTGAGGACTAGATTTTATTTGTGTACTCACGTCCAGCATGTTCGGTCCGTACGGCAAGCGGCGGGAGGGTGGGTGGGTGGCCATCCCCGCCTCTGTGAGTCATGACCCTCACTACTACGCGCTGATGTCATCTGTAGCTCGATTCTTCTGTGGCATTCAATACTCACCGGACGGTCACGCAACCACCGTCGTGAGTCTTGTGCCATGTTCTCGTGTCCACTGACGTGCGCAGGGCTCCTTGTTTGTCGTAAGCCAACCGCAGCAAGACTCGGGTGCGTCTCACACTTCTATGGGAGCTGACTTCGACAGTACTCCGACTAACCCAAGGCGGTGGTCCGGCGTCACTGTCGGTATGTCTTCTGTTTCTTCATGTTGACACACGTTACTCGGCTGATATTTTGTTGCTGCTAGATCTATTCGTTGGTTGGCCACCCCCTTGCAAAAGTCTAGTTCAGCGCAGTGAGTCCTCGTTACACTTCGTACTAATATGGTGCGATGGTGCAACCTTGTTTGTCACAAGTCGGCAACTTGAACGTCAGCAAGGAGGGGTGCGTAGTCGTTACAGTAGTTCCTCGGACTCACTGCGCGTTTAATATATGCAGTTCGTACGACGTCCGCAGGGCTCCTTGTTTGTCGTAAGCCAACCGCAGCAAGACTCGGGTGCGCCTCACACTTCTATGGGAGTTGATATTCAACAGTATTCCAATTGGTGGTCCGGCGTCGCTGTCGGTATGTCTTCTGCTTCTTCATATTAATACTCGTTACTTGGCTGATATTTCGTTGTTGTTAGATCTATTCGTTCTCGCCGCCACCTTGCGAACATCTAGTTCGACGCGGTAAGCCCCCATTACACTTTGTACTACTAATATATCCGGTGCGATAGTGCAACTATGTTTGTCACAAGCCGTCAGCTTAAACATGCAGCAAGGAGGGGTGCGTAGTTGTTACAGTAGTTCCTCGGACTCACCGCGCGTTTGATACATGCAGTTCATGACACTCAACCCGCCACAAGGCTCGCAGTTATCAGTTCATCCTCGACCGCCCAATATGGGCCACAAGTTACCCCTCGGGGTGAGGGCGGGCCTTTTAGTGCTCGTCCTGGCGCGGACCTTCGTGGTCCACGAGATAAGTACCCTCTTGCCGGGCTCGGCAGGATGGGGAAACTCGCAAGCGTCATAATTTTTTGCTTTCTCTTTTCTTTCTGTATGCTCTTCTGTACATCTCCTGTCCGGTACGTCATCCTTCGCTTTTGACCCTAGCCTGTTCAGCTGACATCATACATGATGATCCTCCTAGCTCTGTCGCTCTATTGTGTGCGTCGCTCAATGCCCACCTCGTACGCTCCAATATACGGTCTAGCCCTGCTTCACGTCGTCCCTCTCGTTTTCCGGGCTAACGTTGATGTCGTCAGCGTACTTTTGCCTCTTCCGAATGATGAACTTTCCTCTCCGACGACCTCAGTTGTCGTTCAATGTCTGGTGTGCTCGCCTCCATGCAGTGTCTAGAGTTAACCGGTCAGCACTCCTATTGTAGACAGTGTGCAGTAGCAGTGCTCTCGGCTCGTCGGCGCATTGGTAACCACTCCGAGCACTGTGAGATGGCCGTGCTCACGGGCCCCCTTTTTTCGGCAGGTCTGGCCGTTGGAGGTCATAATTCTTTGTGGCATCATCGATAACCCACTTAACAACTTTGCACCGTCGAAACAAACCCCCGTCAGCCATTCTGTATGTCTCACTTCATGTACCAATTTGAGCACTCACAAGCGGTTGGAATTGAACGGCGTAGGTCGTTACATCACTTGACGGTGTATTATGAGTCGCAAATGAGAATGTATCGTTGCAGTAGAGTAGGCAATGGCGTGTGTCAACGATAACCTTCTGTATCGGCCTCGTAACGATAATCAAGCTTGCATTGACAGCCAGATAGTCAGATAGTGCGAACAGTGTTGGATAAATACAACGGAAGACGTGGTAACCTTGACTTTTGCAAGAACGCCCCACAAGCGAAAGCGCAGCCTCAATATTCAAACCGAGTAATTTGCTTACCCATTTGTGCAGAGGCCACGCAATCCGAGTACGCCCGACGAAACAACATCTTGCATTACTTCCGCATCAGTATGTACACAGGGTCTCCAAGCACGATACCCGTCATATGACGGAAGGACCCAGTCAGGGACATCAATAGACCACCGAAAGACGCATACGCCGTTCTAAGGGACAGACGTGAATCGGTGCACAGAGGAACAGGAGAATATATGACATACACAATCTCCGCCGTGCCGCCGTCGAATCTGTACACCTGAAGCTGTCGTATGAGCCAGCAATGATCACAGACGCGTGCAGGACGTCCAACAAGATGGGCGTATGCACGCGAGAAGAAGAAAAGGAAGGGACCACTCACTTTGCCATACATCACATACTCGTAGTCCTCTTCAAGACCACGGCGGCCCTTGCCGTCTGGTCTCCAGACGTCCCTGTCCTTTTCTTCCTCTCTGCAGTGGTACCGGCGGCTGTCCCCTGAGGACCGCGTGCGAGTGAAGATGCGAGCGCGAGAGCGAACGACTGGTCCTTCTGCAATGGATAGAGTTCGAAGTTGTAGTCTAATGTGAGATCCATGTCGTAGTTTTTGGAATGTGCGTATAACCGTGACACTGGTTCACGGAGGCGAAAACATTAGTCAATCCAGCAGAAATATAGACGCAATAAGCAAAGCGGACCTCGATCGAATTTTTTGCCTTCCTTGTCGATGTCATTTATCGTGAATATGTCGTCGAATACAACATTGGAAGAGTTGGATGTCATGACGCCCCAATACGAAGGAGGTCAACCCACAGTGGCCACCGGCAAATATACAGCGTCTCGGCGTTTGCCGAAGAACCAATTCAAGTTCGCAATCGCGATCTTTAGACACTAGTACTACAAGAATCATAAGCAAGTGGTGCCGTGCGTGGCTATGAAGGAATATAAGTAGGCTGATTCTATGAGTATATGTATAAGATCTTATAAATCGACATCTAACGTGGCAGCCGACTGTTCTCCAGTTGCCCACAACATCAGTTTTGCAGTACTTCTCGCGCGCACCGTTCAGATCCTCACGCAGACCACACCGCCTCAAACGTCCCCCACACCGCCATCACAACACTGCTCGCAAGCAAGAACGCGTCCCCCACCCCGCACCGACCCGCAATCGCGACCTTGGCGGCGAGCGGCCCAATCACACAAATCACGAACGACGTGCACGCGCCGAGGAAGGCCATCATCGCGCTGAACTCGGGCACGAGGATCGACACCACAACGGAGAGTACGGCGATCACAATCCGCTCGACGGCGGTGAGTGCACGCTTAAGTGCAACGTGCGCAGGGTTGTCCGCGCCCGCAACAGGTTTAGGCCCGTGTGTGCTTGTGTCGATGCCGAGCGCGATCTCGAGTGTGAGGTTGAGCTATGCCAGAAAATTCAGTACGACTCTGGCAGTACGACATTGGGTCGACTCACCGGCCTCGCAGCGAGTGCGAATTTCGACCTGACAAGAGGTGCTTCAGTAGGGATATCCAAACCAAGATAGAGTAGTAAACTCACAGTGGACTGAGGACAAGGCCCCACAGAGCTATCTTGTTGAGGCCAGGATACACGCTGTACTTCATCAGATCTTGGCTGAACTGTCCATCACCAGCGGTGAATACGCAGAGAACGGTTCACTAGACTTCCAACACCCACCTCGTCACTGACCGAATTTCCGAACATGGCGTAACCTGCGACCCCGATGATGGCGTATATAGCGGTGGCAACAGCAAATGAGCAATTGATCATGGAATCAAACTGGGAAGGGTCGTCCATGTCCCTTACCAACGACGGAATCACGGCATGTCCGCCGAACTGCGGAAAACAGCGATCTGCATTCAGCGGTGCACAAGATAGCGGACAAGCGGGTACCCACGCTAGCCATGAACAGTCCGAAAGCAACGCCCAGCTCGCCCAGATCACGGACACCGACAGTGGTATCTGCTGGTGTCCACAAGCTTCCTGGACTGTCGAATTTCGAGAAGCCGTCGAAGAGGATCACGGCGATAATCAGGAAGGTGGAGAGGATCCCGATGATTGACGCGTATGACAAGACCGAAAGCGGCATGAGTACTGTCGGAATGAGGCTGGTAGACTTGTGAGCTCCGGCTATGGTCATGAAGGAGACACGGAACTATGCACCTACATAATGAGACCCATAACTTTGTATGTATCAGTGGAATACGCAGGTACAACTGCATAAAGGGAATCGGCGAAGAGAGTAACTAAAGCTACACTGGTGAGAGTTTTAGCTCCGAGAGAATCGAGCGGAGGAACAACATACGTAACAGCGAACAGGTCGATACAGAATAATGTGCTGATCAAGGGTCCCGAGCTGCGCCCAAAAGCCTTCCGTCCGATGTCGGAATACGTCTTTAGATGCGGGTCCGACAAGATGATACGGGCCAGGAGTTTTGCGCTGTAGAACATTTGTATGAGTAATATAGCTTCAGACGTACAAGCACGTTGACATACGTATAACAGGTCAACAGACCGTAGAACGTAATGAGAATCGCACCGCCGATCCACCCAGCATATGCGAATGCCAGAGGTTCCGAAAGCATGCCGATGCCAAGGAGGGTTGCAATTGCATTGAACATCTGTAAGTGGCGATCAGGGTCAATTGCGCATGGCAAGGCAGAAAACCTTACCGTTTGGCCAAAGGTACTATGTCCTGAGACGTGTTGAGCAGTAGCATGACGACCATCTATTGTCGCACTGCTACGAACGCTTACGCGTGACTGCTTCCGAGGTACATACGAGATTTTGTTTCTGCCCGCAGCAGCAGGAGACCTCCCGGCACGGCCCAATCCCGACAGAGATGTTGTCTGCCTGAGGAGAGGAGTTCGTTCTCCTGACTTGGGAGTGACTTGGGATGATGTCTCCGTAGAGTATGTCCGATGGGGTATAATTGTAGCCGAAGGCCCTGGCTCGAATGGACGGGCAACATGGTCCTGAGAGGAACCCGGTACTAGATCCTCGTCCCACTGCAAATTGCTCATGACAGGGTCATCCGAGTCCTGAGATTCTGCTCTGAGCATATCGTCAGTATCAAATTCCGCATCTAGGCCGGCTTCTTCTTGAACATGTGCGTTTTGAGAAGAGGCCGAGGCCGAAACAGAGACATAATCTGCCATATAGGCTTGCGTGCGACGATCTGAAAGTTGATGTTTGTATGAGATTGAGCCATAGAAGGAATGCCGACTTACAAGATTCAATCACATCTCTGACACTGGACAAGGATTGGGGGGCGAAATCAAGGGCTGCAGGGAGGGATGACATGGAAGTTCGGTCAGGAGAGATATCGTGAGGATTCGTTACTGATTCAGGGGACAGATGACTGCAGCGTCGAGTCTGAGAGATAAGGCTGGAGCTCCGCTGTACATACTATATGCCATAGTAAGTTTTCGCCAAGCGTAAGGGTACGCGATCAGTCCCAGTCAGAAAATTGTAGAACCTTCACGCGATCGCCTTCACGCGATCGCTTCAAGTTCCGTCCGTGTCGCGTGACGTCACGCGTCTGTGATCGCGCGCTCCGTTACACCGGTGCGTACAACGTCAATATAGTACGTGATCTCCAAACAGACGTCCTTTAAGAATCGCTGCATACCCTCTCGTTTGTCATGATCAGCGGTCGTGAATTTAGAAACAAAGTGGTTATTTCTTTGATTTCTTCCGCGAGGGCCCCTGGGGGTCGCCCTCACAGCCGCGCTTGACGTGCCCCGAGCCCGTCGACCCTTCCTTCGGGACAGCTATGGTTGTCGCCTTCCGCTTCCCTGCACCAACTTGGAACGTTTTGTCAAGGTTCTTGTTGAATCCTATGCAACGCAGCCCAAAGCACTCAATCTTGAGAACTCCCTCGGCGTACATTTTCTTCATCATGTTGGTAATAACGGGAGGAACGAGGTCTGATGAGACCGCGGTTCGCTTTTCAATGTGGTCGCTGTACTGTGAAAGGCCTACAGATCAGCCATATGCAGCTCCGACTGAGGAAATACATACCCGAGAACCAAGCTTCTTGACGTCACTCAGTGATAGCGTTGTCGACCCAGCACTCTTGAATGTTCCCATGTAATGGCAGGCATTTTTGTTTTGAAGGAACAAGTCAGTTGTTCGGTGTCTGCTATGGGGAGATCCTATCCTTTCCCAAAGGCCATTGCCCTTCCTCGCCCCGGGGATATAGCGATGGATAGGACTGAGCACCAAGCAACGCG
The DNA here is from genome assembly GCA_022376435.1 of Amylocystis lapponica. Classification (NCBI taxonomy): domain Eukaryota; kingdom Fungi; phylum Basidiomycota; class Agaricomycetes; order Polyporales; family Postiaceae; genus Amylocystis; species Amylocystis lapponica. The sequence continues at coordinate 29,774 of JABYQE010000045.1, forward strand.
CATATCCCTCGTCAGGCCAAATGACCTCCTCTCGGGTATATTTCACCACGGTCGTTGCATCGCTAAGCGGCGAATGAAATATCAAGTTATTGAATGGCATCGAAATAACTCAAAATCTTAGACTTACCTCAATGCCTTGATCTCCTGCAGAAGTTCATGTTCAGCAATCGAATTTATAAACTCCTTGCATATGTACCTTGGTAAGGATAAAATCACCGGTTGTTGAGACAGGATCCTTCATTTGAAAAGATGGCTGTTCTGTCCTTTCGTTCGGTAATGCTAGAAAAGCGACGGCGTCGAACATGGCCTCAGCCAACCGACTTGTAACCATGGCCTGAACGTCGCTCAGTATCACCGAAAAATATGTTTAAGTGCCCTCACGCATTCAGCTTCAGCTGAGACTGCACGGTGAAGTGCATCGTCACGCTGGGATTCTAGCTCTTGCACCTGACTCCGCTCCGTGTCAATTATTATTATGCGCAAGCCAAAGAACCGCTCACATTCTCGGATTGAGATTGTTTGAGATTTTTGTACTTCTGTTTATATGCCCCGACTTTCTCCTCAAGACGCGCAATAGCCTTCGCCTACGGCGGATTGAATCAGATAACCGGGATACCAACTGGAAGCAAAACTAGTACATGTTCTTCGTCTGTCCTCTCTTTCTCCTGCTGCACTTCAGCTAAAAGTCGAGTCAAGTTTTCGTCTGGCTTTGTACCCTCATCAGTGCCCTGAGGACTCAAATAAAGCGAAGATTTACGGAAGCACCAGACATGTGCGGTCTTGAATCCTGATGAGCAAATGTTCTCGTTGACTGGAGGGATATATTGTCCAGTTCATTTTTCAGCATTATATTTTCCTCCTTCAGTGCGCGAGTATCTTGAGCGACTACTGGTTCGGACGGCGATCGACTGTCGTGCTGGACCGATACGACAGTCGGTCAGCGCATCATCTGGCTTGGAAATCTTCGAGCTACTGACCTGATCTTGTAGGTCCCGCAATTGTTGTTGAACGGCCTTCATGAGTAGTTCGTTTCCGAGACGCTTCACCATTTCCTTCACCATTGCTGGGTCACTGCTTGACAAATCCATGGCTCTATCGTGATCCATAAGGACTGGAGTGGGTATTTTGTTGATCCTTCGATCGATACAGAAAATGTCTGGCAAAGCACAGCGTATTCGAAAGATCGAAAGAGGCGAGTTCAGTGAATGTGTACACTGTACACACGGTTCAACGATCGGTTCCGTAAGCGCGCAAGACACGGCGTTGATTGAAGCGCCGCCTACAAAAGTCCTTACAGCACTCACTGGCAGGGCCGGGCAGGCGCACCCTCCTCGACGATGTCAGACACCGCTGGACCCTCTACTCCTTCACGCAAACGATCACGATGGGATACCGAGGATGACACTGGTTCCCTGGTGGAATTGCCTCCGCAGCCCATTCCGAAACGTCGTCTGAAGACCAAGTCTGCCGAACGCAAGGTCGCATCAGAGCATCCTGTCGACGTCGAGGTTCCAGCACGACCTAGAGTTGCCGCCGAGCGCATACGATCCTCGCACAGTGTATACGTCCCCCCTCGCACGCTCCACCCACCCTTACAGCCATCACGTTCGGTCTACTGCTACGAGAGACTGAACTCGATCGAGGAGGGGTCGTATGGCGTTGTCTTTCGGGCGAGGGACAAGCTGACCGGGGACATCGTCGCGTTGAAGAAGTTGAAGCTGGATGAGGAGAAGAACGGGTTTCCCATAACTGCGCTACGCGAGATCAACTCGCTCATGGTGTGCAGACACGAGAATGTCGTGGGCATTCGGGAGGTTGTCGTTGGGGATACATTGACACAGTACGTCTCTGTCTGTAGTCTGTCAAGATACAGAATTCACACTGCTGTTGGTAGAGTATTCATCGTGATGGACTTCATCGAACACGATCTGAAGACCCTTCTGACCGTGATGCCCTCGCCTTTCCTCCAATCCGAAGTGAAGACCCTCTTGCTACAGCTCCTCTCCGCTGTGGCCTATTGTCACGAACGCTGGATCCTTCATCGGGATCTCAAAACGAGTAACCTCCTCATGAACAACCGCGGTACCATCAAAGTCGCCGACTTTGGTCTGGCAAGACGGTACGGTGACCCGGTTGGTGTAGGTGGCCTGACGCAACTGGTCGTCACCCTTTGGTACCGGTAAGTGAAATCTATCGTCGGGGCGTGTTACAACACTATCTCTGGTTGTTTGTACAGCGCTCCAGAAATATTACTGGGTGCGACGACATATTCGACCGCTGTCGATATGTGGTCTGTCGGCTGCATATTTGCGGAGCTCCTGTTAAAGGAACCGCTTTTCCAGGCCAAGGGCGAGATCGAGATGCTCTCGATGATTTTCAAGCTCCTCGGCTCACCAGCGAATTCTTGGCCCGAGTTCAATGCCCTCCCGCTAGCTAAATCCATCAGTCTTCCACCACCAAACCCGTCGCAGCTCCGTCAGAAATTCCAATATATTTCGGCAGCTGGAATAGACCTCCTCTCGCGTTTCCTGACTTACGATCCTACAAGAGGATATCTGCTGTGGAGGCTTTGCAGCATCCGTTCTTTAGGTGTGTACTCTTAGTCGTTATTGCCTTACCGTCAATTATATTATGAATTTGTAGCGAATCGCCGTTTCCAAAACATCCTGATCTGTTTGGGTCTTTCCCGTCAGCAGCAGCTGGAGAAAAGTACGACCTTCCTTATGTTTTTGTGCACACGATTAACGCCTATTGCAGACGACGGAAGCCATTCGAGAGTCCGCCTGCACCCGTGCGGGCAGCGGACTACAAGTTGATTACAGACGTTGACTGATAACGGTAGTTTCGTCGCATTGAAACAATAAACGGGACGCTTGCACACACGTTGTGCTGACTAGCATACGCGACAGTAGTACGGATAGACAACAGGTAGGCTCACTCAAATACAATACAGATGGGGTGTCAAGTTGTTGCTTCCACATCGTCGTCTACTAATGCTGCCAGAACCTCTCTCATTCTTCTGAATCGCGATCTCGTGCGTTCCACATCTCCACATTTGTCGTAGTATTCCTGAACTTCCTCAACAGTGAACCGGAATTCGCGCGCGACATCTCGAACAGCCCTATCCAGGACATGAAGACCGTCGTCTTCGGCATGCCGTGCTGGGCTGGTACTATGCAAATCCGCGTCAGCACGAAGCGTCCCAGTGACAAACCTTGCTATACCTTCTCGGTTTTTTATTTGGACCATCATCCGCATTGTCGTCTGCCTTCCTTTTCGCCCATGCAGGCGGGGGCCCTGTGCCTTCTCGAATCTGCCACTCATTTTCATCGTCTTCCATCTCTTCTTCGACAGCGTTCTGCCTCGCTACGGCAACATCCATCAGACTACCGCTGGGAACCTGCATATGCTGGAATATTGGTGGTGGACCTGGCGCATACATCATCCCATTAAACGCATCGTTGGGCCCTCCCACGGCGGTGAGCACGCCTGCGACGCCGGGTAATGCGACCGGAACTGGTACAGGAAATTGATCCATATCTTGATCGATATTCGATGGTCCAGCCAGATCATGATTGTTACGTGCTTTCTTCCGCGTGCGTTTTGGCTTTTCTTCAGGTCTGCGGACGTAACCGTACTGCCCTTTCTCACCATGAGCAGGCTTCTTCTGCTCTACGACCTCTGATATCTTGGTGTCGAGCCGGGTAGAATTTTTCTTATAGCGTTCGCGCCAGGACTGCCAAGTGTGTCTGGTTACCCATGCGTATTCTGGCTCGCTTGACTGAACCACAGTAAATGGAGTGGCAGCCTATGACTAGGTCCAACGAACTCACCATCTCGCACAGCTGCTGATACAGCCTATTCCCCGTTCTGCCACCAGTTTCTTTGTACGGGATCTTCGCAGCTATCCATTCACAGAGGTGTTCTTCGTCTTGCTCTGTAAACTGCGTCCGTCTATATCAATGCGAAGCATGCGATCAGACTGAGATAACCAACGGCAGAGTATGAGCTTACTCTTCACCCGGTCGGCGACCTCCAGGATTCTTGTATACGACAGGTGTGTAGATGACCTGACCCTTCTCGATACACTTCTTGACCCATAGGTAAGACTCGACATATTTATCGGATTCGCCCTGATATGTCTTGACGAGGTGTTGAAATACTTCGGTATTAGGATCTGCAAGTATTACCCTGGCAGATTGTGCGGAAGCCGTTGGGTCGCCACCGGAGTGCTGAAGCACATAGGTTCAGTGCGAAGAAACGTGAGACGCCACAGAGATGCAGAAGGCCCGCACCCATACAGCCCGCAAATCTGAACGCAATACAACGTATACGGATAAATAAGACGGGGACGTACCATGATGCGTGTACTTATAGTCGCCCGGACGTTGACGTTTGCAATACTCGAGTCGATGTGCATCCGGATTGGTTGGCCTTCGTGCACAAATATCTGCTTGAGCAGCATCCCGTGAATCTTGCAGGCCTCGACATAGGTGTACGGAACGAAATAACGATCCGGGCGGTCGGCGATCGACCAGCAGAGGCGTAGACGCTCTTCTTCAGTAGTTCCGGGCTGAACGAGGACGTAGCCGGCGCGCGGGACTTTCGACTCAACGCGACCCCCGAGAGACTAAAACATATTATCTCAATACTCGGACTGGATGGAACATCTCATTCATCGTAGAGGAACACTGACTGCAATAGTCTCGCACACTTCGGCCTGAATTACCTGGGGAATATCCTTCTGAATAAAGAACTTGATGGCCATGCCATTGCTATCTTGAAATATGGGCTGAAGAATAACGAGAAGGATGTCAACCCGGTTATAAACAGGTTACGAGAGGGAATCACAGACCATCGCGTCGTATCGCGGAGGATGGGGGAGGATGGTAACCTTGGTCGGGGGTTAGAGTTTGTGGTTGTGTGGCGAGGTTAGGGTCCCTTGGCCACATTTAGGGTTCCCACGCCTCACGTCTCACGTGGACGGTGGCTGCTGCCCTTCGGACTCACAAGTCGACTTTGTTTCGAGTTGTAGAGGTAGAGCATACTGATAAATTCATGTCATACACATAGCCTTTCAACGATACAAGCAATACATGTCGTGCAATTCAGGCTAGAACTTTCCCGGATTCATTATGCCGTTCGGATCGAAGAGATCCTTGATTTTCTTCATCCATTTGATGCTCTCCGCATTCTTCGAATAATGCAGTGCATGCGTTTTCATGAAACCAATCCCATGCTCGGCAGATATGGAACCTTTGTAACTCGCTACATGGGGTAAGTAATCAAGAACTCATCCGAGAGTGTGCGACTCACCGACAAGCTCGTATACGAACGGCTCAAGGGCGGCTTCGATCTCAGGTGTGTATGCGTTCGCAACTATATTTAGATGCAGATTGCCTTTTAGCAGGTTAATGTCAGTCTCCATCACTGTTTTCTTCATTGCGGCTTACCATCGCCTACATGCCCATATCCGAGAACGTGCTTGACTGCGTTTTCGTGTAGAAGCCCCTTCGCTCTGATGTGCTCTCGCGTTATGTCGATAACTTCCTGGAACTTGTGCAACGGTATCGAGATATCGTACTTGTACGCCTTGCCCTCCTTGCCTACGGACTCCGTCAACCCTTCGCGGATCGCCCATAACGAGTTGAATTGTGCGGGAGAGGTTGCAAGAACCCCTGTGTTGATGAGAGGAGTATCAGCTTCCATCAGGCTGGTCAACAGGTTATTGAGTTTCTATATTGACATTGAGAGTCACGGACGACAGGACATGCTGATAACCAACGAACCTCTTCATCATGCTCTCTGTTGCTGCCGCTGGTCTCCACCAGGACAAAACATTCTGCACCTTCAACATCCGCAGGCTCTAGAGCACGTCCTTGACCATGCTTGACAGCAAGATCGTAAGCACGTCGATCAATGAATTCGAATGCAGAAAGGATCTCGGACAATTGCCGCTTGACCTCCTTATAGAGGGGAAGGACATTATCGAAGTGGGGGAGCGCGAGCATTGCGTTGTTAGATGCCTGCGGCGCCGATGATGCAAGGATGGAGACGCCAGTGACAATGCCAAGGGTACCCTCGGCACCGATGAACAACTGCTTCAAATCGTATCCTACGAGTGTTCAGATAACGCGGGAGTAAACAGCACGCAAAATTATTCACCAGTATTGTCCTTGCGCAACGCGGTAAGCTGGTCGAGGATGGTTCCGTTGGGGAGAACGACCTCCAAACCCAACACAGAGCCGTGCAGGGAGCCGTAACGTAACAAACGTAGACCCCCCGCATTTGTGGAGACATTCCCACCTATGTGACAACTTCGCAGCGTATCTTAGCGCGAGACCGGTATAATGGAATATATAAATCGGAGACGTACCTTCCTTTAGCACCCAAATCGAGAGGTATGATATGGTTGAAAGGTACCAGATAGTCTGACAGAGATTGTAGGACGCAGCCAGCGTCCGCCACCAGAATGCCTGCACCAATGCCATCAACCTCCGAGAAATCGACGCACAATTTATTGAAGACAACGGCAACGTACCAGATGCATCATCAAAAGACCGAATATTTGACATGTTGGCTAGGCTGATAACGAGTTCGTCCTCGATAGGGACACCACCACCGACGAGACCGGTATTCCCCCCTTGTGGAACGACAGCTATTTTGTGCTCATTGCACCATTTTACAATTTCGCTGACTTCTGATGTGGTCCGCGGCTTGAGGACAGTCGTTGACTTGCCGTGGTACTTGTTCATCCAATCGTTGTTGAAAGGTTCGAGCTCGGATGCAGGTGTTGACGCAGAAGACAATGTGGAGAGGATAGCAGAGGAGGGTAGGATTTTTGAGAAATGAGCTAAATCACTCTCCGTAACCGAACGGAATTGCGAGACATGATGTGTATATCGCTTTGCAGGCAACACGAATCGTCGTCGAGCGAGGTGGCGCGAGGTGAACATGGCTGCTCAGGAGCGTCTGGCACACCCGAGCTTCAGTCCACGGCGCCACGCACGAATGCCCGATTCGTCTCGTCGATCCTTCAAGGTCGATGATCCCCGTTTCACGAATTGCTTACTCTCAGGCCTCCTCAAGTTACCCGCCATGTTTGAAGATGTCGCAGAGGTAATTGACGTTGATGCTGAAGTCGACGACGACAGTATCACCTTCGTTGGGTTCACTCGCAATGTCATGAAGAGTCGACACCATGTAGGTCTCTTGGACCAGGACGGCATTGTCTACGCTGGATTTCGTAACGGTGAAAATCCACAGAAAGAAATGCAGGCAAGGCTCAGGAATCAAAGAAACAACGTCATCAGCTTGCTCGACGAGGAGGAGCAGAGTGACCCTATACCCGGCCCTTCTGCTATACCGGTAGGGAACAAGCAATCTCGTACCTCACGTAGTCCGGCTGCTACGAGACTCCCTGTGGTATTCACAGTCGAGGATTCAAGTGATGATGAGCCTATCCCTCAAGTAAGTGATCCTGCAAGTATACCATATTCTTCTGAATGTCCTGCAGAGACAGTACAGAGCCACTATTACACCCCCTGTTATGGATATATCTGACGTTCAACCCTCTCGGGACTCATCACCTAAACCGGGGTTGGAAATGGTGGATGTCCAAGATGTACACCTCTCCAGCACTGATTGTGAGGAGGTTGATAATGTATCTCTCATGGGTTTCAATGTATATACTGGTGCTGACAGAAGCATTCTCCAGGGCACCATATCAGATGCTGAGATAGAAGAGGGTGCAGACAATCTGTTTCAGAGAATAGAAACCATGTCTCTGTCCAGGTTTACTCATCAACAGCCACAAATGCCACTATGGGATGTCAGAAGTCAAGTTCTATATGGGCTTGATATCCCTGCAGTCAGAACTCATGCAGGTGACAGATTGCATATATGGTCAATGGTAAGTATTTTCATTCTGAACCATATGAGAAAACTTGATGTCATCTGTTGTTCAAGTTGCAACCATTGTGGAAAGGAGAGTCCATCTTAAAGCACAGTGGTGTTGTTCATGGACCTTGGAAGAAGTACTATGGTCTCAAATCAGCTGCACTCAATAAAAAAGCTCCAGGAGGTCAGTGGTATTAGCAGAAACCTGTGATTGAAACATCCTTTACTAAACTGGATGAATAGCTGTTAATCATATTGCACAATCCAATGGGATTATTGCTATTGCAAGTGCAGTTGCAGATGGTGCCTCTGAGGATGATTATGGTGAGCTATGATCTGAGTGTTACAGTCATAAACTGATAATGTTTAGATGTTTCTCACTACAACTGTGAAGGATCTCTGATGATTTGGAACAGGGGTGAAGGTAATTGTCAACATATCATACTAAGACTGGATTTGACATACTCTCAGGCAAAATTATGCATGGGCATGAGAGAGTTACTCCAGGACATGGTGTGTATTTCATTTGTACTATTGACTCTGGGAATCTTGATATTCTACATTTATATAGGGGCATCACTGCTTAGGCATTATACTGTCAATGATGTTAAATTTGATCCCACCTGGTATGCACCTTTGAGCACTGTGTTTTGCAAGAACCTAATGTTATAGTAGTCCAACAACTTTGGTCTCATCTGGATATGATAGAAGAGTCCATACCTGGAATTTAGATGTTCTTGAAGATTCAGTGAATCCCAAACTGGATGGTACAGGTAAGTGTTTTCTGATGCTCTGACCACTTATTTTTTCACATATATAATTAGTGTCATATGACTGTGTACCATGCACTATATCATTTAAGCCTGGGGAGTCACTACTTGCTGTGGCTGGATCCAATGGGTAATTTGATCAATTTCCTGGTAGTCTGATTCTAATACATGCTATCATTAGCCATGTTTATCTTCAGACAAAATCAAGAGCCTTAATTGACTGGTCTATTGCTAATACCCTTCATCATACTACAACTGGAATGGCATGGGGAACAGCTCAATCAAGCCATATGCTTATAGCATCTACTCATGCCAGTGATGACAGTGGTGTTCACAGGATGTTTGATGTCAACCATGGGTCCAGTATTGTCAAGTTTGATGCTTCAGAAGCTGGTCAGAAGCTAGCAGTTGATGACACTGGTGAGTTTGGAATGTTTGTAAGCACTCAACTGAACAACATTAATGCTTGTGATGAGGTGGACAACTGGCAATTGCAGTTGAAGGCCCGAGTAACTGCTGCAGCCTTCGGTTCTATGATATCCAGCACCGAAACAAGCATACAATACACAAGGTTGCATTGGAGCCCTTCTCATCACGACCGGGAGCACCTTCCGAATTTGAAGACAGCAGAGAGATAAATGATGTTGTGTTCAGTCAAGACAGCCTTTATCTCGCCGTGGCTCGAGGTGACAACACACTGCATATATATGACACTAGGAAACTTGGATCAGGTCCTGTTGATGTCTTCGAGCACAATGCAGAGGTCTCAGTCGGGGATACATATGGAGTAGTTCAAGCTCAGTGGGTGGAGGGCACTCATCAAGAGAGGGGAATCCTCAGCGGAGGTGCCGATGGTAAGCAATGCTCCAATTGGGTAATTCATGTATTGATGATGAATATCTAGGCTGTGTACGACTTTGGGATGTGCGAAAGGCTGCTGGTGACTCCCGTAACGGCGAGGTTGTTGCTCAATGCAGCGATGATATTGGTTGTTTTTCTTTGGGCAACACTTCCCAGAACGAGTGGCCACTGGTTGTGTGCGTACTTTCTTCTTGAGCAAATCTAGTTGCTCGCTGAACTCACCTATTCATAGTGGCGAATGTTCCGGGAAGGTGACCATATTCGGCGGCGCAGTTCATGGGTAGTTATCAGTACCGAACCTTGACATCCGATCGCTACCCGACGAATCCGCACACATTCGCATTTCATTGTAGCCAGGACAAGAGACATTTATTCCCTTACAACATTGATACATAAGTTAAGAAATCGATATCGACAGGGGAAGGGTTCGAGAAGAGAAAGACGTCACAACTATTCAAGACGAACGAGACTGTCGAGTTCAGCGAACATCTGCCCATCGACCTCCCGCAACATCATGAGACCCCAATTGATCTCTTCCTGGTAACCACTCCATAGCCCCATGCCCTTCTCGGTACGATTTTCTCCGTGTTCCCCATAACCAACGCCGAACGTGAGGGTGGGCATCGTGGATTGTGACGTGTCGAAAGAGTCTTCCCCATCGTCGATGAGTTTCACGGCCTCGACGGCGCGGCGTGCACAGATGATGAAGTACGTGCGCATATCCTGGGTTGAATGGATCATGAACCTGCGCACCATGCGCAGGAGGATCTTTGTGAACCCGAGACTCCTGTCCGTCTTGACGCGCTGCTTCACATCAGGAGGGGCGAGGAAGGCGAGCGAATAGATCATCATAACGATCTTCTCGATGTAGCTGATCCACACGTCGCGCATGACCACCTTGAAGTCGTGGTCCGACACGGGCAGACGATGCACTAGCGCTTCCATGACTCCCCACAACCACTCCCGCGGAATCGCCTGCGATAGGATCTTCCGTGTTTCGTCCGGTTGGATGAGGCGAGTGAACGCCTCCAATGCGAGGTCGGCGAGGTAGGGCGGATGAGGTTGATGGACGGCAGGAGGTATGCCAGACTGCAGAACGCACGTAAAGGGCGAGACGGCCTCGGTCTGGTCTGTCACGAACGAAGACAACAGCTCAAATGCTCGCCGCACATCGCGTATGTTGCTCTTCGAGTCTGAGTCTGGCGATCGTTGTGAAAAGCTAACGAAACTGGCGCAGTTGACGAGGAAGTACACTGCATCCTTGCGGACGGCGAGTAGGTCAGACAACGAGAGAACGGGTGATGCAGGGGTGGGAAGATGGCTGGGGTCTGAGCGGGCTAGACTGCAGAGACGGAACATGATAGGAAGGAGCCTGGCGTGTTTCGCCAGATGCTCCTGGTTCTCTGGAGCAACGGAGAGGTTGCGCAAGATATTCATAATGGCGAGCACAGCGACCGCGGGACGCTGCCGAGGTCCCAGATTTGGATCTTTGGCTCCTTGTCTCGCGTGAAGTGCGGAGAAGGGTCTCGTTTCATCTTCAATGAGAGCATTAACCAGCTCCCGATGGGTCCTGATACGGGGGAGTGGGAGGTCATCTGCGTCATTTGAACTCTGCTCGTCTTCAGTGGCATCAAAAGCGATGTCCTCCAAGAGATCTAGAACTTCATCCAAAAGATCCGGACATTGGACAATAGGAAAGCCCGCGTCCTTATGATTTCCGCGCATTTGGGTCAACAAGGTGAAGGTCGTCAAACCATAAGATAGCTCCGTGGATATTCGCGAGCGAAGAGACATTGTCACTGCATTGACGTCAACACGCCCCCAATGGTCCATGCCTTTGAAAGGTCGATGACTGGCACGTGCGGACTCATTCTGGATGGCTTCGAGGTCTCGTCCCCCCGCTGTATCAACCTCGCGAGCGAATGGGATATACTCGATCTTGCGCCTTGACGGCTGACGCTGAGAACGAGATAGTGTAGCGCCAACGGGAGTAGAGGGGTTGCTGGAAGCGCCAGCCGGCGGCACAGAGCTCCGAGTAGGACCCGTGGACTAGAATCAGAAAGAATGTAGGTTAGTCTACAACCCAGTGACTGCGATTCATCGACGACCACCCACAGGATGCGCCTCTGCCGGTTCGGAACCACCTAGATAGCTTGTTAACAAACGACTTTCAAAACGATGCCAGTGGCCGTACCTGTCTTGACCCTAGCGCGCTTGGTTTCTGACTCCTCGGAGTCCGTCAACTTGCGCTTCCGTGGTTCAGAATCTTGCTCCGGGTCAGGACCACCCATATCCTGTGTGGATGGAAACGGGATATTCCCAGTACTCGACGAAGGTCTCTGCGACATGGAAGGGGTTGCTAACAACGGGTCCGAGCCTGCAAGCGGACCTTGTCCTGCACGAGCGTCTGGTGTAACGCTTGTACCACGGATCGTACGATACGAGGGAGGTTGTGGAGTCTGGGGAAGTGTCTGCGGGGGGATGTGGTTGGAGCCCTGTGCGGCAAGGGATGAATCCAACGACTGCGTTGACGTAGTAGCGATAGGCTGGCCCATATCTAGATGTGTTGCGCTACCGGCCGAACCTGGCAAGGCGTTCACCTGCCCCGGTAAGGCGCCTGTCAGACCACTCGTTCCGCCTGGTCGGCCTTGGGGGTTGCCCGTGTGTTGCGATGCTCCGGGAGGAACTCGTCCGGCAAGAAGCGCGCGTTGTTGTTGTTGCTGTTGCTGCTGCTGGTGAAGGTTTCTTCGGTATGCTTCCTCGAAGGGGCCTATTAGAGACAAGTAGTATTGAGCCAGAACGTGTGCGACTGAGGTCTGGCCGTTTGCTTGCGGTACGGGAAAATGTTCCGGAAGATGAAGGTGAGTCAACATCAAGGCCCATGAACCTTGTTGGGTAGCCTGACAGCTCGTTGAGAATGGGAAACAGACGCATGGAAACAGAACGCACTCTGGCAGCGCCACCCGCCTGCAGTGCAAGCGCCCATAGTTTGTACAGATCCACCTCTTTACCGGCCAGACGAACTACTCCAATGTCCGCTACATCAAGGGATTTCCAAGGCGAGCTGCTTGGGTCGTAATTTGGAGGATAGGGGACGCCGGTCAGCGCAGGGGGTAAGGGTACGTTCCGTTGTTGCATGACATTGGCTACGCCAGTTATGAATGACCGCCTCTTCTGCTGCTGCTGCTGTTGCTGCTGTTGTTGCTGCATCATCTGCTGCATTCCGGCTGAATTGAGAAGGCTCGGGTTGAACTGCGGCTGTGGGAAGGATGAGTTCGCATGGGACGCAAGCGCAAGGAAGCCGGAAGTGGACAGACCGCGGACTGTTGATTCGGTACTTGAAAGTCAGATGGAGCGCCGAACGCATGACCATGCTGGTCTGGAGAGCGATCGGGACGAGACGGGGGTTGGGGCATCGACATTCCCCCGAAATAAGGCACCGAAGTTCCGCCAGGCGCAGAGCGATTACCCACTTTTGCGAGGCTTGTAGCTTGAAGCGCTGCCATCTGTTTTGCTGTGAACGGATCGAGGCTGAATGGCATGGAGCCATCTGTGGCCGGCGGCTGATGTGGGACGTTCTGTTGCCTTCGCGGAGCAGGCGACGGTTACATGATGGCACGAAGACGGAGAGCAGACAGACTCACATCTCTGAACAGCGGGAAAACGTATTCGGACAACTGGACCTGCTGATTCCGCAGACCGGACAAGCAGGTATGCCGACTGGGCTTGCCAAGAGCTTGCGCTTTCGACGCCACCGCCAGAGCCTCGTGACTCTCACGCTCACTGCCCACGACGTTCAACTCCTTCCTCCATGCCTGCCTCCGAAATCGACGACATCTTCGCCTCCTCAAAGGGCAAAAAAGCTCCTGTTCCACTTATCTCGCAACCCTCTACATCACAATCTCCATCCTCGAAGAAAAAGAAAAAAGACGCACGTTTGAAGAGAAAACGCGACTCGGATGCTGAGGATGGTCCCAGCGACAAACAGCCTGGCAAGTGTCGGGTGCCCGAAACCATCCTCGACCCTTCTGCTAGTCTTCCGATTTCCAGCAAAGCTAAACCTGTAACAATCCCGAAGGCAACCAGTAGCGCCTTGAAGACGAAAAAAGTGGAGCGAGACGCGGAACAGCGCTTCAAAGATTCTAGGGGCACAGGGTCGAGTATGTCGATACACACGACTGTCTGTGATTTCCTGTCATTCCTCTGCCTGCAGGGCGCAAGACAGATGAAGGGTTTGCAATTTATAAAGAGGATGAACTCGGTATCACAGAACAGGGTGGTGGTAAGCATCCTTTACTGCCACTGATCATGACGGCTTCTGAACAAATGGGACACAGATACGCCTCTCTGTCCATTTGACTGTCAATGTTGTGAGCAATTCTCTCATTCTCTCCGACATATTGCTGAGACGCGGCTATGCAGGCTTCTGAATACAGTGCGCCAGGAGAATATTATCGTTACCCTCCTTCCCCGCCACACTGTTATATCATCCTTCTCACCACGTTTCCATGGGCTCGTCATATTCATTGATGGTGTCCCAACGGTGCTACCATCAGTTCAATTAACATCCGATATTCGCGACTCCAGCAGGTATATTCGGCGGTGTCTTGATGTACATTCGACTTTGGTTTGCACGATGCGGTGGGGCCCTACTTACGGTGCACACATGTGGATTTGAGCTCATTGCAGGGTTTTGCTCGTAATGTGGAAGTATACGCGTTGCTCGTGGATGACGTTGCAAAACCAGGCTCTTTCGAAGCCTCGCCTGCCTCATTGCATGGCTGTGCGAGGTCAATGTGTAGCCAAGATCGATCCGACTTTCCTTGCGGCTTCTTTCTCTTCTGAGCTTACTACTCGTATGGGATTTGATGCGTACTGATGCTCTGAAAAGACATTCGCACTACGGTGGCTCATGTTTCCAGAAGCAAGGTGAGTTTCTCCGTGCTCTTCCGTATGTCCGGTACTTATTTCTTCCCGCCGTTCGTCAGATTTTGATGACTGATTATCATTGTATCTTTTGACCTGTACACTAGCAAAATGGCAATTGAAATGTTCCTCAAGACGTGGCGCGCGTTCAGCAGTATTTCAGTGTTTCAAGATATCCTTTCGAAACTAACATCCGCGATTCGGGCCAATATTGTGCTCGCCATGATTTGTCCTCGCGCCGTACACTGAATTTATCTGTTGTCTATCTGCATACATTTGGCATTCGGTTGCAGTGGCCTTGCATTGGGTGCTGTTCCCGTCGTACCGCAATGGAAAGGTCAAAAGTTTGTGTATAGATGGGTGTATGCGGCAAGACGGTTCGTTCGGAGTGCTAAGTTACGGAAGACGTACTGACTAAGTGGCCGAATACAAGTAAGGACGCATTGTTCCCTCATGCAGTGGACGGCTTGATCATGGATTGCTGTGTTCCGATGCCTCCACCGCGCCTATATAGTTGTCATACTGCATTTTCCAGTTCTGCTGCGTACGCGTAACCATGTCCTCTGAGCCGCCACCCATTTACTCGCAAGAAACACCTGAAGTCGGCGGGCCATCGACTGTCGAGCCACAGCTTTTGATTGTCCCACCTGCCAACGCGGCCAATTTTCAGAATGGCTACCTCGGTGCGGAAGGGGAGCGGGCGACCATCGAAGGAGAGGTACAATTCAAATGTGCGGAGAGCTTCACCTGGGAGAAAGTGTTCGTGTTTCGGTTCTTTGGCGGACTCGGCTGTAGCTGACGCGAGCTCTTGCGATGAAGGACCGTCACGCTGCGCACCGTAGAGACAGCCTGCGAGGGCGAGATCGAACTGAATAACTCCGAGGTTGTGCTTTCCTCCGGAAGTTCCAGCGACCGGTCTGTGCGGTCAAGCTTTCCGTTCTCCATACCCTTGCCACCGGACACCCCGCAATGCCTGCATACGTCCCGCTCATCCCTGGCGCACACCCTGACCGCAAGCGTATACCGCGATGAACTTCCCCCACTCTCTAAATCTCTCATTGTGCACACGAGACGATATACTTCATACCCTTACGCCACCAACATAGCTCCTATCACCCGGACGCTGGAAGACCCCACCCTCGTCGAGGTGCAAGTTCCGAGCACCACTTACAAGGTCGGTGAAGCCATACCAATCTACATTACAGTGCCTATACCTCGACGAGAGCTTGTGCTGGAGCAAGGACTGCGGATTCGCAACGTGCGTGCCGAGATGGTCCGCCTCGTGAGGGTCAGGAGAGATGGGGTTGAAGATAATGATTCTGACCTCGGATCTGACTTCGACTTCGAGGATCTCTCCGACTCGGACGAGGCTAGTGGCGACGGTGCTCCGTCACATTCGAGTCTTGCGCAGAAGAGGAGCAACATCCCGTCTTCTTCGACCGAGGGCGTGGACTTCAGGACCTCTGTAGGAGTGCGTGGGGAGAAGAAGGTCATCGCACTGTCCGGTGCTTCTTGTCGGTTGAATCCTTCCCGTCCTATCCAAATTCGACTCGTTCTGCACCAGCCTACCGAATCGCCTCTTGTCAGTCCGTCCCAAGAGCTGCCAACAGGGGAGCATCATTCGCCTGCTTCCGACGTTGACTGCGCATCCATCTCGCAAACAAGCCTGATACATTCCGTCTCATTCCGCCTACGCGTCCACGCCACCTTCGTGAACATGTCTACTCGCAGAGAACGCGTTTCGACTGTCTCTATTCCCATTATCGTGCTTCCGCCCGTCGCCCCCCTTCCGGAGGTCGAACATTCAATGGATGCTGCATACCATAAGAAACACGATCGACCACCTACCCGGACTGTCAGGGCAGACGACGATGCACCCCGCTATGAAGAGGGAGAGGCGGGCCCCAGTTTCTTGGGCGGTGCCCCGCCTCCATTCGAGGAGCGCGAAGCTCCGCCGCCATTTTTCTCTGCGGAAGCAGAAGCATCCACGTCGACCCGACTCCCGACCTTCCTCGAATCCGAAAGGGAGATATTTGTCCCCCTACACGATGATCCGTCGATGGATTCCCATCACCTCCCATTCCCCGAACTCATCTTCGAGGGCGAGGGAGTTTTCTTTGGCTTTCCAGTATCGGAGCAATTCGACGGCTATGCCATCGACCTCGACCGCTCGTACACGCCCCCTCCCACGCTTGAGATGGCCTCCCATGACACAAACGTGACCGGGTTGGCGAATCTCGACGAGAATATTGCGATGGAGGCGTTAGGACTGGCGCTAGACCAACATGAGCACGCGACGGGAGAACACATCCCCCCTCCGCCACCTCCGCCCATGGACGATCCCTCGGATCCCCCGCCGAGCATTGATTCGGACTTCAGAGCTCCTGGGGACACGCATCAGACTGTGCCGTCGCATCCTCGCAGCCCGCCTCCCGGGCTTCTCCTTCACAAGGAGTAGAGCAAGATAGACATTCCCTTTCTCCCGAACACCCTGAGGACGGTTCTCACGGGCATGCACCTCCCCCATATCGCGTCCCTGACCACGAGGTGTCTCACGAACACGAACACATTGTCCGGCCCCCTCCATACGTGGACTTGGTCTTGCCTCCACAAGCAGACTAATCGCTTTGCATCTGGTACCTCGTCACACATTGCATTTGCACGTGTGCATATATAGCCAGACATCGCAATCTCATGTCCACTTGTAATGAGTAAATATAAAAAGCAAATACATGTACGACTGAAGGAACCATAGAGATCAAACCGGACACAACAGGCACGCAATAGTAATGTAGAAGGCGTGAAGTTCATCAAGCAGCCGGCCAAGTATGTACGTGTGGTGCAATGTGCAATCAGCAGTTGCAAGAATCCTTGCCCTTGCCCGCATTCTCATCCAAATTGACACCGCCTTCCTGCGCACCGCCAGCACGGCCTGCAGCACCAGGGCGGCCAGATCCACCACGAGTGGACGCAAGGATCTGCTCAATGGGAATCTTCTTGGCTGATAAAGAGAGTAGCGTAAATAGTATGGTCGTGAAGTGAGCAGCATAGCACATACCAATCTCAGTGAAGATCTCCACAACGCCCTCTCCGGTCTTAGCACTCGTTTCAAGAAGAGCAGACCAGCCTCCTGCGCATACGCCTCGGCCTCCTCCCGTGGCACCTGCCTCAAGCTCTCTGGCTCACCCGAAGCCGCATTCTCTCCAGGTGTAGCCGTCGCATCGTCCGCCTCGTCCTCAGAGTCCGGGGTGACGGTTCCGGCGGAGGAAGACGGTGTTGGCTGGACAAGATCGACCTTGTTTCCGGCAAGGGCGATGACGATGTTCGGGTTGGCCTGCCTCTGTAGCTCCTTCACCCATGTCTTTGCCTTCTCGAGACTGGACGCCTTCGTCACGTCATAGACCACTACTGCGGCTTGGGCGTTGCGATAGTACATGGGCTGGAGAGATACATCAGTAAAGGCCGGAGGGTGAACACCACGTCGACATACCGCCAGTGAGTGGAAGCGTTCCTGGCCAGCAGTGTCCCAGATCTCATATCGCAGCACACGGTCCTCGAGTCGACATTTCTGAGTGAGGAATGCGGCACCGATAGTAGGTTCCTTGTTGGCTTGGAATTCGTTTGCAACCTGCGCAAAGATGAGAAAATAATCGGGGTATAGTTCGAATACACTTACGAATCGCAGAACCACAGAGGACTTTCCAACAGCAGCCTCCCCTGCGCAGCAGAGTGCATGTTAGCATGGCATTTAATGGGAATCTTCTGAACCTCTTCAACGTGTTGCAGTACAAACGTTGTTACCCATGAACAAAGTTGCGACCATGGCAAACCGAAAGCTCGTTATAGAGGCACAGAAAACGCAGCGACGATGCAGGACGGGAATGAACGACGATCTTACCCAAGAGCACCAGTTTAACCTGAACAGATCTCTCTGTCGAACCTGAGGCAGTATCGGCCATGTCTGCGACAGAGGTGGATAAAGAATACAAGGGGGAGGGCGGGGTGATGGCGTAACGAGGAACGGTGACTGCAGCTTGAGCCTGTCCCGGAGCGTCTGGTGGCGTATGTTTATCGCTTGTTTGCTGCACAGCCCGATATATCCACGCGGTCTCACCGCACGCATCGTCGACCTCAATTATAGCATCTGAAGCATATATTCGGACGCTGCCCACATGTGTACTACAGTGAAGACCACATGTCATGAAGAATCTGTATCTGTATCCAGGGGTATCGCAGGAATTTCGTAGAACGGCTTCAACTGGTCGCAAGTCACGAAAATACCATCGTCAACCTCCACCTCCGGAGTGGAATCGAAGACGGCAGGGCACTCGAAAGGAATCGCAACCGCCGAGTTGACAACGTCCCAGGCCATCTCCTCAAGCCCGTTGAGTGTGGAGTTGACGGTGTACTCTCGTACCTCCCGGCTATGCGCGGAATGCGAGGCAGGGGCGTTCGGCAGGGCGGCCGTCTGGTCGTAGAACCAAAACGGCATGCTCTGGTAGCTGCTGACCTGTTTCTGCAGGAACGCGTGGTACTTGCCCTTGGGGTCGCCATATGCAGCCGCGACCGCGGCGACATGCGGGAAAATGTCCGAGACGTCTTCTCCTTTGGGGTCAAGAGCCATGGTATAATCAAGCGCAGTCTGGATTGTGGCTCCGTATTTGGACTTGGCATTCCAGAAGTTCAGACCGAGCTGGTCTCCCATCTTGGCGTTGGTCTACGGACGATTTAGATGTAGCCAAGTGGAGTATTACTTGGAGAGGGCTCACGATCATGGCTTCCAAGTTGAAACAGCGATAGTGATACGGTCGAGTTCGGACAGCTTCGAAAGGCTGTTCTCCCGAGGCAGCGATCTGGTCCAAATACTGGTTGCTGAAATAGTTGTGCAAAGCAGTCACGGCGCCGTTCGTATCACCGAGCAACATCTTTGCTGCGGTCAGCTGGTTGACATAAAATGATAGATGGTTGCTGTCGTCGGACAACAGTCAGTCTGAGCAGAGCATCCAACTGAACAAGAGACAAGAAGGCTCACTTCGCTTTGGAAGCCGTTTCTTGACCTATCGGGCTTCCCGTGAGCCAAGTTGTGTACTGCGTCATCCAATCTGACATAGCCTTGTCCCTGACTGGCGTCCAATCTGGGCTTTGCACGCTCTTGAGCATCTGAATCGCGTTGACGATTTTGACCAGTCCGCGGAGGTCCAGGATGCCTGTGAACGTGCCGACCTGGTTGTCCTTACCCGGACCCCTGACCAGTTGGCCAAAGTTCATGTTCGGGTGCATCGCCGTTGCCGGGGCCAAGAAGAACGTGTCAATGAAGCCGGCAGCGTTCTGGGAGAACACGCTGGTCTTCTGGAGGACATAGGCTACGCTGTTGTACAGTACTGACTGGGACACACTGACGATCGCGGGCGAATCAGGCAGTGTGCGCACGTCAGGATTGACCTTGCCATCTTGGGCCTCGTATGGGCACGTCGTCCAAGCTTTGAACGCAACAGTCATGAATTGATAGAACAGTTATACAGGAAATGCACAACGTACTTGCGCTAGGAGCCATGCTCTTCGTCGGCGAAGGAGTGCACGAGCTGTGCTGTGTCTTGGCAGGAGCTTGAGCCGGGGCAGGAGTACCGTTGATTGTTCCATACGACGTCGAAGTATCTCCGCCTGTGAGGGTAGGCTGAGGAGGCGCAACAGACGAAGGTTGCGAAGGAAAGCCAGGAATGAGAGCCGTAGGGAGGACGTCGAGAGTGTAGACACGTCTGGGCAATTTCGTATCGTCCTCGTCAGACAATTCTCGGGGCGTGTCGTCCGAAGTCATCTCTTGATGAGGGAAGGGGGCACGTTTGGCTCGTGCTATTCGACGATGCACGCCAAAGCCGCGTCTCCTGAAATCACTGAACGTAGCACTGGGGCTGTCAGTGCTGCTGAAGTTCTCTTCGGATTCTCCACCGCCGGAATCGCCATCCTGAGACGGATCAGGATCATCACCAGAGCCATCTGTGCCATCGTCTGGATCGTCTCCGGAATCGTCTCCTTCTGGACTTGGGTTGGAGAGATGAGTGGTACCCTTCGAGCACCAGTTACACGCTGGCCAGTGACTGTCCAACTACTTTCAGAATAAACACGGTGTTTGCAATTGCTGCACTGACTATGGCGCCCAGCTGAGATAGTCGTGAGAATTACCGCTTGGAGGATTCGCACTGCTCTTTGCGACGATACCTTTGGAAAAAGTGTGTCAGTATAATCGTTCAACGACATTGAGCAAACACGCACTCCAGGGTCCCGACTTCGCGGTATTGCCAGCACTGGAAATTATACCCTGACGAGCACTGGCTGTGTTACCAGAACCGCCCGTACCGGCTTGGCTGAGTACATATTGTACATTCACCCAGTCATTCGAATCCGCTATCGAAACATCGTAAGATCAAATGTATGCACTGTAGTGGCATAGGTACTCACCTGCGGCCAGACCAGCTGCCGCCACCAGCGACAAAAGTAAAATAAAGCGGCCGAAGACGTGTTTTGGCATAGCTGATAGGTCGACAAGGGTTGTTGGTACGGCCAGCCTACAGGGATACAGGGCGGAAAGCAATTCTGCCGAGAGAAGATCAGCTGGAAAGCACCTAGGGAGGCTGGTCCTTTGGCTGACAGCTCCTGCTGGCGAGCTGACCACGCCTCGAGGAGCTCGCAGTTCTGACCGCTCGAAAATTTTGAATGAAACCGGTTGTGAGTCACGCGCATATCAGCTGTGAAGTACGTATGTGGGAGTGGTTCTGATAAAAAGACACAGCTGGTGGTTCGTGAGTCATTTTGACGAAAAACATTGCATGCAATGCTCGTGTCAAGACGCAGCAGAACATGACGTTCCTGCGGTTAGCTAGTGACTATATAGACAATTAGCAGCGCGGCCAATATTGATTGGTATTTACAGGCTATGCAAGGACACACCTTGACCGAATCCATGTAGTGCAGCGGCTGTACGTTCTGGGTTCGTGATCAATCTGGGACGCCCCGGTAGTTGTGAACTTAACGTTGTGTCCACTTTATATGAAGACACTTGTACATATGCCCATCCCGCCCCAGCTAACCAGACAAAACTGTGTTTAGTCCTTCAGCGTCCTCTGAGTTAGAATGGCGAGACACGGCACTTTCATACACCCTGCGGGTCCCTGGACGTCCGACCCTTGCAATTTGATTTGAGCCTGTAATGAGAGGCCACGTGACCGTATAGTAGTATGCGCCTACCAGCGCCTACCAACTTGCAAGTTTTTGTCCATCGAATGGCAGAATCTCCTTCCTTGCCAGCAGCGACTGTAGTCCTTAGAAAGCGCAAGCGGCCAACCGAAACACTCGTCCTCCATCTCGCGTCGTCTCCATCTCCGAGCTACGATCCACTGGGCACTGAATCCGAGTATGAGCCTGATCCCGCATCACAAGCTGGCCCATCCACCGCTGGCGCTGATAATTCGACAAACACCTCACGCACTCCAAACGGACAGTATGAATGTACTTATGAAGGATGCAGTAAGGCTTATACCAAGCCGTCGCGTTTGGCAGAACACCAACGGTCGCATACGGGAGATGTACGCCCAATTCTGCTCTCCCTTCATAACTCTCTGACATATGTTACAGCGTCCATATGTGTGCGCGACATGCAACAAATCATACTTACGCGAGACCCATCTTCAAGCACACGCCCGTTCGCATCTGCCAGAAACCGCGAAGCCGCTGAGTTGCGACGAACCCGGTTGCAACAAGCGGTTCTGGACTGCGCAACATCTACGTGTGCATGAAAAGATTCATAAAGGCGAAAAGCCCTTCATTGTGAGATTTAACTTCATATCATTCCGGGATAGGACTGAAATACAATTTTACTACAGTGTAGTGAACCTTCATGTAATGCCTCATTCGCGAAACATCACCTATTGCGAGAGCATGTATGCACGGTGCATTCTCCTCCTGGAACGAAGCCATACCTGTGCGGACACATAGGATGCACAAAATCGTTCTCCACAAACCAGAAACTACGTGTACATTCCAAGACCCATATTGGTGAGGCCCTTGTCGCAGTACCCGACCGCCTCCGTAGATACTGATAAGGAGCTATTCTTTCCGTGGTCCAGACAAGCGTTACACCTGCGTACATAGCACTTGTGTTCCGGCCACCGGAGCACCAGCCTACTATCGACATGGTCGGCTTTACAGCACCATATGCGCACGGTGCATCCGCCCACCTGTCCACACGCATCTGTAAAGGGAGGACCTTCAACGCGCAAAGCGGCCTGCGAGCGCACCTAAAGCTTCATGTGGAGCGTGATGCCGAGGCCGAGTTAGAAATGATAGCCGGCGGCTCTACCGATGAAAACGAGGATGAGCAAAAGCCGAGGAAGCGGCGCAGAGGTGGGGAGTTGGCAGAGATTGGGTCTGCACTGTCACAGGCTGCGACAAAGACTTCAAATCTGTACGTGATAATCTAGCGCCCTCGTTCACAGTGCTGATTTTTAGTATGTAGAAAAAGCGCTCACTATACACACCAATGTGGTCCATCATGGTCGACGGGACTTCATCTGCCCTCACGCCGACTGTCAGCACGCGTTCGGCTACAAGCACCTGCTGCAACGCCATCTTGCGAAGGTGCACTCTCCCAGACCTCCTCTAGCTCGGACTCGGAGTCGTCGGACTCGGCAGATGTCACCGAGTCGGAGACGCAGCATAAGGCGCAAAGCCCAATTCCCTTCAGCATCGGTCTGATCACAGGCAGCGCTTACGTGTCCAATGCCCAAGCCAGGATCCATAGTGCGAAGACGCTCACATGCCCATACCCCAGTCTACCGCAGCTCCTCTCCGATCATTCTACGCCCGTGCCTTCCGGTTCACAGCAAACGACTAGAGGCAACCCACCGTAGCCTCGTGCCAGTATGTGTTCAGTAGAGCCTACGATCTCCGGCGACACCTTAGGTCGGAGCACGGCATCGCGGTGGACAAGGACAGCGTTGACGACTGGGTCAAGGGGGCAAAGAAGGCAAAAGCGGGAATGAGTATTTCCAATTAACTCCAGCACTTCGATAGATGTCATTTACTCTAGAATATACGTATCTCATCGCAGTAGCTGCGTTAAACACAGAGTGATCTCAAGAAATAATGTAATGGTGTGGCAACTACTGCTTGGACATGCATGGTCGTGAACGGGAATCCATTGCAATACAACTGTTGTAAGGACCGAGGGGGAATCGCACAAAACTCGAGTATATCAAGGCGCTAGCAGACTATCGTGGTTCGTCAGATACGAGGGGTCACGAGTCAGTTGACAGTCTCAATATCCGGAATGAACCCGACCGCCTTTCGCACAAATACATCTCATCCTCCTTCCTGCCCAAGAAGAGTACTTCGTCCTGCATATGGAGAGAGTCCCCATCGCCCGAAAGTGAGAAGTCGGATTTCCCAGGCGACTTTGTTGGCCCGATGCTTGGCTTCTTCCGGGTCATAATAGACTTCGACGAGATGAGGCCGACGGAAGACAATGACGAGGACGATAGGTGCGACGACAACGGCGCCCCGATCCGCCACACGAACGGCCCGCGGCGGTTGATGCTTGATGACGGCGGGTGGAAATGCGGGTACGTTGTCCGTGAATAGTCCGCTGGCCGAAGCAGTGCATCCCCGAAGTCGACCACCTCGAGACCACCCTGGCGCATGGCCACGAGGACCGCACGGTCGTCCACGTCGAATGCTTCGAGCCGCTTCACGTCGCCAAGCCTCATTGATGGCTGCGGGTACTCGTCCGAGTCATCCGAGCTCCAGAGGAACCGACCCTTCAGCACCGACCTCCCTCGTGCATCGACAATGGTCGTACTGTGTCCGCCCCGCGAGGAGTAGAACAGAGCTGGCGGACCAAAATGTCTCGGCTGGGACAACAAGGAGATGGGGGATAAAAGAGGCTTCGTCGCGTCCTCAATCAATATCGGCTGCGCGGCGACGGGCAATGGAGGCGAAGATCTGAACGGGTGCATCGGGTCCACACATTGTAGTCGCAAGTCCCTGAGCAATATATAGGTCGAATCTTCTTCCCTTCTGACAGGAAGATCTGGTGGCAGCAGACCGTCCTTGTACCAAGCTTGCATAAGGGTCGATTTCCATGGACCTAGACGGACGGTCAAAAACAACCCATATTCGAAGAGTGAGACACTCACCATGCACGACGCCCTTCGGGTCCCGATAGTACCACTTGGAAGGGGGAGCAGGAGTAGGAACTGGAAGACCAGGCGGAGAGAACTGGACTTGGGACAAGTCCACATTGGTGGAACCGTTCACGTCAGGCTCATGTGCGCTCCTATACTCCAAGAAGGACAGATATGTGGGAGGGATGATGTACTCGTCCGCAATCGTTGCAAGCGGAAAGTTAGGTGAGAAGGAGAGCTGTTGGAACGTGGTGTAAGGGCTCATCTGGGCAGCAGCAAGGGTGACCAGTTCATCCGTAGAGTTCGCCGCCTGGTTCGAACCCTCAGCGGTCGGCTGGGGAGAGTCTGCTGGGTTCGTTTGGGCCGCAGGCAGTGGTGGAGTGCTTGCAGGCGTATCGTCGGCGGCTGGAGACGATGATGCCAGAATTGTGACGTTCACTGGTGTGTCGTCGTCTCCAGCATTTGCAGCGTCTCCATCGGCATCGGGAGTCTGTTGATCAGCTCGAGTTTCACGAGCTCGCCGTCGAGCAGCTCTCCGCTCAGCACGCCCGATGCGGACTTCGCGTACTCGTACAGTTGCAGGTTCAAGGCCAAAGACGTTCTGCGAGAACACGAGGAACACCTCGACCAGATCATCACCCTGCAATTGCAACTCGAGTGACCGTGGAGAATCGGGGAGGATGAAGGTGCGCGAGAGCCCGAGAGCCGTGCGATATGTTCCCGCAAAGAGTTCCACCTTTTCGCCATTTTCGCCGCATAGGATTGCAAGAAAGCTGGAACATGTCATGAACACCACTACACAGGAAGCGTCTGTCGCAAACCGACGTACCTTTTCTTTGCAGTCTCCACGGCTTTTACCAACACCGCACCTCTTGTTCCTGGAAGTTTCACATATTCCAGCTTCGGTGCCGGCGCATGGGGAGCGATCGGTACACCGGAAGGTCTCCTGAGCTCGACTTCCGTTGCCCTTGGTAATGTCGGCGTTTCATCAGACCTCCGGGACTGGAATGCATTCGTGATGATCCGAGGCAGGAAGCGGGAGTGTGGTGTAGGAACAGCAACCAAAGGAGGCATCGGACTCGAACTGCTCCCGAAATTGGTTGTACCCTCTCGCGGCGTGCTCCCAACAGGAGACGTAGACGGGCGGGGCGTTGTAGCAGGTCGGATGGTAGCACTGGATGGGGAAGTTGCGATACGGTTGGACACGGAACGCGTCAACTGGTTCTCCGACAGCTCTCGCACTGACGGAGCGGGAGGGTCCACCGCTTCGGTATTCTGATTCAGCTGCACGCCTTCGGGCAAAGATGGGATGGATGACTGCGAGTTGGCCGGAGAATGAGAGAATATTCCCTCCAGCACCGACCACCGTCGCCGGCGTCTCGCCGACGCGTCCCCCGTGCTCCGCCGTGTTAACGTCGAATGCGCGTCCGACGCCCACGGGCTGCGCCGGCCGTCAGCGTCCGTTCTGGAAGTGGATCCACGAGGGTCGCTCATGAGTATCGGCTCCTGCGGATTGCGTGAGCCAACAGGAGGCAACTCAGGTAGTCGACTCTCCATGAGGGCCTCGGCAAGGCTAATCCGTTCTCGAGTAGGCGTGGTAGGGGACGATGGATCGATATCTGCGTCATCCTCATCTCCTTCAGCGTCAGCGTCACCGTCGGCATCAACACCGTCATTGCTAACTGAATTTGTCTCTCCTATGGCAGCCGCAGGTAGGGTGAGCGCTTGTTGCAAAGAGAGCAACGTTGGGGTCGGCGAAGGCGGAGCAGCCTGAACCGTGGAATTCGTCCTCGAGAGCGTAAGGTCCAAGTTCGCAGGACGGCTCCGTCGATTTGGCCGCGACTGCAACGAAGGAGTTGTCTGAGAACGGGCATGTCCATGCGAGAGTTGCCTCCTGTCAGCGAATTCATAGTGGGCACTGCGGCCATAGAACTCGTGCGTTCATCGAGAGCCTGGCTTCCACTTGGTGCTGCAACGACGTTAATGGCCTCATCGTCGCTCGAGGCCCAATCGGCCTTCGCGTCAATATCGAGCTGGGCCCGAGGCTCAAGTGAATGTCGCCGACTTAAGCTACCCGACAGCACCTCACTGAGGGATGTGGCTCGAGGGCGCGATTGGTTAATTGTAACCGTAGGCATTTCGCGAGGGCGCGAGGGCGATGAAGTGGTGTAGGCGGGAGGAGATCCTGGAGGTGCCGGGATGGCTGGCGGCTGCGACGGCGCCGGCCTCGGTGTCTGCGGAGACCTGGTTGACGAAGTGTGTGCAGGTCCTAAGGGGGGAACAGGTGGGACGATACTAACGGAGGCCCTACGGCCAGTCGATCTCCCACTGGCAGATGATGGAGTCGGAAAGCCCTTCTCACTCATCGCCTTCTCGGCGAAGCCACGTCTTCCGCCCGTGGGTTGCCCCAAGTTTGTCGGGGAAGATACTATTCGTTTTGCTTCCTCCCTTCGTGCGCGTTCCTGTTCTCGCCGCATCTCAACGTCGATCCTCCACTCCACCGCCCGTTTGACCTCTTCCAACGCATACACCCGGACACCATCTCGCCGTCCCGCAATGGCTACAAGCACTCCGCGGTGCTCCATCACTACAACGCTTTTGAAAGCCACCCGTCTGATCAGCGCATAGGGTTGGGGCGACGGTGGCGATACAAGTGGCAAAACGTCGAGTCCCTGCGCATGGCATAGTAATAAATAGTGCGGGCTGAGGAACGCGCCACTGCATGGCGGATTGGTCGAGCTGGATGCGGAGAGTTGAGATGTGAGCGAGGACAGGTGAAGACCGAGGTCTCTGAGCGACGGCGCAGGTAGTCGCGGAGGAGGAGTAGACGCGCGTGACGGCACGGGGGATGATGAACGTGAGGATGACTTGACGAGCGGCGAAGTGGGTGCACTGTGCTCTGGGGTTGTAGACGGACCGTGTTCACGACGGTGGATGAGCGAGAGAAGAATCCGGAAAGCCGATTGGAGCTCGGGTCTAGGGTGGTCAGTTGTCGGATGAATGCATAAGCAGGAGATACATACATCGAGTGTAGCGCGGTGTCGCGTCCGCCTTGCCTGGGGACCGGGGGACGGAGGAAGCAGGCTCGTGTTGGGGGAACTAGGGATTCGGGAGGATGTGCTATGGGCTGTCATGGGCACAGTAGGGCTCGTCGCTTCGGTAACCTGAACGACAGGCATACTGTGCACGCTAGTCGCGTCGGCATTGGCGTCGAGCTCCCTCGGACGAGGCGTATTGAGGCTCGTGGATGATGGAGCTTCGATATCATGCAACTTGTCTGGAGGAACGATCTTGTCGGTCCGTACGGTCAAATCGTCCTCGTGTTGAATGGCTTCCTCTACAACATCCCGCTCATCATCAGTCTCCAGAGTCTCATGCGCGTCACTCCATTGGTCGTATTGCGTGGGTGGGGGCGAACTGGAAGAGGCAAGGCCGACATCGATGCTGTCCGGGGTAAGACCAGCGGGACGCAAAGGCATGAGCGAGGAAGAGTGCGATTGAGAGCCGTCGCCAGCGATACGGAGGTTGTACAGCCCGGGAGACCACCGCCGCCACGAGTGGTGGTTGCAAGAGTGGAGGCTGTGGAGTTTTGGGCAAGAGAAGGAAGAGTTCAGGTGGGAGGGACAGGTTGAGCCACTGCAGGGATGCTGAGCCACCGTCGTGCGGCAAGCGACGGTCCCACGCACGGCAAGTCTCTCACAGCTCCCGGCGGACTCGCACAGGCTATCTAGCAGCAATTCTGTCTTCGCTCGCCACACGGGCCACAAAACACTCATATCCACCAATTCGGTGCACGGAACAGCCGTGGTATCAAATGCACTAGGATCCAGATGCAACTCGCCCAATCACCAGTCAATCATCGTCGTCGTCATCGTCGTCGTCCAATCCATCTCCTCGGGCCAGTTCACTGCCGAAAGGATCCCCATCCTCCATCGCCTTCCTCACTTCTGCCGCCTTGCGTTTCCGCTTCTCGTCCGCCCTCCGCTCCGCCTCTTCCCGCTTCTTGATGTATGCATTGCTGCCCACCACCTTCTCTGGGTTCTTGCACACCTTCAATCGCCGATCCACCTCCCGTACAGCCTCCACCTCAGGCAGGCTGCCATGCGCTGTGACCATGGACTTGATCGTTTCAACGACACCAAACGCAGGGGACTCCTCCGTGACACCTAGTTTCGCGTGTGCAAATGAATATGCCAACGCAGGAGATGCGAGTGAAAGGCAGGCGAGGGCAATTTGTGATGGGGTATATATGAGCTCGACATCTGTCAACCGAGAGGCGCGGACATGCTTGAGCGCAGCGTCGTACGCTTGTTTTAGCTCGTCCAATGGAGAGTCTGGTATTGTCTGTGAAAGTGATATTTATCTTTCGCATAGCAAGTACAAGGTGGTGCCTGAGACGCACCTGTATATCGAGATATATGCCCCACAATGCTCTATGCGCATGCCATACTGCGAAGTCGAACCCGAGAGACTGCGCTACTAGAAATTCGAGATCCAGTACATCGGACGGTGCAGCTTTTGGTATGTGTGACGTGTATGTCTCGAGCATGATCGGATGATTGGTGGTCTTGGTTGCAAGAAATAGTGCAGTCAACCTGTCCAGCGTGTGAGCCACTTCGCCGACATGACTGTGGCATCACATACATGACATTTTTCGGATGCCAGTCCATGACAGTATTTTTCAGGTAGAACCTCTTCAGATACGACACAGCTGTGGCTTCCACCTCCTCTGGAAAGCGGAAGTGGCCGCACAGCTGCGATATCTTGCCGACATACAATTTCACAAGCAGATGTTCTTCGTCTGCGCTCAGGAAGGAGACGCCTGAAGACGAGCCTGGCTAAATCACGTCAATTCAGCTCGGATGGAAATTCCAGTGTGCAATACAACGTGCCTCGTCAGCTTCGAACGCGTCGCGGATGGCATTTACAGCTGCTAGGTTTAGGGAGGCACGCGTCTGAGCAAGCTGCTGAGGTGAGAAGCGCCAGTGGCGGTATTGGGTGCTGCCTTGATAGAGTGATATCTTGGTGATGGCTTCTGCATCGCCAACAGGCGTGATTGTCTCCGCTGTCATGGTGAAGGACGTTGAGGACGTTGAGGCTGTTGAGCGGCGAGTCGGAGGCCCTGCCGCGACCTCGCCACGTGCGCCAGTCACCAGGGCGGTATCTCAGATCCGTATCTCGATCGAGGCGAGAGCGGCTCGACATGGCAATCATCGCGAAACAAATGTACAGCGCTCGACAACCGTTTCCAACAGAGATCGACCGTACGCTCTTTGTCTTCAGCCATCTTCTTCGTTCTGACTCCTCGGATTACAGGCAGTGCCTCACACTGCTTGCGCAGGCGCCACAGCACATTTAGCCATGGCAAAGGTGCAGGCTCACCTGCCCCGGATCCGCTCTCTTAGGGTTGTCGCCTTATCACCGGGGTTTTGTCGAACATTTAGTATCTTGGTTCTGTTTGTTTTTCTGGTTTGTTGTTATGCGCATATGGTCGTTGCACAGTCCTCGAATGGTGGGATTGGTCCGGATACCTTCGCAATCGTAGCATCTCCCATGCCCCACGAGTGCGTGTCTCTTCCACTGGTCCGGGAAACTAACTCACTCATACATTCAATAGCGTCTGGAAAGCTGGAATGGCCGCGAACATCTCCCTCAATGTAAGTATCCATTCATTCTGCTACCCGCATGCGGCATCTTTGGCGAACATAGATCCAGGTCGCGAATGGCAATTCTGCAGGGAACTTCGATCCGATCGAGATGTATCTCCAATCAACATCGTTGTCTGCCAGATATCCCATTTCCTCGCAGACTGGCTTGATCAGACACAGTTGGGGCACTGCATGTGGTCTGTTCCAGCTTGTGTGCCGCCTGGGAATTATTATGTACGTATCTCTCTGCAGCACATTACTGAATGTCGGTTAAGCTTCACCTCAACTTAGTTTGTTTTACACGGGAACTCCGATGGTAGCCATGTTGCAGTCGCGGCGATACCTGTTATTATTCACAATCAACTGCAACTCGAACCGTGCGCCTTCGGTACGGACGAGCTCTACGTTCAGCCCAGGCGATCCCATCCGCGCCAGTTGGATGCTCCACATCGCCGCTCTGCGGACACCTCATACTCCAGTAGCGCGTCTTCCAAGCCATCACACACGCGGCATGGAGCCTTCACTATTTCAGCTGGCCCAGCTGGGATCACTGCACCCGTGACAACTGTGCTGCCGGGCCTCAATTGACAATCGTCCTCCATCCACCTCATACAACACTACCATATGCACCATCCTCGAGCACAAAAGGAGCGGGGAATCAAACTGTCTCCAGAAATGCTACCTCGACGGGCACGGCAGAAACAAGCTTCCGTCACTCCGCAACCGTGGTGCTCATGTCGGTCGAGACCGTCGTCAGCACGACTACCGCTCCTGGGTCTACTGTCGAGATCACTGCGACGTAAGTCACCGCAATGGTAGACTGTGCCAGCGAACTGACGTGTTTGTGCAATGCAGGAGGACGGTAGTCTCAACAACGACCATTCCGATGTCCATCGCCACCCCCACTCTTGCTGGGTTCGTTCCTGTCACCGCTGCTGCTTCCCGTTCTTCGCTTTCACGCGGCCTCCTACCCCTCGCTTACATATCCATTGTTTTCTTCGCCCTTCGCACATTCTTCACATTCACGTGAATTGTAGTCCTGTGTCCGATAGATGGGGACACCTGCTTCTGCAAACCGCATGCTGTCTAGCATCGCTGCCATATGTTATTCAGAAGACTGCTAAAATTCTGACCAGCACGAACGTGACGATCCGTCCATATATTCGTTTCAATGTATTCTTTACGCACATTTGCATGATCCAGGAATATCTGCTAACATTGTGGGTTGAGCAACGGCACTATTTTGATTCAAGGTTAGTGTTGAACATGCCAGCCATACTATATTTTAGCATACGTTTCAATTGAAGTCGGACAAAGGATTAGTGCAAAGATGTGCCCGTAAAAAATATTCCGACACGGGGAATTGAACCCCGGGCTATCGCGAATCACTTTCATGAGAGGCGATAATGTTAGCCACTACACCATATCGGATTGATATAAGGGTAGTAACTGTATTGAATATGTTCTCAAAACACTGATGTTATTTTCATCATGGCCGTTTCAATCTAGTAAATTACATTCACTGCACCAATTGCAGTCATGATAATGCTCTCACAGTAGGAAAAACAAGCAGACTCTTCAAGCGATCTCACCTGTCGCCTCAAGCATCTTGAGGTGCTCCATGCCACACGCCCCCTTATGCCAATCCTTCACAAGACGGTATTTCCTCCCTTGCGTACACCCATGGACATCGCACAAGGACTGCGACCGACCCTGTTGTGGTTGTTTGGCCTGGCTACCATCGACGTCCATCTCTACAGAGTCAGCGGACTGAGCTGAAGAGGAAAGGGCCGCCGCAGGCACAGCAAAGGACAACAGCATCCTCCTGTCTCCATTGTCGCCGTTCTGTCCATCTTGTGGGCCCATTCGCGAGGTGGAGACCCATCTGTACATCGTAGGGGTGGCCGAAATAGGAACTGTAACATCCCCTGCATCCTCTGCATCTGCATCAGCGGCGTTCGATGTAGAGGCAGGTTGTGTGGGTCGGTCATCGGCTGTAGACAGCGCATTGCGCTTGCCCTTAGAACGAGATTGCTTTTTCAAGAGGCGGTTGATCGTTTCGGCCTGTGGAAAAGAGCGATGTGAGCCAACGTCACGAAGAGGACAATAGGATTTACCTTCTCGTCTTCGAGTTTCTTCTCAGACAGGTTCCTGCGCTTACGAGCCGTTTCCTCTCGTTTCAGAGCAATCTCTATCTCAGTCAGCGGTTTCTTCTTGCGAGGATTGGGCGCCTCAGCTGCAAGTGAAGGCCAACCTACGTTAAGGACCGGATATCATTGAAACACCGACTTGACATACCAAGTGAGACGTGGGATGAATCGACAACATTGGCAAGAACAGCTTGACGTGCGGTTAGCGGTCTATTCGCAGTGGCTGTAGTTGCTACAGAAGTCGAGCGAGTAGATCGCGCATCGTCGTCATCAGAGTCTTCGGACTCGATATCGACGTCTGAATGACTTCGGTTGAGTAATGTATACGTGCATAATGCAGAGAGAGTACCTCGTGATGCTGCACGACGCGAAGTTCCAATCTCGTCGGGGGTAGTAAGTCCTGTGGCCACCACACTAGACGTTGAGCTAGCTTGCGCAGGGAGTCTGAGCTTGATCCTGAGACGCGGCTGAGGCACAGGATCTACTTCTATTTGCTCTGGAGGAGAAGAGGCTGAAAGAGCCCCGGGGTCCGAATTCTCCTGGCGGTCTCTTCACATATCTGCTGCGTAACAGAGGCATCCAACGTACCTCTTGTTGTTCCTCCTCATCTTCCACCTCTACGTCCCTATCCTCTGGCGGCTCTTCATCATGGGCATCGCCCAGTGTGTCTGCATCGAGCTCGTCGGCCTCTTGCTGTATGTCATCCTCGCCGTCCATATCTACGTCAGACGGCGACATTTGCATGTCTGAGAAAGACTGTAAGGCGGCCTAGATGCGTGATTAAGGAGAAAGACTAACCGCTTGGATCATCCGAGTCCTCATGTTCTGATGATGCTCTCCCTGGCATGGGTGTGGGACTTGTTCGACGGTTGTGCGTGTGTCTCCGTCGCGCTGGTCACGGCGCTTGCACTTGTACATGAAAGTCAAAATCAGACGCCGGGGCGCAGGTACCAACTCAGGATGGCCGGACAACTGCCGGTGGAGCATTTTGCTTCTTGCGGACCGTCTGCATCGCCTCGAAAGGCCTCATGTGTTCCGTATCTTGGCTGGTAGACATAACGTTACGCACCGTGTCCGCGTGCTGAGCCTAAGATGGCGACGATGGTCAAACCGCGGTATCTTATTGCCTCGCTGGAGAACCCGCGGTGCCGTCGATTAGCCTGCTGATACCACGAGCTTGCTTCAATCTTGTTCCCGAAATTCAGTTATCCTTCGGACAGTCGACGACGACATCCATGGCCCCCATCGCCGACGATCGAGAGTCTCTCAGCATTGTGCACCCTTTCCTGAGTCATCTTGTCACCCTACTCTCCGTCTACGAACTCGGGCCGCATTCAGCACCTTTCCTCAGTATGATGGGCCTTCCGATGGGCAAACGGAGCGTATTCTCCGTTCTCTCGCAGCCATCGCACGTCGTATGTACACCGCCGAAGACGCTCTAGAGTCGCTCAGAGGGTCTGAAACCTCTGGTCCCGAGTCCAAGAAGAGGCGCAACGGCGGGAGCTCTCCCCGCAGCAACGACTCTCCCTTTGCCTCCACTACTGTTTGGGGTCACGCCGGAACAGCCCATCCGTCTGCCGATGCAAGCAGTTCAAGGGATGTCGACATGAGAGAGAACAGGCCTGCAGACACTGGTATGCTCTACTCTGCCATGTCGTACTTTTGAGCCTGAATGGAATAATGGACATACTAGGAGCCTTCGCGCACGCGGACCAGGTGACTTGTAGGAACTGTGGAGAAACCGTTATGGACCGTGCCACCATAGCACAGGTAGCCGCGTTCATTGGTGGGCAGACGTCCGCAATGGGAGCCTCGCCAGGTCCATTGGCGGCAGCAGCATTTGGGAGTTGGCTCAGTGCGATCGAAGAACTAAAACTCCTGAAGTCTCAGGTCCAGGACGTGGCGAGAGTCTGCAACGCCGTAGCACGTGGTGATTTGTCGCAGAAAATCACGGTGCCTGTGCAGGGCGTGATGATGGAGCAGATGAAGGCAGTCATCAATGACATGGTCCGTTCATATTATTTCCGGTGTACACGAGAGTTGACCTTCCTTGGCAGGTCGACAATCTCGGTCGATTCGCTAAAGAGGTTACTCGCGTCAGTCAAGAAGTCGGAACGGAAGGGTTCGTGTCATGAGCCGCACGTCACGACGCAACTAACAGATGCGACGAGACAGTAAACTCGGGGGTCAGGCCCTTGTATTAGACGTTGAGGGGACATGGCGGGAATTGACCGGCGTGGTCAACAAGCTTGCGGCCAATCTTACGAACCAGGTCCGCTCCATCGCCAAAGTCACCAAGGCCGTCGCGCTGGGGGACTTGTCTAAACTCATCGAGGTCGATGCTCGGGGCGAGATACTAGATCTCAAGAACACTGTGAATGGCATGGTACTACGGTTAAGAACCCTTGCCTCCGAAGTCACGAGGGTAACACTTGAGGTGGGATCTCGAGGCAAGTTGGGTGGTCAGGTACATGTTCCGGATGTCGAAGGCGTTTGGGAGGAATTGACTGGAAACGTGAGTTTCCTACTTGGACATCGACGCTATAACTGATCTTGACATCAATCTTCCATGCGTTGGACTAATGCCTTCGCGTGTAGGTTAATCACATGTGCTCGAGCTTGACAATACAAGTACGGTCCATTTCGCAGGTCACAACGGCCATAGCCAGGGGTGATCTGTCCCAGAGGATTTCTGTAGAAGCGAAGGGAGAGATGTTTACTTTGATACGAACCGTCAACTCCACGGTAGACCAGCTAGGTGCTTTCACGTCAGAAGTAACACGAGTTGCCCTGGAGGTGGGTACCCAAGGCATACTCGGGGGGCAGGCAAGAGTCGAGGGTGTGCAAGGCACCTGGGCCGACCTGACTAGGAACGTCAATGTGAGTCTTGTTGCTTCTGTGTCGGGTCTCCCGCGACGCCAGGACACTAACTGGACTCGCAGAAAATGGCTTCCAATCTGACGGATCAAGTACGATCGATTTCCGAAGTCACCAAGGCCGTCGCGAACGGCGACTTGAGCCGCACTGTTAACGTCGATGTCCAGGGCGAGATGTTAGACCTGAAAACGGCTGTCAACCAGATGGTGGCACGCTTGTCTACGCTCGCAAATGAGGTGACGCGCGTCTCACTCCAAGTTGGCACCGAAGGCGTCATGGGTGGTCAGGCATATGTTCCCGGTGTGCAGGGCATGTGGAAGGTATACGAATTTGAAAAGCGAGTGCAGAGCTCCGTTCATTCTGCTCAATAGGTCTTGTCCGACAATGTCAACTTGATGGCCATGAACTTGACCAATCAAGTGCGGTCTATTGCTGAAGTCACGAAGGCCGTCGCGGGCGGCGATCTGACCAAGCGGATCACCGTCGATGTTCGCGGGGAAATGTTGGAACTGAAGAAGACCGTGAATGGGATGACAGAGAGTTTGAGCGTCTTCGCAGACGAGGTGACCAGAGTAGCTCGAGAAGTTGGGACAGAGGGGAAGCTCGGAGGTCAGGCTCATGTGATGAATGTCGGCGGTACTTGGAAGGTCAGTCTACTTTTAACTCGCATAACGCACAACGACGCTGAGAGAGAGATTAGGATCTGACAGACAATGTCAACGTCATGGCTGCTAATGTAAGTGTGGATCAGAGCACTGTGACGATGATATACCTATGCACATCTTCTAGTTGACAGTACAAGTGCGCACGATCGCAGAGGCCACGGTACGTCGAAGAAATCACGCCGGTTATCTAGGTGTGCTCATGGTTTTGCAGACTGCTGTCGCGCAAGGCGACTTGACCCAAAAGGTGACGGGTGTTCCGGTCTCTGGGGAGATGCTGCATCTAGTAAACACCATCAATCGCATGATTGACCAATTGGCCATTTTTGCTGCTGAAGTCAAAAAGGTCGCTCGAGAGGTGGGCACTGAAGGTAAGCTGGGGGGCCAAGCAGAGGTTGGGAACGTCCAGGGCATCTGGCAAGATATCACGTAAGCTCTCACACCTGACCTGCATACTCGTATTAATACCTCTTTCACGATCCATAGGATGGCCGTGAATACCATGGCTAGCAACTTGACGACCCAAGTACGAGGGTTCGCGCAAATATCTGCCGCGGCCATGGACGGAGACTTCAGTCGCCTCATAACTGTGGAGGCTAGCGGGGAAATGGATTCATTGAAAACGCAAATAAACCAGATGGTTTTCAATCTGCGAGAAAGCATGCAGAATATTGCGGCAAGGCAGGTTGCAGAGCCACCTGAACAGGAAGATCCGTGAAGTGGGCCACAGCTCCCTCCAGGATTGCGAATCGGGTGCGTTCAGATCACCGACATGATGCTGACACTGTGTCAAGTTTGATGTTATTTGATTCACAGCGCTAGACATCACAGGCGCTGTGGAGGCTTAGACAATGTCGATACAGACCACGTCGAGCTACCAGTGCACTAGGACCGCAGAAATCCCAGCTACATGTCGTCCACTCGGTGGGTTTCTTCCCATTGACGCCTGCTGTTACGTTGGATTGTATATCTATTTACCGTTCCGATACATTCTCGCTTCGCTGTATCATTGTACGTAGTATACCTGCCATCGTTACGTATGTATTCCCGCATGCCGTCTCCAGTGCTTTCTAACATAACTTTCACTACTGTCACTGGGCACCAAATTGGAAATTAGACCTGCAAATTAGGGTCGCCTGACTTAGCTGCTGAACGCCGTGGCCGGTGGCCTCGGTGCTTGCTGTCACAGAACGCGTAGTGTCACGCTGCGTCGCGATCACGGTACCAACGACGGCCAGACCGCGGCACGGTGGAGCCACCATAGTATATTACCCACGAAACTCCACTTCCCACCATTAGTTTCCCTCTCCGTTAACCATCGAAACCGAAAACGATTCTGCTCACTTTGACTACCTGTGACGCTCCGCCCCCAGGCTCCGATAATTCTCGACCTCCCCAAGACAATGGTCAAACGCAAGTCTGACGCTCTTGCCGACGAAGCAACCGGAAGGCTCTGACCAGGAGAACCAAGATGGTCCTGCTGTCAAGAAAGCTCGCGGTTCAGACGCGCCTGAAGCATCGACATCTAAGGCCAAAAAGGGCAAAGCGGTCGAAAAGCCCCAGAATTGGTACGATGTCGTTCTCGAGAATGACGAGGTACGAACCTGTTCTTTAGCTTTCTCCAATCCGCGTCTTGTTACTGACTCTGTGCGCTCGCACGTCGTTCTAGGATGGAGTGCCGGTATAGTACGTGCAGGATTGACGCGCGCCGACGCTTGAGCCTAACTACGCGTATTCAGTGACGACTGCAATGAAATTAGGCGCAAGATTCGTCTGCTACAGAAAGACCCAGAATTCAAGGTACGTACTTGTCAGGCCGGCAACGGTTTTCTGTTCTGACGATTATTCCGTTCCAGGTCACTCAGTGGCTGAAGGATATTGGAAACGTCAATAACAACTCGTATCAACGTTTCAGTGCGTACTGTGACCGTCGGAGCCCTCCATTAATCACTTCAAATTCTCTTTGGGCTGTTCATTGATCTGGACTCTAGTGAAAGCCAGCGGACCTACCGGTGGAGCTGGCAACGGAACGTACTACTGCGCGTATGTCGTGCCACCCTGGTCGACAACGATATGGTCAACGACTTATTATCTCATTCCAGATACGTCTACTTCGAGAAGGTCAGAATTGCACAAGGAAAGAAGAAGACTGCGAAACGGACGAAAAACGAGACCCAATATTCCAATGGGTTTCCCTTGCATGAGTCGAGGGGAATGTGGGTGAAGGGCTGATAAAGTCTCTTGCGCGAACTTCGGGCTTTACGCCAATAGATCTCCACGGACCCAGAGTAGGAAGGAATGATAATGTATTTACCAGCTAGGTTTCAGTGCTAGATTGTTCGCGGTCATGTTTCCATGATTCGATCCATTGCACTATGCGTGCTACATTGGACTCCAGGTCCTCTGTTCCCTCGCTTTTGAGCTCGACCACAATCTCTGGTGCGTACGAGGATCGTGCTTCATCGAGTACGATCTCCATAATTTCTGCTTCGTTGTTTTCTTGAATCTTTTTGAGGGGGTAGCCTCTACACGCAGGGTCAGGCTCGCTTCGCGAACTTAGTCGCGGCGGTGTCTGACCTTTTCTCCAGGCGCTCCCAGAGCTGCGTATGGTCGCATCGAAGAACCACGACAAGGTCGGCCCAGCGCTCGGGGAAGATATCGCTTGTGTGCCAATCTAAAATGATCCCGCCCGCCGATGCGAGCGGTTCAAGTTCATCGAGTAACTGCAGTAGCGCGGAAGGGTGTCGGTGCAACGAGACTCATTGCCGCATGACGAGACGCGCACCTTGTCTTCGTCTACTGTATAACTCTGCCATTCTTCATCGTAAGTGTCGTAGAGGCCCTTCTCCTTTACCCACTCGCCGACGTTGATGTGCAGCAGGGGCACAGGCGATTCCTCGGCCAGAAGCTGTGCGTGTGTCGTTTTTCCGGTACCTGGCGTGCCAGTGACAATAATGACAGGTGCATGTTTGGAAGCGTCCTGTGGCATGTTTGTGCCTGTGGTTGTGGTGGAGGGGCGAGCAGAAGGATGGATCTAGCGGGAGAAGAGAAATGTTATGAACAGAGTCGCGGATCGGAAGATAATAAATCGCAGAATCTCCGGCGGTATGCAGTCGAGTAGGCCGCTTCGCACGCAGCCTCGCCGCTCACCTCAATTAAACGCACGCCGCGGCAGATTTCGCTTGCAGAGGGCGTTCTACAACGTTGAGCTGCGCGCTCGGTTAGATTACAAGGCCATTAGTCTACTTATGGGCCACGACTTCGCGTGGGTCGCTATATAAGGTCTTATGCGTCGCTGGAGCCGTCACTCTAATTCAGTAGTCCGGCACGGGCAGGCCTACAGCCTTCCCGTTCGCGGACGTTAATTTGATCAAAGGCCAATTTAATACTGTCACCAGTCTCCCGCCACCCCCTTCACGCTCGCTGCCAGGCCCCCCAGCTCGCCGTCCTCCCAATGACATCCTTCTAGTCGACCTGGAGCCCCGTCAGTTTCTCCTCCCCCGTCCCCTACGGCCCCGCCCTCTGGCCATGCTCATAGGAGCATCCACGCCTTGTGATTCAGCCGCATGGGTCCCTAGCTGGGCCCCGCCCTCATCGTCGTCTGCGCCGCTCGCTGCCCACACGCCCGCCTTGCCCATCTCCTCACACGCCGTCTCCCTCGACATACTGACGACCTTGACCGTCTCTGGCTATCGTCGGTCCCACGAGGCATCGCTTGGGCCCACAGTTCTCCGCACTCTGAGCGATGGATCTCAAATCACGAAGGACTTCAAGGATCAAGTACGACTGTCACAAGTGTGGATGCTTGTGTATGGCCTCATGCTTGCGTTCTTCTTCCGCACCACATGTCTCGCAATCTCCTACACCTTCAGGAGTAAAGTCAAGAACAAGACTTTGTTCTACTTACTCCTGGCGAGTCAACTTCTCGGGCTGGTATCGTTTGTAGGCAATGTCGTAGTCGGTTTTGACGAGTCCGCCAACTGCACTTTGTGAGTTACCAACATGATGCTATTCATGTCTAGTACGCTCATCATTATTCTATCAGTTACGGACGTGCAAGGAACACCCTCGCGCACTTATCGTGTGCGTGTCTGGTAAGAGCCACCACCCGTCAATCAAGTTATCGCTGTCAATTTCGGCATAGATTACAGGTATCCTCGGAGTTAAAGCATACCGATGTCTCGGCGATGCCTTCATCGTTGTTGTGGCCTTGTTTCTGCTCCGCGGATCCATGCTAGGTCTCTTGGGGGCCGAGATTGCTTGGTACCAAAGCCAGAGGGCGGATTCTGGTGCGGACTCTTATCGCGGCAGTCCCATTGTGATCGCTAAATTACCATTATATAAGGGCTCTGTGCGGAAGGTTTCAAGACAACAGTCCTCCCTACGGTAGTTGTGCTGCAGACTTTGGAAACTATATTCCTGTGTGGATGCTGTAAGTGCTCATGACATTCACCCCTTACAGTGCTCCCTAACTAAATCATGCTCAGTTCTGTTTGCCGTATGGAGAGCAACTCACACCCCCGCGGACCAAGCGCGAATATCTATTCGAGTATCTGCCCCAGACGTCGAGTGTTCCACCGCGCATACAACAACAGAGAGCAACAAAGGTGCTCGATCGCGTAGGGGTTGGTGGGATTACGTTCCAGAATCTCAGCGGGACTCGTTCACACACGGAGAACCGATGGTTATGAGATCCACATTTCGGACCATTTGCGACAAGATACGCCGGGCATTTCATCGGGATGTGACTCCTCCTAGCGTTGCTTCCAACGAAAGTCATCTATCCCGGGCGACCATCCTCTTCCTCAACCGCCTCGTTCGTCTCCTATGTCAGAATTTCGCGCCTCGGTCAGGTTCCCCGATAACCTGGGCAGAATTCACCTCGGTGCACCCGCGTCTTCAACCTCTGCATTAAACCAATTTATCAACCACGTACCTCGGATGATAATATTCCGCCAGATGTTGAGAAATGAGGTGAGAGCTAACTCGTCTATGCAATGCGGCGCTGACGAACGTAATATCTGTAGCTTCTGTATACTACATTTCTTGCAGTTATCTTCTTGATACTTGCAATATCGATGTTGGTTGGCATACAGAAGAGAATGCTCATCGGAGCAGATGGGTGGATTATATTGAATTGTACGTCATTTTGCCTAATTTCATGAGCCGTCTCAACTTGCTTCGTTTGTAGGGCTTCTCGTTTCTGTCTTCACCGTGCACAGCTTTGACAGAGTGGTTCGCCGCCACGAGCACGAAGCATTGCTGAAACATCCGTCTACATGGGACGCAAGTCATCGTGCGGAACTTGAAGCCTCGAAAGCCCTCCGGGAAAAGCGTGCTCGACGCCCTGCTTCTACCATCAGCGTTGTCTCTGAATGGCGGCCACAACCAAGAGACAGCAGGAATAACAGCTCCGAAAGCTTCCGCACGGATAGCGACAGCTCGTTCGTTGTGTCTGGTCGACCCCCGCAGCTTGCTCCCATCCCCGTTCATGCCACACTGACACACTCCGCCTCGTCTACATCCCTATATGCTCCACATCCTTCTCCAAGATCCCTATGGGATACCGGCAGCACCATCGTTCCACCCTATGAAGGTGATTGCTCATCCGGCGGCCACGGGCCAACCTCCGACTCACACTGCGACATCTCTCCACCTCCCACCCCGAGGGACCCTCCATGGCGTCGGAGATCCTTCTCCGAAGTGCAGAGCATCGTGGCTCGTTCAGACAGTGACCGTTCCCAGAAGGACACATACGATCGGTCGTGATTCTCGGTATAGTTGATCCTCGCCCCGTGTCGTATCGCACCTGCTGTCTCGTTACTGTTTGTTTTGACTAGCTGATTACTATACATGGCACTAGTACGACTGCACTATCATGCATCTCGAGTTTTGCTGCACGTATCCTCTGTCGGACCTAACTTCTGGGATTGTATATATAGGTACATGCACAGAGAGTACTGGTACGACGCAATAATTTCAATACATGTACAACACTCGTACGCCGCCTAACGATGCGCCGAGACGGAACTTCGGTACACGGTTATGGAATTCCCACGTTCTCGCACCTCCGATCAACGATGAACGCAGACGAAGATCGGCTAGTCAGTGTGCTGCCCATCCACTTTTCAAATGCGCTCTTGCCAAATGTTCAGATTCATCATTCCCTCTCCTCACTCGGCCGCTACAGGTCCCCCCTTCCGCCGCTGCAAGCGGAAAGCGTATCCGAGCCCGGTCAAGCAAGGGGTGCGCAGACTCGAGGTGCATGTACCGGTAGACACCCGTCCGGAGGTCTGGAACGGCGAGCGGTCAAGGGAGCTGGGGAAGGCACGGGTGAAGACGACAAGGAGAAGAACCAGGAGTCGGCACGCGTCAAGCTGCGCGAGGGCGAGGAGCCGCGCCTGGCGGAGGTGCGCATGCGCAGCGAGCAGATCCCGCAGACGGGTGCGTATGTGCTGGGGGTCGTGCGAGATGGTGCGTTGTCGTCGGGCTGTGGTGTCGGCGCCTCTGATGCGGGCGTGCAGGGCGATTGCACCTCCACCCGATCAGCGAGACACACCAGCTGCGCCCGTCGCTGACTTACATGGACGTCCTGACCCGGAAGAACAAGCGGCATCGAGGGGCCGGCGGCTCTGATGACGATTCCGACTATGGACCGCCTCCAGACCCTGATGAGCCTGCGCCTGCGCCGGCACCAGCACCGAAGAAAGAGAAGAAGCCGGCGGTAGATGCGAAGGAAGTCCAGGTGTCGGTGCGAAAAGCTGGAGATGACAAGAGCTCGCAGTTCCAAGGTGGCTTGACGGCCGTAAGGAGAGAGATGCTCATGATGATCCACGCCGAAGAGGATGCAAAGTGGGACGACTATGACTATTGTGACGGCGAGGTGTGTACAATGACATTTCTCTTAAAGTGAACTATTTATTCATTGCCGTCTCACAGGCTGCTGAGTCGAACGAGGCATTTGAGGCTGTATTCTCGCAGAGCACAGAGCAACTGGAGTGTAAAACAGATATTACCAGTGTACTGAAGGACATTCGTGGTCTATAGCCCGGTACCGTCCCAATTGATGAATGTGGTGCGCAC
The DNA here is from genome assembly GCA_022376435.1 of Amylocystis lapponica. Taxonomy (NCBI): domain Eukaryota; kingdom Fungi; phylum Basidiomycota; class Agaricomycetes; order Polyporales; family Postiaceae; genus Amylocystis; species Amylocystis lapponica. The sequence continues at coordinate 72,825 of JABYQE010000045.1, forward strand.
CAATTCCATGCCAATTATCCTGGCAAAGGTGACATTGAGCCCGTACGTTGAGTTGCGGCAGGCCTTTTAGTTGCTTCCCTGTCAAACACGGAATGTCACATGCGTTATGTACGCGTTCTGACGCTATATAGCCCTCACTCACTCCCCTCCATCACTTGCACTCGATACTAATGTCCAGTGATAGTGAAACTGAACCCGAGTCCCAAACCTCTGATGTGGAGGGGTGGGACGCGACGGAGTTCGCGCATATATCGACCACACAGGCCTTGCGCTTGAGTCAGGATAGTCCTGGAGACTCTCGACCGTCTCACCAAGAGGTGCTGCTCGTAATAGAAGACCTTCGTTCTATCAACTTGGATACTGTGGAGCATGTGGTGCTGGTCACTCATCCATGTCTCTATATGACTGATAATCGTTCGACAGGATACAGCTCTGCATGGTGTCATACAAAATGCATCTGATACAATTCTACGTTGTCTCACCGGCATCAAGTCTGCGCTAGACACCGACGAGGACAGCCGAGAAAGTAGATTCACGATGGCCGTTATGAGTAAGTCCGTACTCGCCTGCAGAAACAACACCGTCTGATCTTTTCCCGTCGATGTACCAGCGGAACTGTCGTTCATTTCTTTGTTGTTCGAATACAGACGAATATTCCACCAAATCGCTGCCCGCGACATTACACCAGGGAATGCACCCCCTATTGTCGTCTGCTGGGTAGACGTCATCCTTGCCAAATTGGCCGAAGTCATCGTTGTTTTCGCCCATGGACCTAGCGAGGACGTGAAAAGACCTCCGCTCACCACGCTCCAAAGGCAGATGGAAGGAGATGCATTGCGTGCTGCTACGCAACTTCCTGGTGAGCCTACTCTTGCGGGTGCTGTCGAATCGAGAGCTAAAAGTAGTGTCTGCAGATCGGTGGAGCTCCGTCGTAAATGTGCTCAGTTCAGAAAATTCTTCACCTGCTGCATCACGCATTGCCTTGCGGTTGTTCTTCGCTGTCCACGTTATCGGGAAACAGCTGAGAGAACTTATGATGTCTGGGTATGAAAACGAGTGGGCGCTGCTGTTGAATGATGCGTACCGCACTGGCGTTGATTTACATGGCAGGCTTGACCGAACGAACACGATACGTATCCGCCAGGCGTGCATTACTCGTATCGCTATGCCGACACGCGCATTCGTGCATCTGAAATGGATGGAACTCTGTCTACACAGGAGAGGATAAACTATGCGATGCTCTTGTCGCTTATTGCGGTAAGTCATTTAACCTTGAAAAAAGAACAACTACCTTACACAATTTGCTTTTCAGACCATGGATCTCTTCCAAGAAGATGAACCATTTCGTCCTCATACAGATGCGACTTTACTGCGCTACGTTCAGCTGGTCATGTGCAACAACCTACCAACAACTTCTGCCGAGCTCATCATTCCCATAGAGCTGTTGGATGTCCCGCAGACCATCTTTATCCGCTGGGGTTGTACTGTTCCCTGGTGTTGGTCGAAGTGGGATGACCCACGCATAGCTCACTCTGAGATAGTTGACTACACGGTGAGATGATCATTAGAGGGCCCGTGAACGTTGGAAAACTGACAAATCCTAAGACCGTGAATTGGCTATACCGTCTGGGAATGCTGAGATCGATATAACGGCGACAACTTACCTCCCGCGGGGTGGGAGCAGGAGATCATTGGGGCACTCACTGTCAATCCTGTCGCGGCCATGGCTGCCATCGTCGTACGTCTGGCTACTGACCGCTAGCCGTGCTTATGTCCATGACGACTACACAGCGATTTCTTCACCATACACATCCACATTACTTACAACGCCAACCCCGCGACTTCAATCGCCAATATTGAAAGTCGTACTCAACGGCTGCTGGGCTGCTTCGCAATTACTACAAATTTCTGGCACTCACAACCATTCCGCTTCACTGGAACTCTGGAGTGTGTGTGTAAACTATTTGTCTTGCTTCGAGACAGCGACGTTGAGAGTTCGGGTAGGGGTTTATTCTCTTTCCGGACCCTCGCCTCGCCTTTTGACTTGAATGCACAGCTCGAGACTTTGTTGTTGAAGCGTTGACATACGCATGTCCAGAGATGTTGAGAAAGACAGTGCAAGCTCTCCTGGATGATAGGAAGCTGGATTTCGTCCTAAAACTAGAAGAAAGTGAGTTTCATGTCACTACTTCGCAGACAGGAACTGACCAAGGTGACCCAGGGATATCGAGATCTACTCAGTAAGTTGTCGTTTCGCCAATTCGCATGCTAATGAGGAGTCTTTGTGAAGTCCAATCCGTGACGATGCCCAACGAATGCCTCTGCAGGATCAAGAGTTTTGACAATACGGCAGCTTCTACACTTTATGAGCATCATGTGGCACGGCGATACAAATCGTGTCTCCGGGTACCCACGACCTCACAATTCTTACAGTCTCTCATCAACTGGGATGTCCCAAGTTTTATGCCATCCCCCTCTGACTGTATGCCGACTTTCAGGACGCACTGGTCACTGCTCTAGCACTCTTCGAGGCACAGAATGACGAGGGTCTCGCAGCATCTGGCAAGCTTTGGAGCGAAGACGTAATCTGGCAGAAGACTCTTGACTCCCCTTCTACAGACTTGTTCGTCGCTTGTGAGTATGCTATGACATCGAAAAGCACGGCTGACAATTTGACAAGCTGGATTTGCCTCGTATATCTTGGCGACGGCACCTCGAAATGTTTGCGATGTCCTGACCTGTGCGGAGGCTTGGAGCAGACTCTGCGATATCTTGCTGCTCATTGCAACTCATCACTTTCTTGATGTGGAGGAACCACTTGCTCTACTTGTGTGTCCGTCAATCTTGCAGGCTCTCTCGTGTCTGGTACAGCACGCCAATGCTGTAGCTGGTAGGCGAGTGCGTATGATTGTGGGCTTGAGCTGACGTTCTGTGCACAGTACAATTCATGATTTCGTCTCCATGGACAATGAGCTTATGTGCGAGGTTGAAAGACTTGCTCGATCATCCGCCCGCTGATGAGAGCTCTTACGAGTTCATGTTCATAATGCGGCATCGTCGTTTGCTCAGGTTCTTATGGACAAAGTGAGTAACAGGCATGATAGCTGCTTGGTGACAGACTGTGATTTAATGCATGATTTAGCTCTCTACCGCTCTACATATCGACGAGCGTGACAATGCTGTGGTAAGTGAGTGTGTTCATTTTTGACGGGAGACTGAGATTCTCCGGTGTAGCTGCCATCTTCCAAGTCACGACTCATATTCTGTCGTATTGACTCTGTTCCTCGCCTGTTGCTCGTGCACACGGCTTGAACACTATTGTGTTGTGCTACCTACACGTATTGCCAAGTACTGTCTATTTTAAGAGTAGATTGGGGACCTATAGAATTATCGAGGTATCACATACTTGGATCCAGGTCGTAAGCGCACACGGTGAAGGTCATATTGGAACCGCGTCACACACGTGATCGTGATAGGCTTGGTTGAACTCCGGTTCTGGTAGGCTCGCTTCTCCTGGCTCTTCACAACTTCGACCCTTCTCCGTTCCAACGCAGTCCTCGTGTTGTCTGTGTCTGTATCATTATTCAATGGGATTTTGCAGGCGATGCGGTGACATTGTTGTTGGTCCCCGCTGCAAATGCGGGGGCACTTCAGTCGGTATGTGTTGCCATGCTGCCTGCGTGCACCTATATTCAGTCGGTTTCCGTAGCTCCGGTGGTCAAATGGACCCAGGGAGAAAACCAACCACTCCAAGACCGATGGTCCAGGACATATGTCACTAGAGAGAAGTCTCCCACCCGCCAGCCTGTTCACACTCTAGACGAAACGCCACCAGTTTCGTCCACATCTACACCCGCGAAACGATTCCCCCGCCCCGCTTCCGCAACCCAGAGTACACCAGTCGTACTCGGTTCGCGTGTCTCCTCCCATATAGCCTCTGCCACCGTTCCTCGTCCCCCTCTCCACTCAAGTACTCCAGTCTGCTTGGCGAAGACTCGTCTCTGTCTGCCAACGCCGCCGCAGGCATTCTACCGAACCCCAATGGTTCCGAACTTGCCAAAGTCTATGGCTCTGTTCTGCAGGCCAAGGAGACTCTATCTTCGTATCAATGCGCTATATGCAGCACACCATTCTCTCCCGATGCCACCATATATCCCGATCCAGCGTCGCTGTCCTCAGGCGCAGATGAGAGTGGTTCTCCACACGCTTCTTGTGCCGGCCCTGTTTTACAACAAACGGTGGATCCAAGGGCGAGTGCCCCACATGCCATAGACCTGTGCTTGTCCTCAAGAGCGAAGGCGGCTTTGTCGAGACCAGTGGCAAGTCTGGCACAAGAAGTGTTTCGACTGTTCCGGCTGTTTCAAATACATTGGAGACAATCCAATGGTGGATCTCCTCGGGAGACCAAGCTGCGCGGACTGCTTCGAGAGCTGCCTAAGCAGGCCTGCAGCAGATAGCCCACAGCGTCGCGGGAATAGCATCGAGGAGGACAAGAGAAGCAACCTTGGGGGTACCAGGCGTACGGACAAAAGTCGCGAAGGCAGTCCGGCGCTGGACGAGCTCGAACAACGCCTTGGAATTGTCAGAAGCCGGGAGAATACCCCCAGTGCCGAAGAGAGGATTGGACGCATGAATGTAGGTGCCAAGAGCCCATCCGGCACTCCGAATACGCGCAGTCCGCTTGCGACACGTTATTCAAGTGCAATGTCACTGGAGACACCAGTCCGATTGTCGAGCGACTGGCGGCGCGTGTGCGCCTCGACTCCTCCACCGGCTTCGACACTCCTCCACTGTTGAGCATGCTGGAGCTTGGCACTCCTTCCGGTCGCGCTATGAACCGGTTCAAGACCCCAGAGCCAGAGACAGCCTCCGATGATGGCAGTCCTCTTCCGGGACGTCGATCGTACAGACTCACGAGTCCCGAACCTGAGCTGTCACGCTCAGATGGTAGCCCGGCTCCTCGTCGCTCATATACCAGATTCAGGACCCCTGAGCCGGACGGATCTGGGAGTCCCGTGTCATACTCGAGGACGAGTAACAGCCCGCGATATGGGAGTCCTGTTTCGGCCAAGCAGCCTACGGAAGAGGCTATCGAGGAGATGAAGAAACGCTTCCTTGGACAGTCTTCGCCTGCGCCTGGCGGTGCTGATACATCCATCTCGTCTGTCACCAGCACGCCTACGGGGCGTTCGATCTATTCGAGCCGGAGCAGTTATTCCGCTGTTGATTCTGCAGACGATCCTTTCCCGTCACCCCTCCGCGTCGGAACAGGACGAGCATGTCAAGAATCCCGCGAACTTCGACGACGCCCGCACTCAGAACCAGGGCATCCGCGTCGTCCATCCGTTCTTCGCTCCCTCGGGATTTGACGGGCAGCACGATACCTCGAGACACCACAGGTATCACCGTGGCTCGAGATGTAACGGCAATACAATGCCTAGGGATATAACAGGCACCACGGTGCTAAGGGATCTTACGGGTACCGACTACACTTTGCACCGCGATCGAACAGGTGACGCAGAGGTCGAGTCGCTTCTTGGTGCTGCCCATGGAGTAGTGCACGGTGACCTGATCGACCTGGGAAGCCCGCATAGCTCGGTGAGCAGCGCGCTCCCTCGGTCAGAGTCGACAGGCCCGATGCACAAGATCCCACTTTCCTCGCGCGGAGCTGTGTCCTCTGGCCTGACGCGCATGGAGCTTGATCTTCGAGCGAGCATGTCGAGCTCCTCGCTGAAGCAGGACTACCAGCAGTTGTCGATGCCAAGCACGCCGGATCTCGCCGGCGACTTCTCCGACACGACGTCGACGACGCAGTCTAGCGCGCCGTCCACCCGCCCTCAGTCAGCCCGCCGACACACCGCAGTCCGGAGACTTCGCATTCTGGCGGGAAGCGCAAGGTCGGCGGCATAGCACAGGGCACAGCGGGGCGGAACGACGGTCCTCGAACGTGCCAACTTCAACGCCGAAGTCGAAGGTCTCGATCCCAGAGCCGTCACCGATGGCATCGGATGCACGATGTGCAAAGTGTAACCTGCCGCTCTTCAGCACGAAGCATGGCGGGAAGTTCGTTACAGTGCCCGAGGAGCCGTCGAGCACCGGCGTCCCGCCGAAGACGTATCACACTGCATGCTTCACGTGTAGGGTGTGCGGCGGGTTGTTCGAGGAGCGCGACGGTGGCCGTGCGGTGTTCGTCAGAGGCCAGGATGGTGCTTGTCACGTTGAGGTGGGCAAGTTCGCGTGGGCGAAGACTCCGATACTGACGAACCATCTTGCAGTGCGCACCTGCGGAGAAGATCAAGACCCGCCAAATGACTAGCCAGCTCCCGAGGCCTTCTGTAACATCTGTCGTCCACACAGTTTCGTCGAGTCCCACTCATAAGCCGAAGGCGAAGAGCACCTCAACCTACTCTGCTGCGTCGTCTAGCCGGTATGAGCGTCCTCCGACCACGGCGCCACCGACGAATGCGACATTCACTTTCCCTCGATTTGGTGGCTCGGCATCGTGTCCTGGTTGTGGGAAGGCGGTCGCAGTCATGGAGAAAGGTGTTGTGCCCGGCCCTGGAGGGACAAGGTGGCACGCCGCCTGTCTGATCTGTGGTGGAAAGGAGGCGAAGGGGCGCAGGAAGGAAGAAGGGAAACCGGGCTGCGGCAAGAAACTTGACAGTGCAGCCAAGAGCGACCGTGATGGCGGGGTCTGGTGTCGGGAGTGCCTGGTGAGGATGCCCGCTTCTACATAAGGAAGCATGCCTGAAGCTGATGCTATCTATAATCCAGCTGCTCCTGCCCATGCCCATGCGCCAGACACCGTCTCCCACCCGACCGCTCGCGACTTCCACCACAGGCGGCCGCACACCATTCAGCGGTGTCGCGCCTCAGTATACGGGCACAACGACGATTGCGCGCCAGTTCACGGGGCGGTCCGATGCTGGTATCATGCGGCAGCTTACGGGCGGCGGGCTGAGCCCCACTAGGCAACTCACCTCGAGTCCGACGAAGATGCATGACGGCCCACGTCCGGGCGCGGGGCGCTATCCGCGCCCACGATCCGTGATCGGGGTGCGGAGCACAAAGAGCGATGGTGAGGGCCGTGGCATGTTCTTGGTCAGACAATTGACCGGTGGGAATGGGGGGTCCAGTGGTAACGAGTATGGACTGTAGGCGGTGTCTTGATATGGCTGGTGGTGGAGAATGGAGACTTGGGTCAGTGTGCATGAACCGTTGCAATCTATTTTCCTCGGCGCTCTTGGTGGGCTTTGATATCCGTATATCCTATTGCTGTCACCATGATGTGCGTTTGTGTACCTTGGACATACCTGTTACAGTAGCTACTGCCTCACATTGACCATTTTATCTGTGCATTGCTGGCGTCTGGTGAGGACACGTTCGTGCGCACAAACTCGCCGGCAACTACTGATGGCTAGAGCTCAAGGGCTTTACCAGCAATTGGGCTTGCAGAATGAATCCCTATATCCCACGCAGGGTTCACGTATGTCCGACAAGGTTCATAGAAGCCTTCCCTACTGCATTCCAGTTCCTCTCAGCGCAGCTTCGTGTTCACATGTACATTCTATCGGTATTTTATAATATGACGACAAGTTGCGTACTTCGCGACACCGGTCCTCCGCAGGTATCTGAAACATTGAGCTTACAAGCATGTTCAGTGGTCATGAACACACCGTCAATTTGGTATACGTAATTTCAACTTGGAAAAGGCCGCATGAGACCTGATATGCCCTGGGGAGGTGGAGTGTCTGGCCTGCCGCAATAGCTCCGACATGGAGACGACTGGATTGTATAACGCTCAATGTTTGCTAAATTGGAAGCACATACCTCACAGGCACTGGACGACTGTATTGAGAGGTCGAGAACGATCATTCGAATGAGCACATGCCAGATAACACCCAGAGGCAGATAACCAGAAGAGTATGCCTGTATGATCATGCGCTCAGTAAGAACCATCCCAAGCGTACCTATATATACTGGGCTGATAGAAGAGAACCAACAAGTCGAATTTGCCAGCACTGAGGAACGTGGCCGACGTAATCTACCCCAATATTCAATACGACCGGTCTCAGCTCGTACGGACTTCGGTCCCTGTATTGGAACTAGAGATGACCAGGAAAGATTCGGCGGGACAACAGCTGATCTGATAGCACGGCAAACCAGCTTCCAGTGGACCTAGGTGCCGGCACGCGAAAGGCGATAATGCGGTGGCGGAGAGGGCCCGGGCAGACGAAGGAGTCCTGCCACATTCGGTCGAGTCCAACTTGAACGGAAGTTGCCGACGAGATATGTAAGTCAGTCAACCCACCGCGGTCAGGTCAACCTCTCCCCCATACTCGACCACCTCACCCGTCCAACGCAACCCCCCCCTTATTATCGTCCTGCTACCCAGCACATCTGCCGCATTTTAGTCTGGGCTGTACATGTCGTCTCCTGTTCGCCACACACATCGTCGCAGATCCCACTCCGTATCCTCCCCATCTCCAGGCCCATATTCATCGAACAGCCATAAGTGGCGGATCTCCACCAAGAGAGCACGTCCAAGTAACCCACGAAGTCCATCCTATCACAGCCTTGCATCGGATCAGCCCCCGAGAAATGGGACGTCGACCTGTGGCGGAGAGGCAAGCGAGCCCGTAGGGACGCGGACGTGAGTCCCCCTCACTAATCGGTTCCTCACCGCTTAACTTCCGCATATAGCCACATTTCGGGGACCCGGAGGAGCGATGCGCCTCTTTATCTTATCCCGTACCTTCGGAGGAACGGATCTCCACACCGCGATTAGCCGTAGCAGGTCTGCCTTGCACGTCGGAGGCATTCGAATTATTCCCCGATCGTACAAAAGACCGTCGTGCACTACGCCGTTCGTCACACCGACACGAACCAATGTCCATCGTCGACGACGAACGTATGGTGCCGGACGATCTGAACCGTATGCGTTCAGATGCATTCTGGGAGTTGCACCGCAGCGTGGCGGAAAGCGGAGAGGGCCTCGTGCAGCGCATGCGTGACTGGGAAACTTCTAGGTCAGGACGCGCGGGCTCGGGGCGATTCCATGGCGGGGCGCGTTACGGCCACAGACCCAGAGGACGATCCACACGCTACAGCCACAGCACGATTAACGACGCGGAGGCTGTCGAGATTCCGGGACCTGACGAGGACGACGTCGAGATTGTGTCCAACAACAGTACATCAGGATCGTCGCACTTCCATATCAGAAGTCCTTCCTATAAGAAGAGAGCGCTTTCCCTGGGAATGATGGATGTTGATTCGCCAGGCATAGACATGCATCCGCCCTACGCCGAGGCCGAGGACAGCGAGCGGTGTTCCTCGCCCATTGATGCATTCTCGGGCCCCTCCGTGTGCTCCGATGACGAGGAGCTTTCTCATGTGGACTCGGATGGCATTCCTTACTCGGGCCCCATATTCACGCCCGCCCTCTCCCAGGCGCTCACTAGCTCTGCGAATTCCTCCCTCATCTCCCTCCCCCTTTCTCTCCCATTGCCGTCGCCCGATGATACCCAACAAATTCCCCTCGCTTCGGGGTTCATCTTGATGCCGCAAAGCGTGCCCTCGGGTCATGTCCCACTCGTATCGACCGCATCGCGCTCGGAGAAGGCAGTCGCTGCGCTCACGCTCGCCATAGCGAACGGCGCAGGTGGTTTGAATGACTACGAGGCTCTTCGTACCGCTGAGGGGGTGTCAGCGTTCGACGAGTGCCAGGTCGGGGAAATGTGGCACTAGCATCACCGAAATTGAAACTGCTGTGTTCGACCGTTGGCGATCGACAAAGGCGCAGCCAAAGGACGAGGCTCTTGTGCCTCTTCCCAGTTTTTTAATCATCGTATTTCGAGCTACCCTCCACCATCCAAAACGCAACAAGGCTATCGCAGGATCCCATGTTGCATTAATCTTATCCAAGTTCCGTGTGCTCAATCCAAGCCATGCATACTCATACTATCTAATCGCGCGTCCAGTCGCACGCCCCTTATCCTCGATCCTCGCGTTAAATCCCGTCGCCACCGCATTCCCCGTCATCATTGTTTCTGAAGCCCACTTGAAGGGCATTGTAATGGACACTGAATAAACAAACTACCGAGAGCATGAACTCGCATGTATCCTGTAGAGCATTCTTGATCCGATACCTAACATTGTGCTGAATTACACAAACTGGATGTATACTTTTTGTGCCCACGCGTCGTCCTAGGCCTGTGCTCACGAGTGCTAGTGTTGTACAGATTACGACGAAACGGTCAAGTGTTCGTCTGGAGCATCCTGCGCAGGCAAGGGCAGTAGACGCTTGAAGAATTCCTGCACGGCTGATGCACAAAATACCGATCAGCATCCTTCGGGCATCTCCAACTGACAGTGACAAATACGAACCGGCAGCACGCTGCAGCGTCGTATATGGCTTCCCGTCCGCGGAGAGGCGCGACAGATTGACCAGCAAGTCCTTCGTCTTCTCCGCCTCGACGTGATTAGGCTTCGTCGCCTTGGGCGGCGCCGCGCCGAGCGACGTCGAGAACGTCTCGGACAAGGCGGCAGCAGCAGCGTCCCACCACGCGCGTATCTCCGCCTCCAGCCGCCTGTTGTCCTCCGCCAGCGCCGCCGCGGCGCGTTCCGCCTCCACACGCTTCCGCAGCTCCTCGACGCACCGCTCTTCCGCGTTCTCGCGCGCCCTGCACTGCGCGACGAGCGCGTGTTGCATGCCTGACAAAGAAAAGCAGCGCCGTGAGCGCGCCGCTGAGGACTCGGTGAGGGCGCTTACTGGCGATGAGGTGCCCGACGCCGGGAGGGACGTACAGACTCGTCTGGGAGACGTCCGCAGCCGCGCCGGGCGTCCAGGGAAGCGCGGCGACCTCGGGCAAGGCCATCATGCAGAAGTCGCGGTCGAGGTCCGCGCCGTCCATGTCGTCCGCCGACGCGTCTTCGGTCGGGATGCGCGAGGGAGAGAGTCGGCGGCGCTTGGCGGGCCTGCCCGTGCTCGGGGACGCGACGCTGCGCGCGTCGTCCACTACAGGCGCGAGAGAAGGCTCTCGGGAGATTGCCTTTCCTTTTCCCTTGTCTTTTCGTGCGGCCGCGGCGAGACGTGGTGTGCGGGACGTCTTGCTGCCTCGAGTCGGTGTCTTCGGCCTCGACTTGTCCGGGAACGAGCTCGACGGCGCGGGCGTGAGGAGCCTCGAGCCGCGCTCCACATCTGCGGCGGTTTCTGTGCGTTGCGACAGGCTCTGTATCGGCATTACGGTGGGAGAGGACGCCCGCGTGCGCTTTCGTGTCGGTTGGGATGCGGGCGGCTTAGGCTTGGGCGTGCGTGCGTGCGGGGCAGGGCTTGGGCGGGGGCTGTTGGGGGGTTGCGAGAGGGTGGAGCGAGCTGAGCCGATGATTAACGGACTACTCCTAAGGGAGCACATCGATGATACTCACATGGACGGGGGCGGAGGACACGTGTGCTCGTGGACGGTTGTACAGGTTGAGAAGCAGCCTGCGAGGCCGTGCGCTCTGAGGAACAGCACGAGAGCTATGTGGTGTCAGGTGCGTGCCGACGTCAAGAAGGAGCTTACTATGGCGTAGAGGTGTCAGGGACACACGTTCTATCCGCGGAACGTATTTCTTCAAATTTACTGAGGACGCATTGACAGCATGATGCGACTCACCCATCCACTCCGGCCGTCGGAAATTGGTCGCGGGAACGCTGCTCGCTCTGCGCCTGGGCGCTGGAGCTGGGAAAGCCAAAACAACGGTTAGTATTTATTTCGAACCTGAATGCCATCACGCCGAGGTACCTTGGGCTGGCGCTGGTAGTAATCCGTCGCGCGACGGTGTGCGCGACCGCAAATTAGTGAGGTCTACCATGGTTTAGAGGTCAAGGTACAGCACATAGCCCAGTGCCTCTTCAAGATATTCAATTTTGGTCGGAAGGATCACGGATTTCCACATGAGGAAGTTTGATCGGTGTCCTGCTATGACGTTTCCACGTGTTTTTATACGGCTTTGCCCAACGCGGGAAAAGTCAATACAATAATCCTCCGTACACTACAGCTAACGTAGCCTAATGAATCTCATAAATGAATCATACACCTCATAAATCTCATCCAGGCTCAAAACGCGCCAGCAGAAGCACCCAGCACCTTCGCAGCGAGCGCACGTAGAATCTGCACCACGACGATGTCAGCAACGCACAGAGACACGAAAAAACAAGAACGCACTTCCGCCTTCTGGCTTCCACCCAAGTCCGTGAACACCGCAGCCACGCTCCGTCCCTTTGCGTCCCTGATCGCACCGAGCCGGTTTCCGGCAAGCGCACCAACCATCAGCCCAGGTATATTGGCAACGATGAATCCTATGCCAGCACCGCTGACGGCACCCAACCATGTCCACAAGGGCACATGGCGCTCGACCTCGGGTCGCAAGAGCTGTAGCATGCCAGGGATGAGCCGCGTCCGCCGCAACAAAGACATGCCGGACTCGCCTCTTCAAAGACGTCGCCAAAGACGTTGTCTGCGTCTGGCCTGTCCGCCGCCGTCGCCCCGGTGGCGGATCCCGCGCCTCCGCCTGCTTTGCCACCAAACATGTTCCCGAACGCGGAGAAGAAGTTGGCCGAGGCACCGGGGTCGCTCGTCTTCTCGCGCGACGAGCGGGCCGAGTAGAGCACGTCGTATTCCTTGCGCCGGGTGGCGTCAGAGAGCACGTAGTATGCGTCTGCGACAGCCTGCTGCGCGGTCAGGTGTGCTGGACACTGGAGGTGTGGACGGCGTGCACGCACCTGGAAGCGCTCCGTTGCGGCCTTCTTCTCCTCTGGGTTGGCCTTGGTCAGTCTGTCGGGATGTGTCCTGGATAGCTGCATGGATGAGACAACGACGGATGCGCGGAGATGGAGACACGGCCACACCTGAGGGACTCCATCTTGTACGCATGTCTGATCTCGTCGGAGGTCGCGGACTGGGGGACGTTGAGGAGCTTGTAATAGTCTGGGAAGGAGGACATGGTGGCAGGCGGTGAGTAGCACTGACTGTGGCTGTATGCCGCACCAGCGTGGCCGCAGCTGTCTGCCTGACGTCAGTGGGGAGATCCGTCACGTGACCCCAAAGAATGTGTTGTATATTCAAAGTGCATCCGCTAAATTGACACAGGAATATGTTACTTTACGCTACCTTGTCCGCAGCGGCATCGTGCCGTTCTATCAATAGCTAGCAGAACACAAAGTATAGTACTATAACATGCAGAAGCGAAGAGCAAGGCAATAAGGTAGCAGACTTGAAGCTTGAAAGCATACACTTCCCGCATCGGGACCATACGAACGTGAACACGCAAGTTATAACATACAACATCTGCCCACGGGTCCCCGCGAACAGCTGCCCGGCCTCACGGGCAGAACAAAGAGGCAAATGATCCTACAGGCGCCGAAGCGGAACAGTACCTGGCCTGCAGATGCACACGAGAGATAGTCCGAGCGCTGCATCACACATTCATTCTGTTGTCTTCTTGCACGGGGCTCAGCTGGTCCCGCGATGCCAGGCGCGGCCGCGGGGGGAGCCCGACGGGCCGCACGAAGCGTCCGCTGGGCGTGGCTGAGGTCGACCGAGACACGCCGGTGGACCCGGTGGAGGACGCGGAGGACGTGGAGGACGCATTGGCCACATGCCCGCTGATCTGCGTGGGATTCCGCAATGGGGAGGAACCTAATGACATCGAGGCGGGCTCGGTGGCGGCGGCCCTGCCGGTGAGCGCAGGGCGTGCGGTCTGCGTAGTCCAACTGCTATCACTGATACCCATCGGCCTGCCAATCGTGGCCTCCTCCTCAGAAGGGAGATTGATGGTCGACGAGGAGAGGTCCTTCCGGTGGTCAGTCTGAGGAGAGGTCAAGTCTGCGTTCACTACAGCGTCAGAACGTATCCAGAAGGCAGACACAACAACACTCACTGCCGATGAACGACGTGATCTCGTACTGCGTCCCGGCAGACCCCGTGCGATACCGCGAGCCTGAGCCTGAGCCGAGCATCGTCACGTCGGTTTCCGAAATGCTCGACGGGACCAACGCACTGGTCATCAGCTCGTCGATCGCCGCAGGCATCAACGGCGGCTCCAGTATCTCCGGCGTCAGCTCCCGCCCCTCGCGCTGCCCACCAAGCTCACCGCTCTCGCCAGACACGGGCGAGCGCTCCTGCGATATCGTCACCGTCGACGACGTGCTCGCGCGCCCCCACGGCGGCTCGGGGAAGTTGCTGAGCGAGAACTCGCTCTGCGTCGCCGAGTGGTCGATCCGGCTCTGCGCCTGGCTCTGGCTCTGGCTCCCCGACGACGCGGACGCGCGCCGCTCCTCCTCGCCCTCGCCCTCGCGCAGCGCCGGGTCGGGCGAGAACAGCCGCAGCGCCGCGATCGACTTCTCCAGATCCATCTGCTGCCGGATGAGCTCGGATATGCGCGATGACTCTGTGCGCGAGCCGGGCTCGCGCAGCGGCCGCGGGACCGCTGCGCCGCGCATGACGGTGTTGATTGCGGACCGCGGCGACGCGTAGGCAGACGGCGGTGTCTCGATGTAGCCGGAATCATCCGAGCGCGCGGTGGTGATCTTGGGCAGCACGGACGTGCTTGCCTTCTGGGGCGACTGGATGCCTTGGATCGGCGATCTGGCGAAGCGAGAAGGCATGGCGGGGCTGTAGTCGTTGGAGGAGCCGCTGGGCGGAAGGATGACGGTGGACGTGGGGTCGCGCCATGTCGCGGTTTCTTGCGCCCGCGAGAGACTCTGGTTGTACGTCCACGTGCGGGGCGTGTCGAGGCTTTCCGTGTCGTATGCGCGCTTCATGGGGGATTCTGCGAGCTCGGCGTCGTTCTCGTTCCACAGGCGCGTGTCGTCCGCGTCTGTGTCCGTGCCTAAACTGGAAACTTGGACCATCCGGTTGGACATCCGGTTGTTGAGCCATGATGAGATTCGGGATGCCGCGGACCCGCGTCGAGGTGCGGTAGGACGAAGCAATCCGTTTTCCTTCGAGCCTCTCTGCGTAGTCTTGTCTACCCCGGAGGCGAGACCCACAAAGGATAAATTGGGAGTGGAGACCATCGGAGGAGTGATTCGGAAGGAAGGCCCCGTGGAATGAAGAGGTGGTAGGCCTTGGAAGGGAGTGTACCGGCCGATGAAGGAAGTGGGTGTGATGACAGAGGACGATTTGCGCAAGTGGTAAAATGCGGCGACGAGGGTGTACAAGATGATGATGAAGAGTTCGATGGCCTGCAGCAGTCGTCCAAAGATAGTTTCCGAGAATTCAACTGCGCATAGATTCGTCAACAAGGATCGAGCGCTACGGCCCACCATGACACTCACACGAGAGGATGTCGCCGACCGATACCCACAGGCTGAGCAGCAATGCGGCGATCATCGGCGAGTACAAGACGACGACCCTTTTTCCCGGATTCGCATCCGAGTTCGCGAGCATGTGCACCCAGGAGTTGAGCAGCAACTTCAGGATGAACACGGCGGAGAGCACGACTTCGATCGTGCTCTCCACTTCGTACACGGGGCCTAGTTTGTGCAGTATCGTGACGTCGCGAAACAGGATTTGAAGGACGGGTACGGCGATGGTAATGGTCAGTGTCGACCACTTGAGACCTATCCCCATATACCCCCACCGACCCCAGCTGCCATTGTGCATGCGGCTGCCGGCCGGGGGTGTCTCGCCTGGTGGGGGCTCAGACACAAACCCCCAGAGAAACAGAAACCTAAGGCCGACTGCAAGGGAAAAGCCGATCTCGCGGACCATGATCAACCCCTTGACGGTGTTCAAACCTTTCCCCAAGTCAGTGGCCCTGCTGCCCCTGCTCAGAATCTGTGACAGATCCAGAATGGAGGCGATGAAATCAATGATTACAGAGAAGTGGAGGCAAAGCACAAGCCTGTAGGCACAAAAGTCAGTGGAAGCGGCGGCAAGAGGGGTGGAGGACGTACCAATCCAACCGTCGCAAGAGAATGAGAAATGTCAGTGCACCGATAGAGAACAGTCCGACGGTAATGAATGGGACGTCGGCAAGAACAGAGGTTAACTGATGGGCGTCAGATTGTGGAGAGCAATGAGAGGAGGGCAGAGTGGATGCTCACAGCACTATCGATACCACCGCCAAAGAACGGTTCTGTAGTCATGGCCAATTTTGAAGGCCAGGAGGATAGTTGTATGGCGAGAGAGATGATACGGCATTAACTGGCAGGGAAGGGTGGGCAATAACTCCTGGGGTCATGCACAGATGCTGGGAAAGCGGCGCGGGAGGACGAGCAGCAAGTAAGGCTCGAAGTAGGGTGCTGGGAACCAGCTGGTGAAAAGAACGTCGGCAGCGTCAGGCCTGCTGAAAGCACCTCTAACACATGTACCAGAAAGGCTGAGATGCAATCCCAGAACAAGTGCGAGCAGCAAGGCGAGCGGGAGTCCGAGCACCAGAGAGCGGACTCTACGCGAAGCGTTGCAAGGGAAATATGAAGAGAATGAAGCGCCGCAGGGAAAGGAAAGAGAAAGCGGATACGGAGAAGCATATTGACGGTGAGGCTCCTGAACGTCCACCCTGACGACAAGCGTCTCCAGGCGTCTCTGCTCAAGCATGTCCCGGCGCGCGTTACCGTCTCGCCTATCGCGATCCCACCCCCCATTGGCCCAAGCCCTCTGAATGAACCACCGGACCAGCCTCAGAACGGCCACATTCCACCTCCGCATCAATGGCCTGCCCAATCACCGCACCTGCCGTTTAATTTGTGCCTCGAGACTGACCGAGTCCACCCCGCGTTGCCCGACGTCGACAGGAGCTACGTATGGCCGCTGGCGTGGTCTCCGGCAGTCTCACTGGCGTGTGCCATTGCTGCAGCCCCATCGTCAGCTACGGAGAAGACGGTGGCCCTGCTTCGAGCGTTGTCGCGGCCGGCCACGCGATTATTGACGCGTCTGCTGCACGTGCGCGTGCCCAATATTAATGACTTCGTTTCCGCGTCGGCCGGACTTAAGCGCGCGCCGCTCATCCATGTCGGAACCTCCTCCAACAAGTCATCAGAGACGCATCGCCGTCCTCATCTCTGGCTCAGGTACGTCTGTCCTCTCCTCCTGCTTGTCCAGCGTTCCTCACAGGCTCAACTAGGCACAAACCTCCAGGCTCTCATCGATGCACAGAACTCCCCCTCGCTCCCCCGTGCCCACATCGCCCTCGTCCTCTCCAACAGAAAGGCCGCATATGGCCTCACGCGCGCGGCACACGCAACCCGCCCATCCCCACCGCCTATCTCGGCCTCCAGCCGTTCCTCAAGGCCAACCCCGGTAAAACGCGCGACGACTACGACGTCCAAGTCGCATGCATAGTCGCTCGCGCCAAGCCCGACCTCGTTGTCCTCGCCGGCTGGATGCACATAATGGGTGATGGCTTCCTCGACGTCGTAAACGGGGACCGCGTCCCCGAGGGCGAGGACCCGGTCGCGCGCCCGATCCCCGTGATTAATCTGCACCCGGCACTGCCCGGTGCCTTCGACGGTGCCCATGCCATCGAACGCGCGTATGAGGCCTTCCAGAAGGGCCAGATTACGCATTCGGGGGTCATGGTCCATCGAGTGGTCAAGGAAGTCGATCGCGGTACACCGGTCATTGTCCGGCAGGTCGAGATCAAGCCTGGAGAACCTATCGAGGCTTTCGAAGAGAGGTTACATAAAATAGAATGGGAGATTATCGTCCAGGGAACAGCGGCCGTTCTCGACGAGGTCGCTCCTGTGCAGGTGAGGTGCTCGTATTGCACGAGCTTCGTGTGTCTCAAGATTATCGCAGCCGCCGTCGATGTAAATTGATGAACATATATCATCTACCGTGCGTACAATGTATGAGCAGACCGATGATGCTCGCTGACACACCTCCAGTAAAATTGCACCCTACTCGGTTGCTAGGCATCCACACTAGATTCAGGAAGCATATAGATCCACCGCAGAGCACAGCTGCAATCACAACTTTGCCGGCACCGGTTGCCAGTCCACTCGCTCGACCTAAGGATACAAGTCAACAAAAGAGCGTTTGGACGGTCACAGTACACTCACCATCGCCGGTACCAGCTCCTGAACGTTCGTCGCTCCTAGTAGTCGCATCCCAGTGATTATCTCACGTTCGAGAATCCGTACGATCTGCACAACACCATCCTCGCCATACGCCTGTGGTCATTGGTCAGAGCTGTCCCAGAGCACTTCGTCCACAACGTACACTTTGCGCGTACAAAAATGGCCGTCCGAGGCCAACTGCTTTCGCTCCCAGGCAAAGGGCCTTCAAAACATCTGCGCAGCCGTAAACGTCAAAGGTGTGTCCCGGCTAAATTCGGTGACATTCACCTGTGCCTCGGCGAATTCCGCCGTCGATGTATACTGTATAACGGACGGACATCTAGGCTGACGCCGTCGAGAAAAATCACGACGTACCTTCCACCTTGTCAAATACATCGGGCCGCTCCTTCCTCAACTTGTACAAGACTTCGAGAGGAGGCAGCGAACTGAAAATTCCACCGGTAAGAAATGGACCGCTCTATAAAGAGTGCAACCTACTAATTTAGCTGACGACCTAGAATAAACTGCTTGAGGAACAAATCGCTGCGATGGACCGAACACTTACCGCCATGATTTGACAGGAGAATACCGTCCACGCCCGCTTCAGCAGCGAGCACCGCGTCCTGCAACGCATAATTAGCACATACAGCTCCAGCCAACAGTATGCAGAAGACTGACCGCAACACACTGTACACCTGCACCATTCTGTCAGTATCTCCACCGGCCGGTGGACATAGAGCAAGCACCTTTGACGACAATCGGAAGCGTCGTGAGACTCCGCAGCCATGGAATGGTCTGCACTCAATCAGCCCCATCGATCCTCGAAAATGACAGCCTCCACTCGCCTTCGTCCACGTCATATCCAGGTCATCGTTCAGCAGCATCGCGCTGACCGTCCCGTTCAAATTCGGCTCCTCCGACAGCCCCTCCGCATCCTGCGGCTTCCGCGCGCCCTCGGGGTCCTCCGCGGCCTCCGCCTCACGCTCCTGCGCCTCGAGCTCGAACGGCGCGCGGATGTCGCGCTCGCGGTTCCCCAGCACCGGCGCGTCGACCGTGAGGAAGACCGCGCTGTACCCGAGCCCGACGATCTCGCGCACGCGCCGCGCGGCCGTCGCGTCGTCCCGGTGCTTGTACAGCTGGAAGAAGAGCGGCTGCGCGGGCGTCAGACGCGCGGCGGCGATCTGGGCGTAGGAGAGCGAGGCGCTGGAGGAGACCATTTGGACGATGGAGGTGCGGCCCGCGCCGCGGGTGATGTTCGCTTCGCCTGTGGCGGAACTGTGAGTGTGTGGTTTGGCGCGGAGGGGGTTGCGCACCGAGTGGGTGGCCGAGCCGCGCGAGGGAGGCGGCACTTACGAAGACCGGGATGGAGGACCTGATGCCGAGGATGGTCGTGGAGGGGTCGCACTTTGATATTGGCCGTAGGACGCGTGGGTGGAAGAAGAAACGCGTGAAGGCACGGGCGTTCTCGTTTAGTGCTGCACTTGCCACGTAAGTGGACACCAAGCACCGCGATGTATGCACATACTTCTTTCGTCGTCTGCTGCAGACGAGTAGAACGCGAGCGCCTTGTATGTCAAGACTTTGCGCGCGACGTCCTAGCGGTACACGAGGTGTTTGCGCCTCCAGACGTTGAGTATGAATGCCGTTGCGCACCTCCATTTCCTGCAAGTTCAATATCCTGTTCAGCCGCGGTTTTGTTGCCTGTGCGGCCTCCACGCGCATTTCATCCCTGGTCTTCCGCCGCGATTCGCGTTCCTTCTGCAACGCGGAGGCACCAACAGTATCGACCCAGCCTAGATGCTTCTGTGGAGGCAGATTCTTGTCGAGAGCATCGGGAGGGTGGATAGGCTCGTATACTGCTGTCGCATCGCGTCCGGCATACTTGAGGATGATCCTCGTCCCACCTGGATGTTCCTGCTGCGCATTAGAGACAGCCATCCACCATCACGCAACGGACGACATACAGGCAGAAACTCGGTCACATCGTAGACCTTGTCTTTGATGATGACCCAGCAGGAACTCAATATTCGGCATCCTAAGCACGAGTGTCTCGTCGAGCGCAGGACGGATGTTCACTGACCTGGACGTGTTGTGCTCGGCGACCTCTTGAAGCGACAGGACTCGTGTCATGGTGCTTTCGCAAAGCTGAACCAGGCCTTCCCGATGTCCTGAGACGCTTTCAAGACAAACGCCGCCGTACTAAGCACTGGGGATTCGAAGCAGCGGGAATGCGGCTCTCCGAGGCAGCTGACCATTGCAGGGTGTGACAAACTTGAGTCCTGTGGTTCTGTTCTTACAATAGCCACACGTCGCCGAGGAAGACTAACGCAAGTCGTTTGAGCATGTCCCTTCGAGGTAATTCAAGTTGCCGCAGGAACTTGCAGTAATATGACTGGAAAGTTCAGCGTTCAGAGGCACCACAACGCGTCGCCGGGGCTAATTAATGCGGTGGCCGAGTGCAAGCGACTTCATGAGAGTCGGGCAGACCTCATTGAAGATTGGCCATAACTATATAGCTAGGACAATTTGTCCGAGACGAGGGTCCCATTCATTTCGATGCGACTTATGGACCCGGCGATCATGGGGCACCCAAACTCTCGCGGAAAGGCTATCGAAATTGAAATACTGCCTTCGATCATAGCAGAAGTGTTCAACGAAATCGCTCCTGTTGGTATATACGATCGCATTGCAGCAGTATGATGTAGTATCAGTAACTCGATATATACGTATTCTCTACGGTGCATACATTGGACGAAAATACCTATGTTCATGATATCCAGTAGAATGCAGCTTTGGAATTGCAGGGGCACAATCACAACTTTTTTTTTTTTTTTTTTTTTCTCCTCGTTTATTGTCCGTGAGGGCCGAGCCCTATGGTAGACAATACCTACACATGTACATACGGGTGTGCGAGCAAGGGTCAAACAAAGACGAGAGGTGGAGAATGGAAGGCAGTGGGAGATATGTACTGAGTAGTATAGTAACAATCACAACTTGGCGATCACAGGTTGCCAGTCGACCCGCTCGACCTTGTGAAGCAGTCGCGGACAAGTCAAGACGAGAGCATCAGCACAACCAAGGCGGACTCACCATCTCTGGTACCAGATCTTTGACGGTCCTCGCGCCGAGGAGCCGCATCCCAGTCAGTATCTCGCGTTCGAGGATCCGTACGATTTGCACCACTCCGTCTTCACCATACGCCTACACACGATAGTTAGCACACGCACAGAAAGCCCACAACCCGACGTACGCTCTGCGCATACAAGAAGGGCCGTCCGAGGCCCACCGCTTTTGCCCCCAGACAGAGCGCCTTCAAGACGTCTGTGGAGACCCGTATATCAGAACGTATATTCAGAGCGAGACTGTGCGACACTCACCTGTACCGCGACGGATGCCGCCATCGATGTAGACTGTAGGATGGATGAGCGTCTGGGATGATTGTTTGGGCAGAATGGCTTAATATACCTTCCATTTTGTCGAATACATCCGGCCTCTGCTTCCGCAGTCTATACAAGACTTCGAGCGGGGGCAGCGCACTGAAGGCTCCCATGTGAGGAAGAGACAGCCATTTACATGCATGAAACAACCCACTATTCAAGCTGGCGGCCTGGATATCAAGATTGTAAGTAAAAATAACATGGTGGAAGATGAATGCACATACCGCCATGATTGGACAGCAGGATGCCGTCAACGCCTGCCTCGGCAGCGAGCACCGCGTCCTAAAAGGCACCTTGAGCACACCGTCTCTACGGCGCGGCGACCACTCACTTCAACAGACTGTATACCTGCATCAATCCGTCAGTGCTTGGCTTGACTAGCGGCTCTATATAATACAGTACCTTTCAGGACTATGGGGAGCTTCGTGACCTTCCGCAACCAAGGAACGGTCTGCACTCAACCAGTCAAGGTTACGGCGGGAAATGGACGGCGCCAAGGACCGGGACGTACCCTCGCCCACGTCATATCGAGGTCGTCATTCTGCAGCAGCGCACCGGCCGTCCCGCCAAAATCGGGCTCCTCCGACTGTTTCTCCGCATCCTGCGGCTTCCGCACGTTCTCCGGGTTCCGCGCGGCCTCGGCCTCGCGCTCCTGGTCCTCCAGCTCGAACGGGTGGCGGACGTCACGCTCGCGGTTCCCCGAGACGGGCGCGTCGACCGTGAGGAAGATTGCGCGGTACCCGAGGGCGACGATGTCGCGCACGCGCTGCGCGGCGACCTCGTCGTTGCCGTTTTTGTAGAGCTGGAAGAAGAGCGGCTGCGCGGGCGTGAGGCGGGCGGCGGCGATCTGCTCGGCGGAGAGGGAGGCGTTGCAGGAGACCATCTGGATGATGGAGGTGCGACCTGCGCCGCGGGTGATGTTGGCTTCGCCTGGTCGGGGGAGAGATGGGGTGAACGGCGTGTTCTGCGCGAGGATGGGAGAACGTACCGAGCGGGTGGCCGAGCTTGGCGAGGGCCGCGCCGCACGCGAATATGGGGATAGAGGACTTGATGCCGAGAATCGTCGTAGAGGGGTCGGTATTCGAGATCGGGCGCAGGACGCGGGGGTGGAAGAAGAAACGCGTGAAGGCACGGGCATTCTCCTTAGTTGCTGCAGACAAAGGCAAGTGAGTGGAGGTGAGTTGGAATGATGTGTGCACGTACTGATTTCGTCGTCGGCCGCTGAGGAGTAGTACGCCAAGGCTTTGAGTGATATGACTTTCCGCGCGACATCCTACATTGTTGCAAGAATATGTTTACTCCTGAACTCCTCCGAAACGTGGGTAATATATGTCTTTACGCACCTCCATCTCCTGCAGGTTCAGAATTCTGTTCATCCGAGGCTTCGCTGCCTGTGCTGCCTCCACACGCATTTCATCCTGGGTCTTTTTCCGAGAATCGTGTTCCTTCTTCAAGGCAAAAGCACCTGCGGTGTCGAGTTGGCCCAGATGCTTCTCAGGAGGCAAATTCTTGTCCAGGGCATCGGGAGGGTGTATGGGCTCGTAAGCCGCTGTCGCATCGCGACCAGCATATTTGAGGATGATCTTGGCACCACCTGGATGGTTCTGTTGTGCATCAGGAGCCGCGCCCTGGACGCGCAGTAGACTACGCACAGGTAGAAAGTCGGTCACATCGTAGACCCTATCCTTGATGATGACCCAACAGGAGCTAACTCGCTTATGCTAAGCACGGGTGTGTCGAGATGCGGGACGGAATTGTTACCGACCTGGGAGTGCTGTGCTCTGCGACCTCTTGCAACGACAGAACTCGAGCCATGGTGCTGTGCAACAACTGGGAGATGGTATGCTACCATCAGGCACGTTATAAGCAGATAACTCCGCCATACGCGAAGATGGCGGACACGGAACGGAGCAGGTGACGCCGAGACGTTTGAAGGCATGCTTACAGCCGCATGATTCCTCCGAGGCTGGGGTCGGGAAGCATCTCACGCGCTCGACGTCGACATTGCTGTGGCGGGGCGAAGCGGGCCGGCTCGGGGCAGACAATTAATGTAAACATATCTCGCTCCGTCGGTCAGGCCTCAGAGAAATTCTTTGGGGAGAAAGAACGATTAGTTGCAAGAGCCATGCGTGTGCAGTACTCTGCGGCCTGCAGAGCCCTGGCTAGCCTGTATCTGTATAAAATAAAATATATCGGCCTGAGCGCCGAAGCAGGCCATATCAAGGACTAAATGCACGTGACTGGGACGTTCGCGTTGTTGTGCGCGTTGTTTGGCGCGGCTTTCGAATCAACCACAACCACCAGCCACCCGCTCCGTCCGCCGTCCACAATCCGCTCTTTGGCTACGGTCAAAGCTGCCTCCCACATGTCGCCGCCTTACGACCGCCAAGGTCTCGAGGCGATGAAGCGCTCGGATCTGCAAAGGCTTTGCAAGGTTCAAACCGCTTGGTCCATCGTGATGTTTGTCCCAGCTGACAGCCTGTCTAGGACCAAGGCATTAAAGCCAACCTCAAGTCAGAAGCACTTATCGACCTCCTATTGGACACATTGCAACCTATCCGTCGTCTTCCCGCAGAGCCAGAGTCCAAACGCACATCCTCTCTCAGAGTAGTGAGCCGATCCAACACAGGTTCGCGTCCGAGAGGAAACTCCAGCAGCTCCATGATCATCCATGACACCGACGAAGAAGAGGAAGAGGAGGAGGAAGAAGACGCGGCAGGACCTTTTGCCGCACCAGGAACCAAGCCACCCCTGCATACTCCACCTGTCACTGCACCTCGCATTAGGAAAGCCAAGGATACGCAGTACCGGTTAGGGGTCGGACGGCCCGCCCTCGCAGGAGGGAGTGGCGCGCGCGCAGTCACCAAGTCCGTGAGCGTGTCCAGGGGAAAACGTGGCAAGGCAAGCAGAAGTGTAAAGCCCGCAGAAGAACCGATCCGAGAAGAAGAGGAAGGTAAGGAAATCACTTGCTATTTCCATATTATCGGTCTCATAAACTCACAGAGCCAGAACCCGTGGATGCAACGAGTACGTCTACCTTGTTCTGAATTGACTGGGTGTTGACTTTCCCTAGTTCCCGAGGCTGGCCCGTCCGGCACTAGCCACGATCCGGATCCCACAAACCAGGACGTTGACATGGACGTAAACGCGGCTGCACCTTCACCAACGTCTCCAGCTGTTATGGAGCAATTACAAGGTCATATCACGCAAATTGTACTGCTCTTTGAAACTGTTTGCTTCTAGACTGCTGACGCGCCACTTGGTACCAGATTCGGCCCTTCGCGACACAGATCGAAATTTTGCAGGCCGAATTCCAACGTCTGTCAAACCAAATGGCTGACATCAAGACACTCGAGGCACGAGTAGGAGAACTCACGACCGAGGTGGAAGGTCTACGCATACAGGCATCCCGTACAACTGAGCTCGAGGCAGAGGGCCATAGGTTGAGAGAAAGAATGGCAGTATTGACGGAGACATTCCAGAGCGCCACCATACCCCGTTCCAATCCCGCGTCTGCCAAGAGCGCGGGGAAGGCCCGGGCAATGTGCGTTTGTACTATTCTCGCGTTGGTAAACCATCCTGACCTTGGCTCCATTTCCAGGGATGCGAATCCCGTCCCGTCCGCACCTATCCCCGCTGGTAATGACTCGGGTTCGTTGGCCACGAAGTCGGCTGAGACTTCGCAACTGCCCTACGGCCATCCTGGCGTTGCAGCCGCGCTGCTCGGAAAGCGGCATAGGGATTCTGATGAGAGCCACATGACGGGTACGTTCGAACCCGGCAGGGAGGATCAGTACGACGTGAACGAGCTTGAGACAAGGGTTTCTCGTCCTAGCAAGAAGCGGCCAAAGTTGATGGAGAGAGATCTAGGAGACATAGGGCCGCCGTCGCATCGCAGCACGCCTATGATCGCCGCAGCCGACGAAACCGAGGAGAATGACCTAGGTCACTCTGTGCCTCCTTTCACAGTCTTCAGTGGGCCAGAGGAACCCCTAGAAACGTATATTGATCCGCCCCCGCCCACTACACGCCTCTCCGACCTCTTCACATTCCCTTCCGAAAACACACCGCCGTCGAACGGCTCGGGACCGACCACGACCACGGCCAACGGCCAGGAGAACATCGCACAGAACTTCAACTTCAGCTTCGACCCTACCTTTCAGCCTGTCACCTCCACGCCTAGCGCGCCTTTCGGGTTCTCGAACCCGGCGTTCTCGTACCCTGAACCTCCGACGTCGCCGACGCCCGGGGCGGGACCGAGTGGCGGGTACATCGAGCGCGGCGGGCGACGCGAGCGCAACGACCTGTTCCACCCTTTCGGCATGCCCCGCCGCTCACGGTCCACCGCGAGCGAGGGCGCTAGCGGCAGCGCAAACGGGAGCGGCCCGCCCTCGCGCGCATCACTCCCGCGCACCGCGCCCGGCGATGGCTGCGTGAACCCGACGGCGCTGTTGCGCTCGTCGGCCGTGTCGGAGGCGGGGCGCTCGTCGGACGCGATGGTAGTCTCGGCGAACGTGAGCAGCAGCGAGGTGGGGCGCCGGATGGGCGTGATGGCGGGCGCGGTGGTGCCAGAGACACCCGGGGCGCCGATGAGGCGGACGATGTACGGGACGGAGCTGGAGGGGGACACGCGCTTCGGGGACTTTGGGCTCGAGGGTGTCGCGACGGACTTTTGGACGGGGCCCGGTCCGCGGCCCTGATCTGCGCTCTCGTCGTCCACTTGTTTGGTTGTGCGCTGCGTTGTGTCGTGCGTATGCGGTCGGTGGCGGTCTCGGAAGGTCTTGACGTCCGCATCTGCAGCGCGTGTGTCGTTAGCTCTGGGCGTTGGCGTCCTCTTGTGTTATACTTATTACTTGCAGCCGGGCGTACGATCCACCTTCGCGTTACCCAATATCACCTTCTGCGTACATCGTAGTAGTGCGCTCAAATGATTCTCTTGGCAGGCATAACTTGGTCTTCAGCATCATTTTGTTCTCGCACGGACCAACATTACATGAACGACGCATAATATTATCCTTGTATTCCAATCTTTTATTCTCTACAACAGCGTCGTGCGTGCAGTGGTTTACCAAAGTGAGCAGGACATAACGAAGCAATAAAATATGGGCACGGCAGTCCACAAGCAAATTCACAACAGATGGGATAGCCCACGTCGTGCCTCCGGACGATCCATAGATATAGGCGCGTGCACGTCCGCACAACACAACGGGCGGTGCGTAGCATGTGGCGCGCAGAGACGCACGGGGCAGTATGCGCATCGACATGTCACTTGGGGGCCGCTGTCTAGATGCAGGGGACAAAAGACATGACTTCCTCGTACAGGAGCTCTGTACCCAGACGCAAGTCAGTACAGCGTGCGGGCGGTTCGGGCGAGGACGGCCTTACCCTTCAGCTCGTCCTTGCTCAGATCGAGATCTGTTCGCGGGGAACACAGGCGTCAGAATCGGTCGCTGGGCACGCGTGGAACACGCACAGTCAACTCGAAGTACTCCGAGTCCAGCGAGGACACCGCGGGCTCGTCCTCGGGGTCATGCTGGAGCGGAACGGCAGGAGTCAGCACAGGGCCCTGCGCGCTACAAGCCGGGAAGGGGCCTCACGTAGGCAGCGAGGTACGGGTGCTCGAGCGCCTGATCGACCGTCAGCCGCTTCTTCGGATCGAAGGTCTGGCAGTAACGCGCAACCGTGAGTAACTGGCACAGCTGCGGGCTGGGATGCTGGACTTACGAGCGTCTTGGCGAGGAAGTCGAGCGCGTCAGGCGACGCCTTGGGGAACAGAGAGCTGAACGGACGGCGTTTGCGAATCGGCAGCGCGCGGATGTAGTCTCGCGACCGGCGCGAGGTGATCCCGTAGAACTCCTCCAACGTGGGTGTACCTACGAGAAACACAAGATATTAGCACACTATACGGAACGAGACGTGAACAGGACGGGACGAAAGCACACACCGATGACGTCCAGGATGAGGTCGAGCTGGTGCCCATAGTCCCGGCCTGGGAAGAGCGGTCGCCCGTTGAGTAGCTCCGCGAGGACACAGCCCACAGCCCAAATGTCAATGGCCTAGAGCACGGCAAGGAGTGATGAACAACGCGTGATGCGCGCAACGCGAGCAACGTAACTCACTTTTGTGTACATCTTGAAGGACAGCATGATCTCGGGGGCGCGGTACCATCTCGTCGCGACGTACTCGGTCATCAGCCCCGCCTCTTTCCCGCCAGGATTTGTGGAGCGGGTGCTGCGCGCAAGCCCGAAGTCGCAGACCTTGAGATCGCAGTTCGCGTTCAGAAGCAGGTTCGCGGGCTTCAGGTCTCGGTGGACAATATCAGCGGAGTGCATCGTCTTGAGTGCACGCAGTGTTTGGTATACGAAGTACTAAAAGAGGGAAGTTGGATCAGTGGGATGGAGCGGCTTCGGGCGACAGAATGGAAGAAGCGCACTTGACAGTGATCATCTGTCAACTGTTGTGTGCGGATAACTCGGTGCAGGTCGGTCTGCATGAGCTCCTGGATGACTGTGGAATACCTCTCAGACATGAGGGGGAGCGCAGAGGCTGAATACGTACAGTAGATCTCCTTGAATTCATCAATAGATGGAGGTTTGACGATGTCCAAAATGGAAATGATCTGTGGGTCGCGGTTTAATTTCAGTGGATTGGATAACGCAATCTTATGAGATCGCAAGGGAGGACGTACGTTCTCGTTCACACATGTCTCCGAGAAGAACTTGAGAAGCTTGAGCTCCCGCAAAGTCCGTAGGCAAAAGAGGGTGTGCTCGAAGGGAAGCACTTTCTTGATGGCTACTTCGCGCCGAGTTGGCTTGTGCAATGCAGCGGCGACAGTGCCATAAGCGCCTTCACCGAGACCATGGAGGATGGTGTAGTCGTCACCTGGTGAAGGAGATAAGTTGGAGGGGGATGATGAGGACGGAACAGTCGCTCACCGACGTCAAACTTGGGGAGGGGCTTGGGGGCTTTGCGGGACATCAGTGAGATTAATGAGGGAGAGAAAGGAAGGAGAGCGGGGGTTGTATGGACTGGGTCGTTCCGGGACTAGCTCTAGTAGAGTAGAAGATAAACCGATTAGAAGAGATTAACAGGATGAAGTGGGAAAACAGCAGAAGGGCAGAAATGGCGAAAGGGCACAAGAATACAGAGCACTATAAACCGCCCGCCGTCTCGACGCTGATCAAGCTCCAACAAATGATCAGAAGATTCAGAACAACCGCCCGTCTTCACCCAATCATAGACTGCACCATCCACGCATAAGTATTTGAACATCTCACCGCATTCGTTACGACGTATGCTCACAGCCCTGTTGTGTCGAACAGAAGCAAGCTGCCATTAATTGTTTCAATATTGGCATCACAGTCAGGCACACGCCGGCTGCTTTGGCGCGTCCCATATTGATCGGATCCAGTAGTGACTTCCCACCGGAAGTTACGGATGCTGAACATCCCTTGTTCGTCCTAATGGGCATTATTCGTGTCGCTGCACAGCTAGCGCTGGTCATGGGCATGCGTTGCCCCGAGTCGGCGTCGTCGGTGGAATTCTGGTTCTGCGGCGACTTGTACGAATTCATGGCGGTGCACCATGCCCTGCCACGCCACGTGGCCTTCAGGCAGGGCAATATGATTGGCTACAGCTCGACAAGGCCATTTGTGAGTACTTGTTCTGTCTCAGTCTCTCGAGCTCGGCCATATCGGCTCACCACTTTGTCCGACGTACAATAGTTGTCCTGTGTGTCATGTCCCATTTCAACGACTTCTTCATCTCCAGGCTGACGTTCTCGCAGTCTAACACTCTGGCCTGAGCTTCAGATCATCTCCAACCTCTGAGATCTGAGACCTGGATAACCCGGCGACAACAGTGCATTGACTGAAACCAGAGCGTAGATCACCGACGAAACATTGCCAAGATTTTTTCCTGGATGAAGCAGCGAATCACGACGCACGGCCTCTTTCCTATCTCAGTCTAGGCATCCCTCTGCCTCTGCCTACGTCTACGACGTCACGGTTGGAAGTTCCAACGGTAGCACCATTTACACCCCAAATAATCTTGTGAGTCCGATGCAGGCATGAACACAGATTTCCTGCTTACAATGGCATCCCCGATCATCCAGAATGCTTCTTCAGGGGATCAAGTTGTGTTCCACTTTGAGCAGAAGAATCACACTGTGACGCAGTCGTCGTTCCCCGACCCTTGCACTTTTCTGGATGGCGGGTTCGACTCCGGGTTGTGAGTGCACCGTACTCCCCTCGCAGACCCTGCATCCATATATTTTTGCAGCTACCCAATCCCTCCCAATCAGACCGACAACTTCCCCACTTTCACAGTAACCGTAAACGATGTCAGTCACTCTCTCCAGTCAGCGCAGAAGAAAACACTTGTCTATCAATATTCAATATTATGCAGAGCTACGTAGCAGGTTGTATGCTAATGTAGCCCGGTAGACAAGCGTTTTGTTCCTCGCGCTGACTCGCCTTTTACTTGTACGCGCTGACACCGCCTCTCACAGACGAAACCAATTTGGGTTTACTGTAGGCAGGCCGCCAACACTGCCGCAAGCCATTGCGGCGCCGGCATGGTGTTCGCGGTAAACCCTGGCGCGCCAGGTGCAATGAACTCCTTCGAAATTTTCCAGGCGGAAGCCCTCGCGATCGGCGCCGAGCTCAAGGCATCCTCCTCCTCCGCCTCCGCTGCCGCATCGTCGACACCGCCGCCCGCCTGGACGTCCGCGGCGTACGGCAGCGTGACGATCCCCGCGGCGCCAACGCCCATCGTCGTGACAGAGACGATCACCGTCGAGGCGTCGAATTGGATCACAGTGTACTCATCGTACCCTGGCTCGCCCGAGGCTACGCCCGTCGGGCTCAACGGCGCAGTGCACACAGTCGTCGTGGGCGGCTCGAGCGGTCAGCTCACGTACACGCCGTCGAACATTACCGCCGAGCCGCGCGATACGGTCGTCTTCGAGTTGTGCGTGCTTTTCTGGCAGCTAGTGGTCTCTGGTGCTGACCGGGGTTGCGATACAACAGCCACCAGAAGAACCACACCGCCACGCAGTCCTCGTTCGGCGACCCCTGCCGGATCTTAACGAACACCACGACGAACCAGGTCATTGGGCTGGACTCTGGCTTGTGCGTGCTCACACCTCTGTACAATGTCCCCTGCATCTGATTTAGGTGAACCCAATAGCATGCCTGTTGAGGCCAACACGACCACTTTCCCGACATTTAACGTCACTGTGAACGACACCGCGCCCATCTGGTTTTACGTGAGTGCCCCCTTTTCCCTGGATTATCTACAGGCTCACGGCTCGTCGCCAGTGCAAGCAGCACACGCCGACGGGCGCGAGCCACTGCGGCTCCGGCATGGTCTTCTCCGTTAACGCCGTCGTGGACAGCCCGCGAAACTTTAGCGCATTCCAGGCGCTCGCGATGCAGCTCAACGGCACGAATACGACGTCCGGCGTGTCGCAGCCTTCAAGTACGCCGAACGGCGGGTGCACAAACCTCGCGGCAAACCTCGCACTCGGGATTGGTGCGGTGGGTGTAGTTGTCGCTGCGTTGCTGTAATTGATGTCACTTCCTGAACTTTGGGACTCGGGGTGGGGAATGGACCCTTTTGTGAGCTTTGTAAGTATAATTGGCTGTTATATCATGTGTGGTTATTGGGTCTGCCCCTTAGTGTAGACTATGAACTAATACATGACATTCGTTCTTATACCTTGAGGCACGCAACATGCCCAGCCAGCTTATAAGGTTCCGAACACATGCAGACAGTACTATATGCCGACTAATTTCGCTGTTCGTATCCAATCGTATCCAACATTTAGGCTCAAAACCAGCCTTAGTATGAGGAAGATTTCGATGGATCGTCGCCGAAGTTAGTGTATTTGTCTGGAGTTCCTGTCCCTGAAACCATGTACTGAATCCTGACCACCAGGACACCGTTTTACTGGACCAAATCAAGTTGCGAAACTTGCTTGACACAGCCCAGGAGAGGCTCGGCAGGGCCGCTAACCCAGTGGATTCCGGACAGTCTTTGCCATTGGCGTGGCGGGATGCCCTCAGACCCTCACAAGATACCGGCACAAGACTACTTACGACACGCAGTCTTCTGCAAAGGCCGGGCATCCAGCTTGATGACTGCCTGCAGTCTTTCATTGCTTCAGAGAAAGGAGTGGCCTTGGCTGTCGAATGCAGGTCTACTATCCGGGACCAAGGGACCAAGGTAGCGCATGATGCACAGAGTTTGTCCCGGAAGATATATGAGGCCTCGGTGTCCCGTCATCCTAACCCAGAGGATATTGAAGGACTCAATGCACTACTTGACCTTGTCTGTTTTTAGCTGGAGCAAATTAATGGGCATAGATTCTGCATACGTAGAGATATATTATAATTCGTGGACTCGGAGTTGCAACTGAGTACTTGCGACTTAGTATGCAGTGCTTGCTGTCCAACTCGGATGTACACCGGCTGGTACGAGTGTGCACATTGCAATTATCTACAGCATATGAACAGTCAAAGCAGATACAATGGATGAGAATTCAAGACGGCCATCTCACAGTACGGCAGCAAGATGTTGGAGCATAATACTCCCGTTACCAGGGGTACTATGACTCACCACCTAGTGATTCCCGCGCCTTCTTCTCTTTCTTCAGTCGCTTCCTCTCCCGCCGCGCTTCTTCGTCCTCCACCTCCTCACCCTTGACTGCCTCCTTGGCCGCCTTCTTTTCCTTCTTGATCCGCTTGCGCTCCGCCCGCGCTGCCTCATCCTCTGAACCATCCGCCTCCACTGCCATAGAAACATCGCCGTCCGTATCGGCCACCTCTGACTTGCGCTTGCGTTTCTTCTCCTTTTCCTTCTCTTTCGACGGGCTCGCTTCCACGCTCGACTCAGCAGGAGCAGCGGGAGTGGCTGTAGACGGTCCGGCGATAGGTTGCTAAACGACTGATGTCAGGTTCACGTATAATAGGAGAGTGCATCCCGCTCACCTCGCGTGAGTAGTCGACATAGTCCCGGCTCCACTCCGCCGGCGTAACACCGTCGATTTTCTCACCGTACTTTCCGAGCTTGCCGTCCTTGACCATTTTTTTCTTCTCGAGTGCCTTGGGCCCGAGTCCCCACCGGCGTGGGTACGTGTCGCGCTCCATGATGCATCGCTTCACTTTTGCGACGACGCCGTGATCGCATGTTGCGAGCTCGACTGTCGACATCTGGGCGATTGCCAATGCAATGGCTTCACCTGAGCACATGAGACAGTTAGAACACTGACGCACAAAGATACTGGCGGGGTAGTACCTTTTGTGGTCATTAAAACGACTTCCTCGTTCAGCGAGATGTCCGCCTCATAACGCAGTAGACCCGGGATCATCAGTTTTGCGCCGTAGCAGACGGCGTTGACGGCGCTGTCCTTCACTACAATGCGCTTGTATCCAACCAGCAACGATTCCAGCGGCCGGATAACCCGCCGCAAATATGACTCTGCAATGCCATATCGTCAGTGTCAATACCCGCGCAGCAACGAAGCGAGCGAACGCACCATCTCGTGTGTTGTCATACACCCACTGCGCGTCCAGCACATCGTGCATCGTCACCATGTCGTCGCTCTCATTCAACGCACCACTCCGGACTCTCCGCAGTTCCTGCATGTGCCCACCAACACCCAATATGAGCCCGAGGTGGACGCATAGTGTCCGGATGTATGTCCCAGCCTCGCATGAAACCCAGAATACCGCAAGGTTGCGCTTCTCGTCGAACTCGAGGAGCTTGGATTCATAAATTGTTCGGATGCGGAGCTGACGCTTCACCGCTGAGATCAGCGGTGGTCGCTGGAAGAGCGCGCCTGTGAGGGTCTGGATGGCACGAGGAAGAGAGGCGGGGTTGGGAAGGTTTGAGTGTAGGCGTAGCACGGCAACATATTCCTTTCCTGTTTGCACATACTTGAGCACGGACCGAGCGTACGAAGCAATCGAGTGCACATACCTGCACCCTGTTGTGATTTTACGAGCCTGGTCGCACGGTCAATGCACACGATCAGACATCCTGTGACCTTGGGGTCAAGAGTACCACTGTGACCGGTCTTTTCTACCCGCAATATCCGTCGCAGCCATGCTACCACCTCGTGCGACGAGGGATTTGACGGCTTGTCCAGGTTTATAACGCCTGACCTGTTTTCACACCAGTTCAACAAATGTATATTGGGCAAAACAGAAATACATACTTGACATATGTTGCGATATCGCGCTTGAGAGGACTGCATCCACTGGGTATTGGCGTGAAGTGAGCGGAACGAACAAGCAATTTGTCGTAATTTTTGAGGAGAAGGGGCCATTGAGATGTGTCAAGCTTCGGCTGAGAGCTCTCCGACTTGATAGTATAGTCCCCCTCGAGCTGGGCGGTCGCAACTTGCGCGCCGGTGAGCTGTTTTGCAGGAGCCATCGCCGTGCAAAAGTTTGCATCTGCTCCCGCCGAGCGGTAGTAGTCTGCCTCAATTTGTGCACCAAGTCCAAATCTGGGCGATATAGAAACTAATTATATGTAAACGTTATCCTCTGAGGGGTCCGGCGACGGCCCGAAGCGTGGGTAAGTCTTCAATAGAACTGTACAGTATGTAGGCACGTGACAGGACAGATATTCGAGCAGCACATGATACCACACCGTCCGCCAACATTATCCCGCCCGCACTCTTCAACTCTCCCTCCCCCCATCAAGATGGTCAGTCCCAGTACCGCTTTGCTGAGTTACCTTCTCAGTAGGCTTACACTGGGTGTTTCTTTTTTTTTCTCCGTTTGCCCGATGTAATTAGCCCAAGGTCGCCTCCGGAAAGTCCGCTGCTGCGAAGCACAAATTCGTCATTGACTACTCTCGCCCTGCTGGCGACGGTGTCTTTGACGGTGCAGCCTTTGAGAAGTTCTTGCACGACCGCATCAAGGTCGATGGCAAGACTGGTCAGCTCGGCGAGACCGTCAAGATCTCCAGGGATGGTATGCCCGACGTCTACCTTTGTGGTGAATTCGGTGCTGAGTTGTATGTTACCATGTAGGCGACACTAAGATCACCGTGACGTCCAACATCCCCTTGTCGAAGCGCTACCTCAAATACCTCACAAAAAAGTTCCTCAAGAAGAACACCCTCCGGGACTGGATTCGGTTAGCGCATCCTAGCAATGCACACGTTGTCGTACTGACTTCGGCTCAATGTAGCGTTGTTGCGTCATCAAAGGATGCGTATCAGCTCCGGTTCTACAACATCCAGTATGTTGCATCCGTACTCCTTATTTTTTATCATGCAATTGATATATGTTCTGTAGGAGTGGTGCAGACGAGGAGGATGAGGATTAGTATGCTATGTCATTGTTTCCTATCGCTGTATGCCATCATAGTGTTTCCATGTGCAGTCTATGTCCATGATATTCCACTGTCAAGCACCCATTCGCACACATTCTCGAGACATCTGATCTCGACGCGCCGTCCCACCTCGCATTCTAATGGACTGCGCACATGTTTTATCACATCATAGATCATGTTTTGTATTATTATCAGACCCTGTTCACTACAAGGGTTACCCTCTCCTGATATTCTTCCTCACCTTTCGGCTTGACCTTGCTTAGGACCATCATGGCGAGGTCATTCCACAGCACTTGAGACTCCACCAGAGGCTTGCATCGCAGTTGCGTCGAGAGCAGCGAACCTAGCTGTGTTCGCAAAATCTTGAGGGCAATCCCCGACTTCGGTGGGATGCGGAACCTGATCTTGCGGTCGATGTAAACGGTGTCCGACATGAGCTATGAACGGTGAATGTCAATGCAGGACTACTTTCATCTGATCGAACCTGGAGGGCCTACCTTGAATTCGGACTCTCCACACAGGAGAAGTAGCGAGATATCATCCACAGGTCCCGTCTCCCACGCATACAACTTCTTGGAATGCCTGCCACAACACGTTAGAGAATAGTGTATTTCTTGACATGAATGCACGCACATGAGTGTAAAGTAACATAGATGGTTCACGCCGAATTCTCTCGCTTTTCTGCGGAAGTTGATCGACGAAGGGTGGAACGAGGCCGGCTGGTTGTTCGTAATTGTACGCATGTCGCCTTTGACCGGGTCCACCGCAAGGATCTTCGGATACAAGCCGGCACCGAGAGCAGCATTGATGATGTTCACATTGACAGAATTCGCATTCAACTCCTGAGGAACAGGGACGAAGCGTGCTTTGCCGCCGCGGCTATAACGAGCCCTGCAGTGTGAATCATTTGGTTGTTAATATCAATCGTGGGTGTATGTCATGATTACTATACTGACCTACTAAGTTCTCGTACGAACGCCTTGTCCACTTGAATGAAGGACGAATCCACCAAGTATCTGAACACTTGTCAGTTTCATAGAGGAGCGGCTCGGGATAGCAACAAACCCTAAGAATTGCTGCCGCAATTCCTCGATCTGTTGCAAGTTCTGATTGCACAGTGCATGAGTGCTGTACTCTAGGTATATAGCTGATATCGAGTACCTGATGACTCAAGAAATACTGCTTGCAGAATTTGCGCGCGATCCCATTGTTACAGGCTTGCCTCCAACTCGCGAAAGCGTTGTGGATAGTCAAGAAGTCAGAGTTTTCTGTGAACAATCAGTATCCAGGAGTCAATAACACTAGTATCAACATACCGATGCGGAATGAAAGCTTCGCGCGATCTGCTTCATGCTCGAGGCCTAAGGGAGAGACAAAGGGAGACTTCGAATTGAGAGTCGCAGCGACGGTGAGAGCCGGATCCAAACAGCGGAATAACGTGGCAATGAGAAGGAATTTTCCCAGGTGCACGTCGGTGGGAAGTTTGCTGAGTAGCCGTCCCATGGGCGTGATCTCTTCGGAGGGTGTTAGGGCTCGAACCTAAAGACAAGATGAGCGCATTTGTCACGAACCACCTAGGTCGGGCTTACCTCGACGAGAGCTGAAATGGCGCGCTGAATGTTGACCGCTAACGGTGGGTCCAGAGCTCGCGAGAGAATGTCTTCAATCGAGGTACCTAGCTTGACCTTCATGATCTTGATGCGCAGAGCGAGGTCACTCAAGCTGAGGCGCATCATTTCTGGGTCGGGATGTTCTGACATCTATACACATCGATCATCAAACGAAAAAAAAAGTCTGGCTACGGCAGTCTACACTTACCCGTGTGTCATGGCGAACCTTCGTGAACAAATGGAAACATAGCCCCGCTTGCACACGGCCGGCACGCCCCCGCCTCTGAGCGGCATTGCTCTTTGCCACGAATGTCTCAACCAAACGACTGATCTGTCTTTTCTCATCAAATCTACAGTACACACAATTTAGTCAACTCGTTGAACTTGAAAGGACATAGGGTACTTACCGCATTTCGCGCTGTTTGCCCGAATCAATTACGCAAGTAATATCAGGGATCGTGATACCTGTCTCCGCAATGTTGGTAGCTGGACTCGAATTATTAGATATAGCACAGGAGTCGGTTAAGCAGTACATACCAATCACGATTTTTCGGATCCCAGGTGGTGGGATATCAAACACTGCGCCCTGGTTCTCGCTGGAGATCATCGAGTGCAAAGGATAGAGCTTGAAATAATCCTCTGAACCGAACGAGGGATGATCCACCAGCAGATCGTTGAGTCTGCGAATTTCGCCCATTCCAGGCATGAAGATAAGGATGGCCGCAGAATACGAAGCATAGAGCGGGTCCCCAAAACAGATACGTTCGAGAAGAGATACAATGAGGTCGTACGGCACCACGCGCTCGTCCAAGAGGTTGATAGTCGCGGCAGTACTGGGCGAATAGCGTTTCTCAAGTTTGACATTCTCTTGATCGGCCTCGTCGTCGTCATCGTCTCCCGCGACCGTATCCTCGGACCATTCTACTCGAGCTTTCCCCTTGTAGTACTTATCTTTCCCTGAGCGTAGACCAGAATTCAATAAACAGTCCATACAATAAACAAAAGCACTAACCACGTCTTGCGTAAGGTGAATTCTCCGTGACCTTCCACTGAGTGAACTCGATGGCGTCTTCCAGATAGCGAACATCAACAGGGAATGTACGTCCAGGTACGTAGAAAATAGGTGTCCCGCCAAAGTAATTTGATATCTTCTCCGCGTCCACGGTAGCAGACATCAGTATGACTCTACAACGAATGAGGATCAACTACCCAACGCTATGCAGTCGTTGGATTGAGACAGACTCACTTGAGATCAGGGCGTTCTTGCAGTAGGGACTTCAGGACGATGAGCAGAAAATCGGACTCGATAGTACGTTCATGGACCTAGGAATAGTCAGACTACCATTATGATGAGTTGGGGGCATACACGAACTTCGTCAATAACGATATGCTAGTAAGTAAGGTGTGTCAGTCAACATTTGTATATTAAGTAGAAAACAATGCCATCTAACCGTAATCTCGTCGAAGGCTGTCCCCTGTCCGCCTTGCCCGCTCCCTCCCTCCAACATTCGTAAGGCAATGCCGTTTGTAACGAATGCTAGACGAGTTCTGCTCGTGATGTTGCTTTCCAGTCGGATTGAATATCCCACGATAGAATTCGCAGTGCCGACAGCACCAGGAGGTTCGCCTAGCTCTCGCGACACTCGTTGCGCGAGCGAGATCGCTGAGATACGCCGCGGTTCCGTACAATAGATCTTACAGTTCTTCCCTTGCGCAAGTTGGTCTTCGAGAATGAATGCAGGCACTTGAGTCGATTTCCCACTACAAAACACGTTAACTGGGGGACCAGCAGACATACAATGGTTTGACCTACCACCCTGTCTCCCCGCTGAGCACCAGCACCTGATGTGTCTCCAGTGCGGCAATGATATCATCGCGATGGCGAGCAATCGGAAGTTGGTTACGTTGATACTTTTTCACACGATCAAATTACCTTCGATATCTCGCCAGCCTGTGAATACACTCACAAGCATTTCCTGGTACATTGTGCTAGCTTGTCGCGCTTGGAATCCAGCTATGAGTTGGTCCCGGGTGAGATCATTGGTCTGCACAATGTTCCGAGCAGATATTGAGTCCTTCACTTCAGGCAGCTGTTTAACATTCCGGTTGCTTGACTGTGGGAGGAACAGAGGTTGTCTCAGAACTGCTTGCTAGTAAAGACAGATGAAACAGACCTTTCCATCGACGTTCAACTTCAGCTCCAGGATAGCCCTCAGTTTGGCCCAAATGGCCCGATTGATAGTATCGTCACCGAGACGCCTCTTCTTCTCCAGCTCGTCCCAAAGATCACGAAAAGCGCCGGGTAGCAGGCGAAACGTCGTCTGGCTGCCAGTAGCTGCAGTTCCCCCAAGGGCAAACCCTTCCATTGGAGGGTACGTCAACGAATGCAACGCCACTGTAGCGATATACTGCTCGGCCTGTGACATATCGTAGCAGGCGATGTCTTCCATATGCCATACCCCAGTCTTGCCGCCTTCCCAGCGAATATCGACAGCAGCCCTCTTCGCCCGACTGGAGCCAGATATCGGAGCGTAAGAAATAGCCGCGTATCTGTCGACCTTGTGGACCACCTCGGACAACAGAGCTTTGGGTGTTCGTCCCGACATATGCTTCGGAAGGGCCATGTCGCGGACCTCTAGAGTTGTTCCTTGCTCGGTGACTTCTGTGGCGGGCATGGCTTCTAGGATCTCAAACATCCCGCCAGGGCCTACGTCATCTTCCTCGTCAAACACATCAGGCACAGCGTCGATGTCAGGCTTCGCAGATGCTCGATGTTGGAAGGACGGTGCGCAGGCGGAGGCTCAACGCCACGCAACCTAGACTGAAGCGCGGCAGCATCAGCCCTCTCCCGTTGAATACGGAACTGCGCCTCGGCTTCTTCTTCGTCGAACAGGTAATCGTTCTTGACATCCTCTAATCGTTCCTGTAAACTCCGCAAGAAAGCTGCATCCCGTCGTTCCCCTGGCTGCCTATGGGTGGTGAGGTCGCTGATCTGTAGCTTGAGTCGTACGAACTCCGCAGTGGAATCATCGTAAGGTGACTGGCGGTCGGGACTGGATTGACCTGTGCCAGACTGATCGCTGGATGGAGATGGGGAGTGACCACCACTAAAATCCTGTCCCGCTTTCGTGTCCTCGCGACCAAGAACACTGGATGCTAATGCGGCAGGCACAAATGCAGGAGCACTAGCATCAAGGCGACCCGAAGATATCAACCTTTTCGACGAAGAGGTGGCTGGCTTCGATGAGCGATCGGGTGTGAAAGTCCGTGAAGTTGTTGCCGGCCTCAAAGCCTGAGGCGTTCGGGGCGTTCGAGGGTGTTTT
This sequence comes from Amylocystis lapponica, assembly GCA_022376435.1. Lineage (NCBI taxonomy): Eukaryota > Fungi > Basidiomycota > Agaricomycetes > Polyporales > Postiaceae > Amylocystis > Amylocystis lapponica. The sequence continues at coordinate 112,587 of JABYQE010000045.1, forward strand.
AGGCTCTGCTGTATCTCCGAAGTCTGATGAGAGAGCTCTCAGCAAGGTATTGCAAATTGTGTCAAGAGCCACAAACTTTTCCGTACACCAGTTCGTCCTCGCCACAATGCAGGTGAAGCTACAAATAATGTATTGGCGTCGAATAGCTCTTCGAGTAGCATACGAAACTTACCCAATCATACGCCTCGTCTAAGTCTACGCCGTTCATGAATTCAAGCATTCTTCGACCCTGTCTTCAGAAAAGCCGAGGCGTCTGAGGACACCGTACGTGATGGCAAATCTGGTGATCGCTTTGTCCTCAGGTTCGTCCACAGTTCTTTTTACTAGCCGAATCCAAGATCAATACAAAATGCAGCGTGCAACAGAGTAGGCGACCTTCATTCGATTCAAGGTCCAAGGCCAAAGCCAAGATGCGATCGACGAAGGCAGAGTCAAGGTCTAGATGGCAGAGTGTGTCTGAGAAACGTCGTTCTTGATCAATGGCCTTCAGACCTCGTCAGCAAACCGCGGGTCGTTTCAATTTTGTCTCACATGCCTTCAATGTCCGAACAACTTCCTTCTCCGTTTTATCCTGGAACCTGTCTATGAGCGACTGCAAGGACTGCTCCTCTTGCCGGTCGGGGTCGAACTCGTCGTGTGCAACTTCGACAGCATCTGCGGAAGGGAGTTTCTCCGGCTCCTGAGTTATCGCCGACTCGACCACATCCGGGATGCTTGATTCATCTTCCTCGACAGGCTGAACGACTTTCTTGGGAAGCGAGGTCGTAGCGAACCCCCGCGCCACCGGCTTCAACTGGGTCTTCTTCTTCTTGGCCATCCCTGATGGACCAAGGTAAACTGGCCGCCGCCTTCAGCTGCTTGCCACGCAGATCGCTGTCCTAAGAAATAGAGTTGGCCTAGCTCAAGTTGTCTGCGGTCGTTTATACAATGAACGAAGGTGATATTCGGCTTGAAGTCTCGATGGCTTATATCCAGCCGGGTGAATTAAAGCTATTGGGAGAATTAGAGGCGTATGCAAGGTGCATATGTTGTCGACTGTCGGTGCACATATGGGTTCGCCAGAGGTGCTCGTAGGCTTCTGAAAGCCGTTGGATCCTGTACTCAAGTTTCTTCATCTAGACTGATGACACCGGCATATGCCGCGGTCTTGACTCGAGCCGGCCAGAAAACGAAATAAATTCCACGGGTCGTCATTATGGTGAGATACAGGCCATAAAATAACAGTACAGAAGGAGGCCGTGGATCTAGGAACGGGGAGCGAGTACTACAATATGCAACATGGCCTACGACAGCAGTGATTAGCATGAATAACATAGTGCTTGATAGACAACAGTGGCCAAAAACATCATACAGTCAGCCCGACCGCGACTACGATTCCGCATCTGCATTCGCAATGTTGACCTTCTTCCTCCCCCTCTCGTTCCTGGCTTCCGCCCACGGGTTGACCCTGTCTCCCCCTTCCGCTTCTTACCACGCGTTGATGTTGGGCGGGTGGTCCATCATCGTCAATAGCCTCGATGCTGGCACCGGGTGCAGCTTGCGCTGATGTTGACTGGCCAAAGAACTCGTCTCCCTCCTCGTTCCACAAGTCTCGCATCGCAGCATCATTCGCTTGGTCTGGCGGGGCCTTGCCTGCAGACGTATCGCCATGGTTGTTGACGTCCACCAACTGGTCCGCGTTCAGCAGCAGTTGGACAATCTCGCTTGGTTTGGTGACGTCAGTGAAGTTCTTGTTGCCGACCACGATGTCTTGTACCTGTTTGGTGTGATCAGTTCAGCCGTGGCATCGTGGGCACTGAAATGAACATACATCTTTCTTGACCCGTGCAAGTTGGACAATTCGTTCGTCAATGGTGCCCTTCGTGATCAGCCGATAGACGGTGACCTGGCGAGTTTGTCCAAGACGATGTGCACGGTCCATGGCTTGCGCATCGTTGGACGGATTCCAATCGTGATCGTAAAACACAACCGTGTCCGCTGCGGTGAGATTGATTCCCAGCCCACCCGCACGAGTACTGAGCAGGAAGACGAAGATATCGGGCCTGTCGAAGAATACAGTCAGACAATGTGTAATGTGAGTACACAAGTCGACTTCGCATACCGTGTCTGCCATTCCATGACCATGTCGCGTCTGTCTTCTAGCTTCGACGAACCATCCAAACGCAAGTACTTGTACTGTCGATAGATCAAATACTCCTCCATCAAGTCCATCATGCGCGTCATCTGGAAGTACACCAAGACACGGTGGTCGCCCGCCTTGAGTTCGTGCAGAAGCGAATCTAGGCGCGCAAGCTTCGCGGAGTCGTAGATGAGTCGCTTGGCCTCCGGGACCTGCATACTTGACAGCGGCAACTGGTCCGGGACGAACTGCCGAAGAGGCCCGACACCGGTATTCCGGACATTCGTCTCTGATATTCAGAGCAAGCTTCATCCGACTCCCACATATTCGAGGGTAAGCCATAGAGAGCAAGTGATTCTTGTGGTGAATCCATGATCTGTGCTTGACGTTCGACGAAGGTGCGATCTGCACAATACATCGAGATCGCGGGCGCCACAACGGGTGGGATAAACCATTTAAGGTCAGCCCGTGATAGACAAGACGAGAGCCAAGCCGACGAAGATATGGAGGAGAGACTTGGCAGTCCATCAGCGGCGTCCATATTACTGGACAGCACCTGCGGTGTTACTAGGTAACGATTGTGTGCTGCACTGGCTATGAACGTGGAGTCCCTGTATAAAAAATCAGGACAAAGGCCTAGAGAACATCGTAGGAACTTACGACGAATACGGCTCATCTTGCACTTGTTGCGACTCCGTTCGCAATGCCAAAATCCGTCTTTGCATGACATGGGACTTGTGCAGAAGGTGAGCCTCGCTGGGCGACATGTCCACGATCCTCAAGAACGAGAAGCTGGACCTTTCTAAGATGTTTGTCAGATACTGCCAGGCGAACCTTGGTGCGAAAATAATCGAATTACCTTCGTCATAGAGAGAATGTTGGACCCAGTCCGTTGACCATATGTTCATCAACTTGCTAAGCCGTGCTGTGTCCCGCTGCGCATGTTCGTGTGGGATGTCGACAATGCCGCCGTCATTGTACAGAAGCTTGGGAATATTGAACTCGATCGGATTACGGGTTGAATATGGCAGTTGAGTGAAATCGCCTTCACGATTGATCGGTCCGGACCTGCCAAACTCTGAGAACGAGAATGGCGCAACGACATCAGCACGCTCGAAGAGCTCGGGGTGATTGCAGACCTGGATACGATTATGATCAATCTGTACGTGCTCAAACCATTAAAAAAGCACTAACCTTGCGGAACTGCATCACGAGGTTCATCAGTGACCGCGCAGAGTCTGCATCCCCAATGTTGGCCGCTTTCTCGAGCAGATCAGCCACGGAGACATTGGCAAGCAACGCCTTATACAAAGCACGCTGCCGAGCGCTTAGCTCGACATATATGTCTACTTCGATCTGGCAACGCAATCTGTGAGCGTAGTGACCTAGGACGAATCACTTTCAATGTACCTTATCGCTGAGTTCATTCTGCACATGGCGCTTCACACGACGGAGCATGAACGGCTTCAAGATCATGTGCAGCCGCCGGAGTTGATGCTCGTTTAGCTTGCTTCCCTTGTTTTCTGCCGCGCTCTCGATATCCTTGGAAAACCACTCGTTGAACTCGTCGTGCGAATCGAACAGGCTCGGCATGATGAAATGCAACAAAGCCCATAGTTCTTTGAATGATCGTAAGATGGCTGACATTAAAGAGAAAGAAAGGAGATACTGACCTTGCATCGAATTCTGGATTGGTGTTCCGGTAAGGAGAAGACGGTTCCTACACTGGAAACCAAGCAAAGTCTTCCAGCGGGCACTTGACGAATTCTTGATATTCTGGGCCTCATCCAGAATCATGTACTGCCACTTGACGCGTTGGAAATACTGCTGATCTTGGGTGACCTGTAAATGGGGTCAATTGAGACACATGCTGACAACGCAGCAATGCATACCAACTGGTAACTGGTGATGAGGATATGAAAGGGAGCATCTTGATCATAACTGATTTCCTTCTTGTTCCAGAATTTCCGGAGCGTCGCCCGGTCCTTGACGTTACCCCAGTAAGGCAATGCCTTCAGACCAGGAACAAAGCGAGTGATCTCCTGCTGCCAATTGTGCAGCGTCGATGCGGCGAGACGACCAAAAAGGGACCCCATATGTCGTGCGTTTCTGCTAGGTATGCGAGCAATGAAATTGATTGGACGGTCTGGGCAGATGGTACAATGAGCTTCAAGTAACATGTACGAGAATCATACACAACACACCTTTCCGAGACCCATCTCGTCGGCGAGAATGCCATTGATACCCTGCTCGTACAGAGTAGCCAGCCAGTTCAAGCCCTTCAGCTGATACTCTTTGAGCGTCGCCATGAGCATGTTGGGCTGCTTGATCGTTAGCTCTCCGGTCAAGGACGTAGGATTCTGGAAGTTGAGCTCGTCCGAATCCACTGGGGACACATGTCAGCAGCGTCCTGCTGTAAGGTGTCTGGCGACTCACGGTCTACGAGCGGAGTACCAGAACCTGAGCCTTCCGCAACTTCGTCGTCGTGAATGTGCGCTTGGCGCTTGGCGAGTTTGAGTGCCTCGTTCGTCTTGCGTTCCAAGGCAGCCTGAGTGTCGAACTCCTGAGCTTTCCGTTTGCAGACGCGATAGCCTCTTGAGCGTTGTGCCTCGCATGCTGATGCATGTTGGTTTCGTCATCTGTTGGTCTATCAGCAATGAACCCAGAGACTACGGTAGAGGGCCCTACCATCGTCAAAGTCGATATCTTGTAGCGCGCTGCTATCAACATCATCGAGATGTGCACCAGCTGGAGCATCTGTCTCGGCACCATCACCTTCCAATCGGCGGCTGAAAAAAGTCAGCCGAGCGACATTACGTTGAAGGCTACCTTACTCTTCAACTTGTTACCAACGAAGTGACTGTAGAGCTCGGTCTGGCTGATCAAGAACTCGAGCTTCCTGGCTGCCGGGCAGCCTCACGCTTCTCCTCCTCAACCTTGGCGCGATCAATGGCCTCCTTCTGTTCACGCCGGCGCACCTCCTTCTCCTCCTTCTCGTTCTTCTTCCAGAAGACGAGCATCTCGCGCATGAGACGCTTCGACTTAGCCTGGGTATCCTTGGTGGATTTCGCAGTCCTAGAGAAGGGTTTGCGTGCTGCCAATGATGCGGCGTGCGAGACACGCGATAGCTGTTGTCGTCTAACCGCATATCCCTGGTTGTGATATTTGTAAACCTACATTTCGACGTCAGCTGCGTACGGCGTGAGTTTGAAGAGTCAGACTTGCCCTGCCGATATCCTTCCTTGCAATGTTCATCCACACTTTCCGCTGCGCTTCTTCGAGCGCCCGAACGCGTTTTACCATAGATGCATCGTCAATCTTCTTCGCCCTCTTCAACGGCGGTATAGCCTCGTCGAGCTCGTACACCGTAGCAGATGTTGTGGTCAGTGCGGGGGACGCTGGTCTTGAACCCGTCGGCGTCAAATCGCCAGCCACAGAAGCAGTGGCAGACACCACGCCAAGTAGCTCCTGTGTTTGCGGTGGTAGGGTATCGAACTTCTTCCTCGGACCAGGCCTCTTTCGAGGCGGTTTTGCAGCGCCAGACGCACTATCCACGCTCTGTTCCCGCTGCTTGCCCTTACCCTTGCCCTTCGTCGCACTGACTAGCTTGTGCGCAGGTGATTGTGTCACAGAGAAGCCAGATATGGGCTCGTCAACCACGGACCGCTCGAGCTCGTCCGCGACGTCTGTGGCATCTTTGTTGATTCTGCGTTTCTTGTGGGCTGGCGTAAGCTTGGACATAGGGACATCCAGTTCACTGCTCTCGTCCGAGAGCGTGTGGATTGCCGGCCTCTTGCCTGTGTCTTTAGCCTTGCCCTTGCGTTTCGTCGAAGCACCGAGCACAGTTTCCTCTAACTCCCGAGCGGCATCTTCGGCGCCCAGTCCATATAGTCTGCCACCATCAGTGTGAGAGAACTCATGTTGTATGACCTCAAAGCTATCTCCGTTATGTAACGGAGACATTGGCCGAGTGGACATGAGGTCGTCATCGATAATGGGTGGCATAATAGGGGCCGGAAGCGGCGGCGGCGGCGGCGGGGGTATACGGGCAATACGTTCCCTATATGCATGGGACATTTGATATGCAGTGATAGAGTCACGCTCCTGAGGCAGACGCGTTCAAATGGTGTGCGAAGAAAAACACTGTTGCGGACGCACGATGATCCATCTGGAGAACCAAGCATCTACTTGTTTCTGTCGCTTGTGGGTTTCTATGATATAATTGCCAAGCTCTCCGAGCCAGATTTCTTCGCAATCCTCGAGGTCCGAAGTCACTCGAGTATCATCGTCCGCTTTCTCAGAATACTCCTCGGCTTGCGACTCGCTCTCGGCGGTGTCTGGGACAGACGTTTGACGATGCTGTAATCGCGTACGTGGAGGATAGCGCCGTGATTGCTACACGAGTGACCATTAACACCATACCGCAAATCAAGAGAAAGGCTACTGACGCGCTTCTGCCCTGGAGGCTGATAGTCCTCATCATCGTCTGCTGCAACTTTTCGCTTCTTCCTCCCGCCGTCGACATACCCCTCTTTGAACCGTGCGATGATCTGACCTCCGTTTGACGGTGGCGGGGAGACGGATGCTTGGTCTTCGTGCTCCGCATAGTATTGACCTCCTGGACCCAAGGGGAAAATGTCACCCTGCACCCATTGACCAGTGTAAGGGTCCCAACCTCCAGCTCCATGATATGCCGCTGGTTGATACGCGAAGCCGCGCGGAGGCGGTCCTTGGTCAAGCTCGCTCGGGGAGCGACCGTCTGTGTAGTGCGGTGGCACAGGGTGGGGAGACAAAGTCGTCAAAGATGGTGAAGACGGTCTCGCTGGCACCGCATCAGCGGACGAGGCAGGCTCATGAGCATGCGCAGAGGGTGCAGTAATATGAGGCGGCGGGTGAGGATCGTCATTCAGAATATGTTTGAGGGACATGGCGCATGGGAATCAGACGTAGCCACGGACGAGTCAGACGTGGAGAGGACTGAAGAGGCTTTTCTGCGCAGCCCAACGGGGACAGCAGCTCAGAGGCAGACAGACGCCCGTGGGTGAGAGTTCTGTGTGTCAAAGTCTCCCGAGAACGACGGGAGAGGCGACGGGGGAGAGTGAGCGAAAAGGGGGAGGAAAGACAGAATGAGTGGCGGAGGGTGGTTTTTAGAACATCTGTCGCAGCGAAGGGAAGAATCTGATGAAGGGCCGGGCCTGAACGTACGGCTTAGCCGCAAATTGCGGGCCAGCTTTGCCTGTCTCATTGGATTTGGTGTTGCTACAAATATGTCAACTTCCCTTTCAGGCCATCGCCATCCTTCCATCCCCCGTGTCACATGTTGTGACCTCCTCCTCCTGCCTGCGAGTCTATTGTCGCCGGGAAATAATATTAGAGACGAGGCAGTGCAATGTGGCCACTGGATTTCTCAGCCGGCAGCATTGATCATTCGCCGCTCGTGCGCTTCCGACACAACTTACATCCACTCTGACAGTCGGAACTTGTATATTTTCCGGCCACGACTACACTAACAGACGCCCGTGACCCGTTCGTCATACCTCGTCGGGGCCCAGCATGAGCTCTGGCCGGACCTTCTCGTCGAACTCCTCCGGTGTCAGGAATCCCAGCGCAACCGTCGCCTCCTTCAATGTCGTACCCTCCTTGTGTGCCTTCTTCGCGCACTTCGCGACATCTAGAAGCATATACATAATCAGACACGGAGCTGCTCTTGTTCTGGGAAGAATACACACTGTCGTATCCCAGGTGACTGTTCAAGATGGTGGCCAGCATGAGCGACTCGTTGAGCAACGTGTTGATCCGCTTCTCATTGGCTTGGATGCCCACTACGCAGTTCTTTGTGAACGACCGCGAGCCTGCCGCAAACAGTGTCAGCGCAAGTCCGCCCGATCGCATCTGGCCGTGACATACCATCCGACAATAGACGGATGCTCTGCAGCACATTCTTAATGAGCACCGGCTTAAAACGTTCAGCTGCAGTAGCAACTCCGTCAGCACGCAGCACAATGAAATCCGGCCGGCGCAAAACTCACCTCGAACTGCCCGCTGGCACCTGCTATACTAACCGCAGTCTGGTTCCCAATGACCTGCGCACAAAGCATAGTCACAGCCTCGCACTGTGTAGGGTTCACCTTCCCCGGCATGATGCTGCTGCCTGGCTCATTCTCCGGTAGACTGAGCTCACCAAGCCCACATCGCGGGCCCGATCCGAGGTATCGGATGTCGTTGGCGATCTTCATTAGTGAGCACGCTAGGACGTTGAGTGCACCATGAGCTTCGACAAGTGCGTCATGTGATGCTAAGGCTTCGAACTTGTGCCTGGAGTTAGGGCGACTAGATACTGACCGGAACGTCGTTGCGGCCCACCTTGTTCGGTGCTGTCTTGAACTCAAGGCCGGTGATCTTCGAAATTTCAGCAGCAACCTTGACATCGAAACCCTTCTTGGTGTTCAAACCCTATACTATGGCTGTGAGTCTCGGATAGAGGGGCGTCGTTCTCAACAAACTCACAGTGCCCACAGCAGTACCGCCCTGCGCAAGCAAACTTAACCGCGGAAGGACCGCCTGTACCCGTTCGATGCCATTTGTCAACTGCTGAACGTATCCGCTAAACTCCTGACCAGAGTCAGAGGAGTCGCGTCCTATCTCGGTGTTCCTTCAGTCAAAATTAATGCGGAGAGAGTACGTCGCCTGACCTGCAGATGCGTGCGACCAATTTTGATGATGTGAGAAAACGCATCCGATTTTGCTTGCATCGCGTCCCTGAGCTCTGTAAGAGCGGGAATAAGGGAGCGATTGATCTCCGTCACAGCAGCGATATGCATCGCTGTTGGGAACCTGCAAGGGATAGTCAGGACGAAACCAGCACTCAACGGGGGTTATCGCATACGTGTCATTGCTGCTCTGGCTCATATTGACATGGTCGTTGGGATGCACAGGCTTCTTCGAGCCCAGCTCTCCTCCGAGCATCTCAATCGCACGATTCGAGATGACCTGCGACATGTTGTGAAGTGAAGACCATGTGGAAGGGGCATGCCTTGTGCATACCTCATTAACATTCATGTTGCTCTGAGTACCGCTACCAGTTTGGAATACGACCAATGGGAAGTGCTCAATGAGGTCACCTGAAATGACCTGCCGTATGTCATGGACATTAGAATGTGACACCGAACAGCAACCATTGACCTCACATCGTCTGCAGCTTTCCTAATGGCCTCGGCCACCTTGGGGTCCAAGCCATAGGTTTCATTGACGATGGCAGAGGCCTTCTTGAGCACACCGAACGCCTTGATCAGTGGAGGCGGCAACCGCTCCGTTGGCCCGCCAATGTCAAAATTCTGTAGGGAACTTGGATACACTATTGAGGGAGAGATTGGGATATCCATCTGAAAAATGACATACCGTTGTGTCTGAGCGCCCCAGTACCGATCTGCGGGAACCTGGAGGTCACCAAACGTATCCCGCTCTACTCGAAACTTCTGCTCGGCCTGAAGAACTCACACGTCCGATGAACATTCCGGTCAAAACAAAGGCGCCAGCCCACTCACCATGATGATTGAAGATGAAGAGAACAGTCTAGGAGCGGAGACCCGCTGTGTGTCAAGCGACGCAATCACATGAGCGTATGACTGCAGTCTTCTACGCAGAAACTCACGAATTTTGTACGAGCAAGACGGATGCTGGCCATGGCTGCAGGCGAGAAGTAGAAACAGGAAGCGTAGCTAATTTGGCAGTATATGTCGCGAAGAGTAGCGGTGGCACTGGCACGCAGTATGACCTGCGGCTCTCTCCGGTAACCTCCCCGATTTACTCCGCTCACCGTCGGCCGCTGGGGATGACAGGACTAAAGACTTTTACCGTGGCACTGTCTTGGCCTGAAAGCGGCACGAGACTCACTTCGCTGCCCAAACTATACCTGCAGCCCTAACTCGCATGTCTGGCCGTCATTAAGTCGGCCCTCTAGCGCTAGCGGGCCGCGCATAGCGCGTCGGGGCCAAGTCACGGGAATAGAGCGGAGACCGGTGTGGCTTTCACGTGAATTGGCTGTCCGAGGGTCTCTTCCCCACAAATATTAGGCTGCAGAGCTGGGGGTACGCGCACTTTCTCACTTACTGCCAAGTGCACACCCATGTCGAGTGTTGCGTCGCAGCTGGTCCTCCACCCGACCGTCTCGCAGTCCCTCAAGGTCCTGGGCAGCACGCTCGCACGGGATAAGGCAAGTGTCCTCTCCGGAGTCTCCTGACACTTTCCAATATCTAATTCATATGCAATTCATTCTAGTTATACCGCGCTATCCAATACTTTTCGCGTTTTCTTGCGTGGTTCCTTCTGTCCCGAGGGTACAAAATTGAAGCCGCAAGATGGAACGCCCTTAAGTCGCACCTCGCCCTCGGCAGGAAATGTGAGTCTCCAGATTATCTTAACGCCATATTATTTCCCGACCGTTGACATTGCACAGTGTTCCGCCTCGGGAAGCCCATAGAGCACCTGCAGGCCGCTCTGCGTGCGGCGCAGACGGCTGGCGAGACGGGAGAACAGATCACAATGATCGGCCGACAGCTTTGTTACTTCGGCTACCTCTCGTATGATGCCGCCGTTTGGGTAGGATGGGGGCGAATATGAGTGGACATACGGTCTGACCATCGTACTGTTCTCTAGGTGAACGCCATCAAATTCGTCAATTTCAAACCTTCTACAGCCGAGAAGGTGAACAAGACTGCAAACCGGTTCTGGTTTGCAGGCATCGCCCTCAGCATTACGCATGGTCTGCTCAAGGTAATCACACAATATCATATGCAGTATCGTTGTCTCACTCATATCTGGAAGGCCGGGAGGTTAGCAAACGATGTCAAGAAGTTGCATAGGACATCCCTCGGTGAGAAAGGAGCGGAGGTCGACCGAGAGCTTAAGCTGAAGTCCGTGGGCGCGTAAGTGTTCCATTTCCGTCATCACTGGTTGCTATGTATCCTCATGTCTTCCCAGTGCACGCGAAGCAACACGGTATCAGTTCTTGATAGATCTACTCGATGTCTGGATTCCCGCCACCAACCTCGGCCTCGTCAACTTCAGCGATGGGCTGCTTGGCATATTCGGGTAACTATCCTCGAGCACTGCTTATTATTGTTTTCTGACTTCGCCTGCAGACTGATCACCTCTTTAATGGCACTGAGTCAACAGTGGACCGCCGTTACTGGCAAATAGCCGTGACGGTTGGCCTCTTTATGCCTTCAAAGTGATGGCTTTGAATTTCGGGGGAGATGCTATTAATCTGTCAACGTCGTTGTGTATTTGGGTTGAAGCATACATATGTGTTGGTCTAGACCGGAATGGATCATATTCCACCATGACAATTCCTAAAGGCCTTGTCAGACTTCAAGACTGTAGTGATTGCTGTGTCGCTGCTGCATTGGCGTCTGTCTGTGCGTCGCGCAGTCGCAAGTATTCTGCACGGAAAGCTGCCATAGGTGCCGGACCGGTGCTTGAGTTACCAGCATGTATTAGCGGAACCTTGCACATGCCGACAAAAGAGATCATGAAATATGTGTACTCACTATTGCACCATGCAATCCTGCACCGCCCTGTACTTGTCTCTACACTTCCACGCAACGGAAAACACGCGACCTGTTGCACAGTCGGCGAATTCTGAAGTAGAGAAGAATGTATCGGTGAGATGCAGGACCCGGATGACCTAGATATGCATGCCTTTAACAATGGGGTCGCATTCCTTCATAGCACGGGCCTTGGCGGATTTGAGAAGAGTGTCCTCTTCCCGGCGCGAGAGCGTATTCATGGCGGGCTGCCGATGCTGGCGCGTGCGCGTGAGCGAAGACCAAGAGGAGTGCCGCCCGGCCTTCCAAATCGAGACGCTCCGGAACGGAATTGGCTTACAGAGTGAGCGGGGAACTTGCTTCGCTACGTATACGTTCCTTTCACTCCTTGCGATAGGTGTGGACGATGGTTCGCCCAGGGACTGTGAAACTGGTGTTGCGCGGGGCCCGCACTGCGTGTACCCCTCTGCATGTCCGGTCTTTGGCCACACCGTCCTCGTCCAGGACGGGCTTTAGTCAGACACTCGAGGACGGACCTTCCTGGAGGACTTCATCGGTGACAAAGTTCCGACAGAGTCGTCTTGGAAATACGAAGGTGTACGCGAGTTGGTTTACTACATCCGAGCTCGACTATCATGATTCCAGCCCTCGACTGCCGTCCTTTCTGAAGACGTCCATTCCAAAAGGGGCGTCATATGCCAAGATTAAGGAAGACCTGCGCGGCCTCAAATTGCACACCGTATGTGAGGAGGCACGATGCCCGAACATTGGTGATTGTTGGGGTGGAAAGGAGGGGGAGACAGCGGAGGAAGGACGGAGAGGTGCTACTGCAACAATCATGGTGTGCACGAAGCTTTCCCTTGACGTTGCATTCGCTGAGATGTTCTGTGTTGAATGTCAGTTGATGGGTGACACATGTACAAGAGGATGTAGGTTCTGTTCGGTGAAGACTTCACGCGCACCACCACCTCTCGACCCTCACGAACCAGAACACACCGCAGAGGCCATCAGTCGATGGGGCTTGGGTTACATCGTGCTGACTAGTGTAGACCGAGATGGTAAGTTATCAATCTAGTACATCGTGTATTAACGAAGACTCACGCGTTCTTAGACCTTGCGGACGGCGGCGCCCATCACTTTGCAGAGACCATCAGGAAAATCAAGCAGAAGTGCGTGAATTTGATTTGTATATATTGTTTTGCTCATAATAACGGTTTCAGAGCACCCCAAATTCTTGTGGAAGCTTTGACAGGTGACTTTGCTGGATCGCTTGCTCAAGTCTCGCTAGTCGCAAAGTCTGGCCTCGACGTTTACGCACATAATGTTGAGACTGTCGAGGCACTCACGCCATTCGTGCGTGACCGACGTGCTACATTCCGGCAGAGCCTCAGCGTGCTCGAGCATGCCAAGAAGGAGGGCGTGCGTATTACCAAGACTAGCATCATGCTTGGAGTGGGCGAGACAGATGACCAAGTCATGGACGCTCTCCGAGGTGCGTTCAGTACTACATCTCACATGGATATTTCGTTTGACCTCCGATGATCTTGCATTAGAGCTCAGGAAGGTTGACGTAGATGTGGTCACGTTTGGCCAGTACATGCGGCCGACGAAACGACATATGAAGGTTGACCGGTATGTCGAGCCCGCTGAATTTGATCGATGGAAGCAGGTTGCAGAAGACATGGGGTTCCTGTACGTCGCCAGCGGACCGCTCGTGCGGAGCAGCTACAAGGTAATGCCCTCTCCACTTGTTTCGTGATTGCATATTGACAATTGTAGGCCGGTGAATTTTACATCGAGAATGTGCTGCGAGGGAAGGCTGCTGAGAACAGAACGAAGACGCTCGTTGCGAGTTCGGAGCTGGATGGGATGTCGTCTTCACGAAAGCTTGCAACATAATATGCATTCGAATTGTTCTGGACCAGACCCCACTCTTTCATCTTATAAATTACATTAGTACTACACTCGCAAACATGAAGAGGTCAAATCTTGCAGCGCGAGTGCGTATGGCCTTAAGATCTAAGACGATGTCTTCGGAGATTGCCGAGGTTCCGAGGTCGTGAACTCAAATCGTTGAACCTTATTTTCCTCGACCAGTACACCGACCGAAAAGCCATCGCCAGCTCCATCACCGGCACACTCCCCTGACAAAATGGTGAGCAAGCTGTAGCTCATGCTCATGCTATCTAGTTGCTGAACCGTCTACAGGATTCATCAAAAGCCCCCGTCAAGCTCGCGACTGTTATCAAGGTTCACATTTGCCGTCCACGCCTCGATATAACACGCTCTAACGGTCTTGTTTGTAAAAACATGTAGGTCCTCGGCCGTACTGGCTCTCGGGGAGGTGTCACGCAAGTCCGTGTGGAGTTCATGGACGACCCCAGTCGGACAATCATCCGCAACGTGAAAGGACCTGTCCGGGAGAAAGACATTCTAGCCCTCCTCGAGAGTGAGCGTGAGGCTCGGTATGTCACCCATTTGTCTTGATATCTTATAGCACGCTGATGTGGCCAATCATGCAGTCGTCTTCGTTGAGGCGCTAGTTCTATTTCATGTTGCATCATCTTCATCGCTGCATCCCATTATCGCTGTCTGTATGATCATGCAAATGCCTATGCATAGGGCCTACACGAGGTTTCTGTACCTTTTTGCGAGTATGGACGGAAGATCCAAAATCTACGACAGCACACTACCAGCACCACATTCAGTTGATCCTGACGATGCCTTATGGGTTATTGCGCGAACTTCGGCACCCCTGGGCTTTCGTGAGTTTCAGAGATAGCGTGCAGAGCATTGCAAAGAGGATATATCATATGTCTGCGCACCAAGATCGGCGCTACATGCAACATGACTGAGATATCACATGAGCAGAGCCGAGAGCGGGGAACCGCTACGGCTTGAAACTTTTTTAATTCATTCCGGAGTCCCGAGTATTTTCATGGCTCGTTCCCAGCATCGCCTTTATCCAGTCTCCTTGCATGTTTTACAGCCCTGTCCCTTCAGATCACAACGTCGCATATGGCAAACAAATTTTTCCATCTGGTGCCACCGGACAAATGTTTGGGGAGATGTCCGAGATTGTTGCGAGTCAAGTCATTTTATCTAGTGGCGCCGTTGGATTTGGTACTTGCGCGCCGTCCCCCTTTTCCGTAACGTTCAGGCCGGCCATTCATAACAGTTCGGACAGCTATAAGAACACCAGCCAAAGCCTGCGGTACCGTTCACCCGACCACCATGGCTCGCCGAGCAGCATATGTCGCTCTGCTAACCAACACATCCTATCTCCCGGGAGCCTTGGTATTACACCACTGCCTGATTTCTGTCGGATCGAAATGGCCCTTGATTATGATGGTCACGTCGACTTTCCCGAAGGATGCCCGAGCACTCCTTGAGAAGAGAGGAATCGCTATGCGTGACGTCGATCGACTCGAACCCGACAAGGGTACATGTGTACTCTCTGACCATGATTCCCGGTTCGCGGAAACTTGGACAAAACTGAGGTGTGAAAGCCCGTCTCCCTATTGTAATAGTACGCCTGACTATCCGCTATCGCCAGCGCATTTGATTGGACCGAATATGATGTATTTCTCATCTCCCGCTCTATAACCACCATCTCACTAGAATTGCCTCTAGCGTGTCGTAATGCTCGATGTCGACATGATTGTCATGCGGAACATGGACGAACTCTTCGACCTCGAGCTACCGCACGATTGGATAGCGGCTGCGCACGCCTGCACATGCAATCCTCGCAAGCTAGCACACTATCCTGCGGACTGGTAAGTTCCTCCGCGCTCGGAGATTATCTGCTGTCCGACACGGTACGACAGGGTCCCCGAGAACTGCGCACATACACCGATGGTACACCCTACAGCTCTCACGCACCCTCCGGTCATCACCGAATCGAGCCCCCGACCTTACGGCCTGCTGAACAGCGGCTTGTTCGTCCTCAACCCCTCTGCGGAGCTTTTCGCTGCGTTGAAAAATTACCTGTACACTTCGCCGCTCGTCCCTACATTCTCGTTTCCCGACCAGGACCTCCTGGCAGCGTTTTTCAAGGGCAGGTGGAGGCCCCTGCCGTGGTGCTACAATGCCCTGAAGACCCTCCGGATCATCCACAAGCCGCTGTGGCGGGACGAAGAGGTGCGGTGCTTGCACTACATCTTTGCGGACAAACCATGGCACAGTCCCCCGGGTACGGGCGGGGAATACGAAGAAGTCACACAGTGGTGGTGGGATCGTTATGAGCAGGTGCGCAGAGAGATGCAAGGTCTCGAAGGATGGGAACTAGTGTCCCAAAACGTAACGAGTTGAGGCCTAGAAGTGAACGTTACAGATATCTGGAGTACCATCTAGAAACATATGATATATTTCGGATTATACAGTATTGCGTGAAGTCCCGCAATTTTGCGGATGATTGATACACCGGAGGAAATCTTGCGACCAAGTCTTACGCTCTCCAGGCTACGTGGACCTCGTCGGTGCGGAATCTATGAAGACCAATTAAGCAGCGCACATCATTGCCACATGAAATAGGCTCGCCGTTGTGTACAGGTGCTCTTCGTCAGTGGTGTCTGGAAGCCCATCCGATAGCTGAGAAGACCAGCTTGAGCGATCATGATTCCATTATCAATACAGAATCTGAACGGTCGCTGTAGCTCAGCAGGTCGTCACATCCCGCATTGGGGAGATCACCCACCGTTCATCTGTCGCGAAAACACGCCCGCCACGCTCCTGTGCCATAATGCCCATCATCTCTTGCAGACGTTCGTTGCCTATAGTATGTCTCTTATCAAATTTGTGCGGAAGCTTCTAGCAGGGAAGACCTACATCCTACTCCCCCCACAATGAGGACCTCTTTACTCCCGATATGGGCCATGGCACGCTCCGTGATCTCCACCAGCATGGCGAACACCGTCTCCTGCAAGGAGAAGCACAGGTCCTGCGGAGTGATGATGTCGTCATCGCCCTCGCCACGAGGACTATTAGGCCGGAAACGTTTGTCCACGGTGTATGCTTCTGCGGAAGTCAAGATGCCAGACAAACTGATGTCCATGCCCTTGGTGGCGTAAGGCAGCGGCAAAAGGCGTTTCCCACTAACATGCATGTTAGTCTCTTCAGCACGTGTTTGACAGAAGGGTCTGCGCACTTCTTGGCCTCCTGCTCGATGTTCTGGCCGGGGCTCGGGTCGTTGCTGAGGTTGATTACGCGCGCAAAGCGGTCGAGACAGTTTCCCACCGCTATGTCGAGTGTCTCGCCGAATATGCGGTAGCATTGCTGCGAATATGCAATGACCTGCGTATTGCCCCCTGAGACATAGAGCACGACCGGGTTCTGCGCCCCCGTTATTTGTCGGCCCATTTCAATGTCTGTCGTGATGTCAGGAGACGGTCGGTTGACTATTTGGAGATCACTCACGTCCGACACAATGGTTGACACCAACAAGCGGCTTGTTGTACAGTAATGATAGTGTCCGCGCCACAAGCGCAACCGATACCAAAGGTGCACCCATACCAGGACCTTCAAGATGTGAGACAACTTGCAGTGTATACCAAACAATACCTACCCTTGGTGTAACAGATGCAGTCGATGTCATGCAGAGAGATCCCGGCTGTCGCCAAAGCATTATTAATTACGGTGAGTGCCCATTCTCTGTGATGCTGCGCCGTGTCACGCGGGAGGAAACCCTCTCCTGGAGGCGTAATGTACGTGTGCCTGATGTTCGACAACACGATTGATGAGCCGTCTGGATCATGGCGAATGACCCCTGCGCCGAGCTTGTTTGCGGACCCCTCGAGACCGAGGGCGACGTAAGGTCTGTCTGTACTTCAGTCAGGCCAGTGCTGAGGTTCTGCGAATGAGGTTCTCGTACCTGGGGCCTTGAGAGGCGAACGTTTGCGAATTCTGCCAGGCATAAAGGCGTCGAGGTCGAAGGCGCGGCGATCGAGCAAGCACGATGGCACGTGCAGATCACGCGAATATGGCAGAGTCATTCCAAGTCAAGAAACTTTCTGCATCCTCCCTCCGACTGCTCCAGATCACTCGACGATATGCCCCGACAACCCCTCTGGCTCCGCTGCGAAAAGAAAGAGTTCGAGCGACGGGCCGCGCTCACACCGACGACCGCCAAGAGACTTATCGACGCAGGCTTCGACATATCCGTTGAGCGCGACGAGCAGAGGATATTCGACGATGCGGAATACGAGGCGTGAGTCGATGATTTGATATTCTACCGCACCGTTACCGACGCCTACACATAGGGTCGGATGCACGCTCGTCGCCAACAACTCATGGCCTAACGCGCCGGTGACCACACCCATCATTGGGCTGAAGGAGCTCCCTGCATCCGACGCTCCCCTCCCGCACACTCACATCCAGTTTGCCCACTGTTACAAGCGCCAGGCCGGATGGTCATCCGTCCTTGCGCGATTCCATCGGGGAGGAGGCACATTATACGATCTTGAATTTCTCGCAGATGCCACCGGACGACGGGTCGCCGCGTTCGGATACCACGCTGGTTTCGCAGGCGCTGCTGCGGGAGCGCTTGCAGTCGCCGCACAAAAGAAAGGAACACCTTTGGGCCTTCTAGAGCCGTTCCCGAACGAATCGGCCATGGTGACAGGCGTCAAGGAAGCACTTGGGGGTAGTGGAAGAGGTCTCAAGGCTTTGGTCATTGGTGCGCTTGGTCGCTGTGGGCGAGGAGCCGTCGATCTGCTCAGGAAGGTTGGCCTAGAAAAGTGAGTAAAGTGAAGCGCACTACGGCGCTTGGTCGGAGGGCTGATTCTTCCTCAGGGACGATATCTTGAAGTGGGACTTGGCAGAGACAGCCAAGGGCGGACCGTTCCAGGAGATACTGGACGTCGACATCTTCGTCAACTGCATCTATTTGAGCTCGCCCATTCCGCACTTCCTGACCTACGAGCAGATTCGTGGAGCAGGGAAGGAGAGACGGCTGTCAGTTGTGGTCGATGTCAGCTGTGACACCACGAATCCCCACAATCCGATACCAATATACAGCATCAACACTACGTTCTCGAGTCCGACTGTTCCGGTCGACGCCGGGTACGTCATGCATTATGCACTTGGAAATTGCTCACCGAAATTGACCACCTAAGCAGTGCTGGAAACCCTCCTCTTTCGGTGATCTCAATCGACCATCTGCCAACGTTGTTGCCGCGGGAGGCGTCCGAGCAATTCAGCTCGGACCTGCTTCCATCCTTGCTAGAGTTCCCTGACAGACAGACAGCGCCTGTGTGGGTGAACGCGGAAAAGCTTTTCAAGGAGAAAATAGCCGAGGCGGTCGAGGCGGAGGGTCTTTGAGCGGCTACATAATAGATTATGAATTGAGCAGGTTCATTTCACAAGAGATGTATGCTGTTCTAGAAATTGATCGTGATGGAGACTATCGCGAACGGCCTGCTGACATCTTGGCCGCAGTGTGCGTGCGCTGCCCATTGTAGGCAGCCCATTGAACTTTGAAGTCGTGGGATTGGTCGTCAGTACGTGAGGGGGTGATTGTTGGTGAACCGGTGGTGAGATGGGCCGGAGAACAGGCGGGACTGGACGTAGCGTCGAGCACGGACGATCTGGGCTGGGTGGAAGATGGTTGCTAGGACGGAGAGCGAGGTGGCGGTGTGCGGTGTTTAGCGGTGTGCGTGGCGAGCTCGCGTGCATCTGCAACTGTCTTCACTCTTCCGTCTCGTCTGCGGTTTTTGTTCAATTTCTTTCTCTTCCTACTCTATCCTTCTCTTGGTCCCGGCCCTCTCTCCGGTGCGAATCTCTGCGTGTATTGCACTGGTGCTGGTCGCCCCCCTTTAATCAGTCTCATCCTCATCCTTTGAATCCTCATCGTTCCTTGTATCGTCTCCGCCATGCCTCTCGCCATCTCCCCCGTCCCCGAGATCTCCATCTCTCTCGCCTCTCCAGAGCACTCTGTCCCGGAGCCTTTCTCTCCATTCACTCCCAAGACCCCGTTCATTTCCTATGGTGATGATGACTTTCGGTCGACTCTGCTGTCACCACCTATTATCTTGTCGCCCAAGCAGCTTTCGCCTCTCCGACCCCTTGATGCTCCAGTCAAAGGTCATGGTCTGGAACGAGAGCGTTTCGAAGCTCTTCTCAGGGCTTCCAGAGACAGGAACGCTGCGCTGGGCAGCAAGCGGACAGTCGATCTCCGCAAGGAGATTGCAATGAAAGCCCACAGGAGCAAGCAAGGTGTGTGATCTGCTGTGCATCGTGTGCGATTCACAAACAACTAACCCCCGATTCAATTCTAATTTAGTCGAGCGTCGTGCTCTGTTCCTCTCCAAGGTGCAGGCCCCGCCTTCCCCCACGGCCACCTTGATCCCCAAGACTCCGCCAGAGTCTCCGGCCATCTTTCATTACACGCTGCCTTCTCCCGGCTTGGATTCCCCCGGCGAGGTTTTCGACTCCCTCGGCAGCCCAGATGCTCCTGTGCGTAATTCATGGGTTGAACAGGTGGACTTCCGCATGCCAGGCGACCGCGCTTCCCAGCGACCCCTCCGCACGGCGCCCATCATGAGCAGCGTGAAGAAGCAGCTCCCGTCACTCGATCAGATAACTGCCCGTCTGAACGGTCGTGGTGCGGCTCCCGTGCACGAGGCACCCGTACAGCCTCCTTCCGCGCGGCTGCCAGCCTTTCTGCAGTCGGGCAGGCGCTTGCCTCCGCAGACCGCTGCGCCTATTCCAGCGCCCGTCGTCGCTCAGCCGAAGACCCGACCTGCGTTTCCTGCGACTGTTGGCCGTCTCCGCTTCCCTGCTCGGTCTGCGCCCGCAGCCGAGCCTGAGCCGCCCAAGCTAGAAGTCTGCCAGCCCTCGCCCATACCGCCGCCGGCGTCGCCAACTCTCGCGCCGATATCGAAGCTGCAAATCATCACCACGGTGGTCCCGCGCACCTCATCGAGGTCCCCGACCGAGTTTACAAAGGACAACCTCCTCGCTTTGAATGGCATCACACGAGCGTACACCGCGCAGACCATGCTTTCGCGTCTGCGGCGCCGCACGCTCTCCACCACCGCTATGGCCGAGGAAAGCGACGCTGAAGACGAGATGGAGCGGAAGATGCGCAGACGTAGCGCGCCGCCGGAGCTTCCCCCGCGAGACCGCTCCGACTTCTCTCACCCCGTTCTGGCGCTGCCCGGCGCATTCTGATTCGACCGATACCCGTTCCTGGATACGCGTTCGTATTTATCACCGCGCGGTGCTTTACATGGACGATTCATTGGATATTCACGCGGCTACGCGGCGCATTGGGCTGATTGTTTCTCTTCTCTTCCTTCCTTGTCCGGACCGTCAGGCATAGGACCACCTTCGGGGGCGTGTACGATGACGGGGGTCTTGTTTTCTGCGGCGCAGCACACCTTGCTGCTTGCGCACACCATTCGTACCTTTTTCGAGTAGGCTGTGCCTCTTGCACCTGGTCGTACGAGCGTCGCGCTCCCTCGCATCTTTCCACCACCCACCCACACCCACACCCACACGGATCAATAACCCAGCTTTTCACAGATGGAAGGGCTGTGCCCCCATTAGACAGCATTGTATCACTGTTACTGCACTACAGTCGAAAACATACACATCTGCCGCTAGACGTCGGACGTTTGTGTTCATCACATACATTGTGCGAGATCTGCCATGTGAACAGTCCAAGAAATAATGGAGAGCAGCCCTGCTGCATGGTGACACAGCATATTACAGTTCTGCCAAAGGACACAAGTACACATATGAGCGCGCAAGCGGAACTACAGCCGATACAGAATTTCAAACAAACATAAGTCGCCACGTTTGTCCATAACACGCGGATGATTGTACCAGGACGCACAGCCTCGGCTCCCAAAATGCAGTAACGGATCTGCCTATTTGAGTGGAGCGCCGATGAGCAGCAATCCACGACGATGGGAACGTTGATTCACCCACCAAACAATACCATAGCCTAGGTCCAACTCGATTCGGCCTCATTGCCACGACAGCACCTGCTGCAGTCTGCCCATGCCCGGCTCCGCGCTGCCTTCTCCGGCGCCTGCACCCGGAGGGGGCGGCGGAGGCGGATGCGAGCTGGGATCGTATGTTCCAGGCTCTGGCTCGGGCGTCGGCTCTTTGCCTCTGAGGCGGGACAGGACTCGGAGTCGGCGATCTATGCGAGCACGAGATAAAAAGCAACAGTGAGGGAGAAAAAATAGAGGCGATGAGACAGAAAGAGAATTCCGCGACCGCGAAGTTGGCGGCGAAGGCGTTTGCGATTTTGGAGGTCGGAGTGCGAAGTCAGAAACGGTTAGCGAGCGAACGTAATAGTCAATGAAATAAGGCACGCACTATAGTCGAGCCTGACATGTTCGTCGGCCTCCTGGTCCGAATCCTCGAGGGGATCGCTGGTGGTGGTGTTGTGCCAAGCCTCTGCGCCCACACATAAATAAAGCGGACACAAGCGGATTGGATTGACTGGCTCACGTTGTAGCATCGTGCGTTCTTGATTGGGATCTTCGGGGGGAACTTCGGCTGGAGAGTGACCGTTAGTACACACCGCGTCAGTAACCTAACCGATGGAAGCTTGCGTACATCGTGTAAATGGCACTCGAGGGAAATTTTGCTCAACCATGGCATGAGGATGAGTAGGAAACTCGTGCGAGTAAGATGAGCCTCGACTGCTCTCTGCAGATGTCGATGCGGCGTGACGGTGAGCCCGCGGACGCCTGATCGCGGCTAGCTCCTGTGCTATTCAGGTGCATATTTGTCTTGTCAGCACCTCCGTGCTAACGCCGCGGCGGCACCGACAAAGGAAATGGCTAACCTGAGAAGCTTGAGGTCGACGGCGGAGGCACAGGAATAGGCGGTGGATTTTTCTTCCTCCGCTTCTCCATCTCCATCTCGTCGACTAACTCCTTCAAGAATTTGCTCCGGTGGGCGCTCATCCTTTTTCCCCATTCAATCTCCTCGGGAGGATCTACATTCTCCTGTGCCATCTCGTCACGGCTAAGACCACGCAAACGTGGAACCTTTCCAGGATTCGCACGCGCAAAATCGTCTCCGAAAGGATTCGGCTTGTCGGGGCCTTGGAGATAGTAGAACACGAGGAAGAGGAACGCTTTGGCGCGGGATGAGGAGGACAGGTTGACGGGAAGAAACAGGTCTAGGAACTCGACGGGGGCATCGAAGTGTGTTTGAGCGATATTCTAGTAGTAGCTGGTCACTCATTGTCCTCGAATTTCACACGGAGTCATACCTGTGAGTGGTTCGAATTCGCTAAGACAAAAATCAGGTTTACGACACTGGTGGGCGGTATTTGGCCTGCCCTCTACCGCGTGACAGCATCGGATCAGTCAAAGAGTAGCATGACCAGATATCTAAGTACTTGCCACTTTATCCAGAATTTCTGCAGGAGAAGAAGGGGCAGGCGTCTTGAACTCGAAGGGTAACAGGGCAGCCTTGAGACAGTTTTTGATACGTGGTGCGTCTTGCAAATTTCCATCGGTTTTTTGAAGTGAAGGTACAGGGTGATAACTCCTCAGGGCGGTCTTCATCTCTGGGAAGACT
Source organism: Amylocystis lapponica (assembly GCA_022376435.1). Taxonomy (NCBI): domain Eukaryota; kingdom Fungi; phylum Basidiomycota; class Agaricomycetes; order Polyporales; family Postiaceae; genus Amylocystis; species Amylocystis lapponica. The sequence continues at coordinate 135,795 of JABYQE010000045.1, forward strand.
AGACCCAATGGATGTCAATGGAGCGCTTGTTGGAAGATCGGTCCGTGACTTACACGCCATTGTAGTGTTGATTCTCCCCACGTTGGTGAGGAGCGAGATCTTCGCGAACTCGATGGCGAAAGCCGGTGTGTCAACCATCTTATCCTTCAGGACCTTGGAGCACTTGCTTGAATTGTACAGCGCGTTGACATAAAGGTCGCAGAAGTTGACGAGAGGCTGTCCCGGCGCCAGAGCGTCGACAAAAGCGACCGTGCGATCGGCGAAGATGTAATAAAGAAGGTCATATTGGAGGTCTTCCCGGGTGAGTGGCTCGGCGTCACCACGCTTGATAGGGAGAGTTTTTCGACCAAGATATTGGGGGCTGTTGGAGTGTGAGCGGGCAATGTAGAAGAGGGCGGGCACAGGAACTGACTCACGGAGTGGTGACTTGCTGCGGGTTCCACTGCTGGACGCTGGGGAGGGCGGTCGGGCGGTCTGTTGAGGAGCTGGATGACGCCATGAAGAGGAGAAAGAGCGGATTGCACGAGGCAAACACGGAAGTACTGACCCTCAGAGCACGAGGCGCCGGTGTGGTTGTCGTCCATCTTATATATCGGAGGAGAAAATACAGAGATTTCGAAGGTTCGCAAGGATCTCACGTGTAGCCTGGACGCAAGACACTTGGTCCGATTGCATCAGCTCAATCACAATCGATGCGCCGAAGAGAGCAGGACGCAGAAAAGAGGGAGGGGGCGGACAGCGCGAGGAGTGGTTGTCTGGGCGGAGATCGCTAAAACGAGCTTGCGGCGGAGGGGCGAGGCGAGAGAAGGACTTGTTGCGGGAACATTGCGAGTGCTTAGCACGATAGGAGGACCATAATGAAGAGCCAGATGCGGGGGTCCCTGTGCGATGGTGATGGTACAAGCGAAAGGATCTCAGGCCTGATCTCCGCAACGCACGACGTTCGCGGATGCAAATTCTTTCCCCTCCCGCTTTTGGCGTCCTCGGGCCCAACGCCTCCTCCTTCTCGCCCTTCTCCTCCTTGCACCCTTCATAAGAACCTCTCTCGCATCACGTAGCCCCCATTAGGCTCCTGCGACCCGTCCTGTCCGTGCACAGCACCCCAGTCGCAGCCGCTTCGCAACCCCTGGGTCGCGGAGGAAGCACACCATGCCAGGCTATCTCGCCCATGCAGACACACGTATCTACTTTCGGTTATCTTCATTTCCTATGACCATCGATAGCACTTGGCCATTGAATGTGCGCAGCTAGACTTAGTGAGTCGTCTCCTCACTTGAGTTAAATCCGCCGAGCCCTGACGATCCTCGCCAAGATGCACAACGTCTGTCTCCGGCTCACTCGGGCTGACCATCCATGCACGGGCCTGTCGGTCGGTCTTCACCTCCCGGTAACCTACTGAGAGATCCCTCCGCCGCACGATTCCGAGCCTTCGAGACTTGGTCCGAAAATCTGGTCGTCGTGAAGGTCCCTGACCATTTTGACATATTCCCGGACATCTCCCTGAACTACTCGTTACGAGGCACCATCTCAGTACACGAAAGTTAATTTCACACTAATATGTAGGACACATAACAGGACTTGACAGATCCCTATACGTTCTGACTCGCTCCGAGCATATTGTTCCGCACGATGATTGAGTAACAGCAGCGTGATTTTTTGTAACTACCCCTCAACCAATATTTGCAACGGATGAAACGATGCCGCTGTGAGCAACGCTCTTCGTGCGGAGTGGCGGAGGTGGCCCCGATCAGTTTACGTGTAAGCTAGCCTGGTCATGTGCGCCGACTGAAATGACCCTCTCGCTGGGTTTTCGGCTTGCTTCGTCATTGCTTACAACATGGACCGCTTTGACGAGGCTACACAGGTCAGTTTCCTTCTGCACACGGATTCGTGACCCATCGCGCTGACTTTACCTCGCAGAAAGAGCTGGCTAGCTTCGTAGAGACGCAGAACGCTCAGGCCCGCGTCAACCAATCCATTCATACTCTGACAAGCATGTGCTGGGACAAGTGCGTCACTACTTTCGCCTGCTGTCGACAGTACGCTCACCATCTTCCTCGCTGCATCCTCCATGTAGATGCATCACTGGAACTCCTTCGACACGCTTTTCGCGCGGGGAAGAGAGCTGTCTCGCAAACTGCGTTGACCGCTTCCTGGACACGAGCTTGTTCATGGTGAAAAAAATAGAGGAGCAGCGTACCCAGCTCGGCCAATAGTACCGGTAGCTATCCACGTCATTGCGGACTAGTTGGCAACGTTCGTTGTCGTATGGGCCTTCTGCAGCATCCTGAGCTGCCACGATACTTGCCGTCACACATAATCCTTACTCCGTCAAGCATAGATCGTCGGCCCAGGAAGGTGGAGTACCAGTACAAACATCAATGTAATGCAAATGGTCGTAGGACAACAAGTAACTCCCTCACATTTGTGTCATACACGGCGCTATACCCAATTACAGTTTCCTGAACAGCTTCGTCCACCCCCACGCCACAGTACCCGGTACGACGAAATAGAATGCGTCCAATGCCTCACGTTTATGCTGTAACCGTAGCGGAATTTCGAACCGCTTTTGCGAGCCATCCACGAAGGAGCCCGAATCCAGGTACTTCTGGATTAGCACATCCTTGCCACGCCAGATCTCCCGCAGCCAGACGTCAAACTTCTCTCGTTCTGCTTCGGGGATCTCCACTTCCATGGGTGAGTTTCCTGAGCCATTAGGGAGAACCTTTGGGTTGGTCGCGGACACGTCGCCTATGGGGACTTCGCTCGATACATCGAACAGGCGAATGTGCATGTGCAAGGTCGGTGGAGACACTCCGTCGAGGAAAATCGAACGCAGAGTGTAGTATAGCTGACCATTCCCGTAGGGTGGGACGCCTGCATCGGGGGGTAAGTCTAAATTCCGAGTGATTGGCGTGGTGTCCGTCACTCACCAGGGTACCACATTGTGACATCGATGATCTTCAAGGACGGCATCCGAGGATACAGCGTACGCAACGAATAGTGGAGTCCGGTCGAGCGCGGCAGAATGGTGTGCACCATGTCCGGCTTGGAAAACGCATGCTTAGGGTATGAGCGGTTAATTGGCTGGGCAACGTACAATTCCCAACTTTTCAGCGTACGACTTGCTTCGCGGTCTTGTGTCGTTGCTCACGACTGTACCCTCAGGATACAGTACGAACGTCATCGGTGTGTCATCCTGTTGCGCACGGCGACCCAGCCAAGCAAGACTGGAAACCAGAAGTAGACGATCCGCGGCCCACGAACGCGCGAGGAATATGAAGTTGAAGAATTGCATCCCCTGCGCGGGCATCAACAGTTGCGCCCATTAAACGTGAAGAATCACTAACCCAGCCCAAGACCGGCAGCCACTTCAGACTCTTCTTGAGGACTATGTAGACGTCCTTGCCCGTCCCCGTGTAGTACATCAGGCACCACACATACCACCAGTCGGCATATGTCTGCATAGCAGGGTCAGGGTCGCCTGTTCCTCAGCCTTGCCACGGCGCGCATACCTGGTGATTTGAGATGACCACGGCCTTCTGCGGGAGATGCAGGGCGACGACCTGCCCCGTCCGGTCACGCTCGACAATCGCCTCAAGCTCCTCCTGTGTAACCTTGCCAGGCCCGTCCTTCTCGAACGAGACCACCAGTGTTGTGGGGGCGAAACACTGGCACATGAACACTATCACATGCCGACTCGGAAGGTTAGATAGCACGGCCACCGCACTTGCGGACACCGCGTACCTAGCAATCGCGTGAATGCCCCCTTGCTGTAGCGGATCCAGTCGGTGTACAGGCGTTGTGCCCATGCGAAAGGGAGGAGCTTGAGGTGGACGAAGGCGACGAGGTGTGAACTATGGATCATCAAGCAGCCGACGATCATAAACAGCATGAAGACGGCGCCGCGGATGGTCTGCGTCCATGTTCGTCGGGGCCTTGCAGAGATCGGGAGAGAGTAGAGCTCTGGAACGGCCGCCATCCTGGCTGCGATAGCGATCTTAGTATGCAAAGGTGCAGAGAGGGTTCGCGCAGACGCTCTCTCTCGCAGTCACTTGTACTTACCCAGGCTGTGCGGCAGGGTACGTGTGCTACCTCATGATGGCCGCACGATGCCCGACGTCCGGATATTGCAAGGAGTAACCCGAGATGTTACGAACATTCCGTCATTTCGACCCGCTCAGCAAGTCGTGTGACTGAGTCCCAGTCAGAATCGACATGTCCCCGGCTGTCTCGGAACGGACCGAGCTGTCCCGATCGGCACTTTCTGGGCTGAGACGGGCGGCAATGGCCTCCAGCGTCCCTCCCTTAGCACTTCTGTCATACGTAGTCTCTTTCCTGTATACAATGCCTGCATTCCTTCTCAGAATCCTGTCTCTTCCGGTAAGTAGATTCTGAAGACAAATTCCTAACAAAGTTCTCGACAGTTTCCGAAGGGACTTGTAGAAACTGGCTGAGTTGACTCAGTCAGTTTATGCAAGTCCTCCCGGACACCTTCGCAAACGATGGCCACAGCAGGTCCCTCGTCGCAGCCTCGTCGCAGCTACATCTGTAGCTGCTCCAAGCTATGCAAGGTCCCGAAGGAGGTCTCGTCGCGAACTCATGGCAGGCACGCCAAGAACCGCATGGAGGACCTACTCACGCGGAATGGCTTCAAACCGACGGCCAAGGACACTATATTGTCCAAAGGCAAGCAGTCAATGCAGCACGCGCAGCGAACACGTTCGCATCGAACGAGTGTCCCCCGCACGACATCCCAGGTATGTCCCCGGGCCGGCGCAAACATACAGCACGCATATACTCACTCCATGTGCACAGTCTTGCACACCATCGCCAGAGCCAGACTACATGGACCTGGATGACCCTCACCTGGACTCTCATGCCGGCACTCCTGCGCCTCCAAGTTCCGACTTGGATACGGAAGACTCGGACACGGCAGCACTGGATCACGACCTCGATCAAGAACCTGAACAAGACACGGACCCCTCGCAAGATGCCCCTTCTTGTGCGGGCAGCTCGTCCGACCCTCCGAACGAGCACGAAGATGATCGCACTCGCGCCGAGGGCACCCACTCTCCCGAGCCCGAGGAAGATGACCCGCAAGACGACCCGCAAGTCGCCCCGGATATACCCATCCCGGAGCCTCGCATTTCCGAACTCAAAATCGCACAGCAATTCGTTGATGCGCTGCGTGCAGCCACTCTCGACAACAGCCCGGGCATGACTCCCGAAGATCTGCACCGCCTGCGCCATCCTCCGGAGACTCCTATTGACATGGCAACTACCCCTGGACTGCGGCTTTCTTTAGACTTGTTTCTTGCTGTCAGTAATGCTTCTCAAGAGACCTACGAAGCGGCTCGTGCAGCTATCCTACGCGAACACCCCGATGACCAAATACTCAGTTACCACCAAAGCAAGCGGCGAGTTGAGGAACTCTCCGGCATCGTCCCCCTTGTATGCGACATGTGTGTGGACACCTGTGTCGCCTTCACTGGTCCTTTTGCCGATCTGGAGTTCTGTTGGCAATCTTGGTGAGTGGTGAGGAGATCAAGCAACCATCAAACCCTTATGCCAACCTATCTGCACGCGCTGTGCGGCGTGCCCAGATCAATGCACTCAAGGCTATGATCCCTGACTTGGACCCTGAACTGGGACTCCCTCGTGGTGCAGTTGATGTGGGCTTGAGCTACGCCCTGCTACGCAAACTGGACCGCTCGCCGCACAAACTCGATGACAATGCAGCACCTGCTGTCCGTGCATATCTTGCCGGCATGGGCATTGTTCCATCTGCTACGAAACTGACCGTACGGCGCTGGGCTTGGTTGCGTCTTCCCAACGGCCAAGTTGCCCGCTCGGCGTGGAAGGAGACTGACAAACCTCTTGAGCAGTCTCGCATGGCTCGCAATGTAAAGGTGAGTTGTGTACCGTCTTCAGCATACTTCCTGACTTTCGTCATAGATCCGTCACAATGCCGAGACACGCTTTGGCGAAGTCCAATTCTATTTTCGGGTGGCGAGAAGCAATGCGCAGGATGAGCCGTATGCCCTCCGAGTCGCTCTTGTCTCGTTATTCAGTCTACCGGATCCCGGCATCTTACTCGATTCACACCAGACTATCTGGGCATGTGAATACACAGGCACAGAAGGCTTCGTGGTGATAGATATCCACAGCATACAAGGTGTTGTCGGCATGCTGCCACTACCACATATCGGACAGCAATCAGATCATAGGCTCGACAACCACTTCTTTGTATTGGAAAAACCCGGGCTCGACATTGCGTACATGGGGGGAGCGCGCGAGGACACAGAAGACAATGATTAGGTATCATTCTTCAAGTTGTAATTTACAGAGCCATGCCCACGGTTCGTTCCTATGTTCCGCATCTCCGAGTGGGACTTGTACTTACGCATGCTACTGCTACCATGGTAAAAGCCAGACGGCGCCGTACAGATCATATTCTCCTTGCTCAACTTGACCCCGGCCGGATGTAAAGACGGAGAGGTGAGTGCACGTTTTCGCGGCGTGAAGGGATCATCGCTGCGTGCATCACGTTTGCGCGAAGAGGGATTATGTTTGTGCACTGGGGAGGGATTGATCACAGAGGTATTGTCTTGGCGGATCGCAGAGGGATCATACGGGCGTGTTGGGGAGGAATGGTGTTCAGGTTTGCACTGCGTGGGGAAGGGATCATGTTGGCGCGGTGGGGAAAGATTGGGTTCCAATTTATACTGCGCAGGCAACGTGAGAATCGTATTTTCATGTTGATTGCCTTCGTGCACCGCAGAACAATCATGTTCGTGTACTGTCTGCGTCGGGGAGGAAAGATGTTTGTGCTGTGTACATGTGGAGGACGTCTCGGGTATGTCATGTTGGCGAGCCGTAGAGGGATCGTCTGCATGATAAGGTGTGAGTGTGTTGCGGCGCATGGAATCCGAATGGCTTGACTACCTGCGGAGAGGTTCAATTCCTCCATGAGCTGCTTGAAGCACAGCATGCGCTGTGCGAGGTCGCGCACACTGCTCTGGGCTTCCGAGAGTTGGATGGAAGCCTGGCTGAGCGAGATCACAGCTGAATGTGATGCAATCGCGTCGGTGAATCCAGCAGTGTGGCTGCACAGAACAAGGGCAGGAGTGATTAATGTCGCCGCTAAGTCCAACAGCCCGTGGATTGTAGGATACAAGAAAGGCGAGAGGGAGCAATCCTTCGGAGTTTGGTGGACAAGAAGATCCTCGAAATCTGTGGCCAAGTTAGCCAGAGCTTCTTGCGCCGCATGGAGTTCCCGAGCTGCAGAACCCACGGAGATGGTGCAGCCGTTGTCGTGAACAGACAGCACATGTCGCAAACCCAGGGGGGGGCAATGTAATGCAGCAACAGGATAGGGAGCATCGTATTCCGAGTCAGAAGCGTCGGACATGGTGGCCGTCGGGCGTGGTGGCGTCGCAAGAGCGTGGTGGCGTTGCACGAGCGTGGTGGCGCAAACAGAGGATAACAAACAAAGGTACGCGCGCACCTGCTCTTGTCCCTTGCTGCCGTCTAATGCCACAGTTGACGTCCATGGCGCAGCTCTATACACCGTCGCCATTAGCGGCAGCCAGCTTCACACGGCCGAACATGGCGGATCATACGCGCTCCTCCAGCTCATCGCATGGGGCCTCAATGTTACCGGACTCACCCTACAGCACCAACCACAACGACTCTCCTCAATGCGGTAACACCTCGGGTGCAGGTTCATTGCGCACCACACTACTCAGCCCTCTGTATCAGCGAGGTGCTCTAGATGCGACCGGGCTGCCAAGTCTCGACACGATCGGGCTGCCAACACCACAAACACCATCACGTTTTGTGAGTTCATTGTGGCCTTGATTTCACTACTAATCAGTCGGTTTCAGCTCGACTTCTCAGATTATAATCACACCGCAGCCTCACGATTGGCTGACGAAAATGCTACACTCAGGTTAGCAGTACTAGCCTACCCGCACACACCCACTCAAACCTTCGCATATAGGCAGCAAAACCACGACCTCTCGATTGAACTGAGGACTCTACAGTGAGTATATGCATATATTATGTACCTGTACTAATTTGCGCTTTTCAGGGCGACTCACAAACAGCTTCTAGCTGTTGTGAGCGCGGCGATGGAACCACCTGTGCGCGCACTGACACTGCAGGAACGTCTGGACGACCCGACGACGGGTCCCCTTAAGGAAGACGACTTCAAGAATGCCGTACGATTTTGGCATAAGAAGTCTTACACGGGTCCCACGAATGCCAGCAATCTTGAAGAATCGGGAAACAAACACGCCTGTCACTACCTGGAGGACGAAACAGGACAGGTAATCGATATTTGGCGTGTCAACGTCATCCGCGAGCGTGCACGGGCCTTCTGGATACAGCTTTACTACGCGGGCAAGGCTCCCTTGCAGTGGTCCTACGCGCCGTTGGACACCATGCAAGACTTCCATCAATGCATGAATCATTTCAAGGAATTTCGGCTGTGTGCCGACAACTGGAAAGCAGCCCAACTCGGGTTCATGTACTATTCCGGCTGGCTCACCAAATTCAAAAAAAGCCACCCGGGCATCAAGCAGGATCTCTGGGATGAGCCTATTTGCGTGGGGTCCAGCCGCAGCTCTCTGAAGCGCGAGGCAGAGACGCCGCCGGCGATTGAGCTTGAGGAAGATGATACACCCGCGCCAGTACCGAAGAAACACAAGACAGCGGGGGGGAAATCAAGCTCGGGAAAAGGCAAGGCAGTGCTCAAGGTGCGTGTTCCATTGCACGGCGCAGACACGATGGCTGACTGAACATTCACACCAGATCAAAAATCCATTGTAAGTGATCTTCGTACATACAATTGCAGTGCTGATCCCAAATGTGCAGCGTGGCGCCTGCTTCGGCAACTGCAGATCCCACGAGCATGGCTACAACGCCGTCTGCTACCCCTTCCGAGCCAGCCGTTCCACCTGCCCCGTTGTCTGCTCCCCCTGCCCCATCGTCTCCTCCGCCTGCTCAGCCATCTGTATTGCCTGCGGATGCAACAACATGTGCAAACACGGACACTCTGGCCGCCACCCCGAACACGGCCACCGGCGGTGAAACTTTGCATGGAGACTGCGAGTCACACGCAAGCGGCAGCAACAAAAGGACTCCCGGGGATACTGAGGTCACAATGGCAACACCAGTTGGATCTCGCGAGGATCCCCCTGCGCCCGCAGCAGTGCCTGCTGCAGATGTGGCAGCCCCGGCTGTGCAGAGCGTAGCTGTCACTGGCAAGAAGAGTGGTGTGCGCATGCGCGAGGGCGCCGGTTCGCTGTACACCCCTACATCTTCGCTTACGGTCAGGTATGTACCTACGTTGGCGTGAGACTATTTTGCTGATTTAACCTTGGCTAGGAATCTGTGTGGTATGGAGTGGAAGAAGGCTAACCCGAAGGGGACCACGGGCGCGTTTGGGGCATACTATGACAGCCTGACAGAGGCAGAGAAAGATGTAAGTTCTCACTTCGATCTATTGGGCATACCAGCTGAGATGGCTTCCGATTTATAGCGGTTTGCGCAGCTCTCGAAGGCTAAGGTAAGTGTATGGACTGCATGCAGGCACGCGGGTTGCTGACACCGTGCTCCAGAAAGCGGAGGCAAAGGCGAGTGTCGTCAAAGACACCCCGCTTGCTACTGCGACTGCTTCAACCGCAGCGGTGGCGTCGTCGTCCTCTGTCGCTTGAGACGTGCGGCGCAGGTGCCAGGTACGTATAATTATTTGTATATATTGCATGCGACGTGGCTGATGTACTACATTCAGTACATGCATTCGCGTGAGGACTACTACTAGCGCGACAGTCGGCGGCGGCGAGCGAGCGCAGGGGGCGAGGCGGTGACAGTTTGGTGGCGCGGGACGAATCGGGGTGATTGCGGAAGTAATCGGAGAACAATCGTAATGTACATTAGTGGGCCAACGAGAGCCATTGGAGCCCAATACAGCAATTGTGGCTATACTACCGGGGAACGAGCAGGAATGTGCCAGAACGGCCTCAGAGCATCCAAGCCAGCTGAGCCCACTGGAAGACTTTCCGGGCAGCTGGCTGGATGTCCCAGAATGAGCTTTTCGGCCAAATTATGTGCCAGGACGTCCCGGACATCTTGGGCTGTTCCGAGACAGCCGGGCACATGTCGATTCTGACTGGGACTGAGTTCTGGCACACACATGTAGCAGATTCCGGATGATCTATTCTATCTAAGTGAAGGTACATTTTCTACAGCAAAGCAGCAAACAAAGCACAACTAGCTATAGTATTAGCAGGAGAACGGTCTTCCAACCTCCCCGCTGGAATATGCCTCTGCAATCAACTACGCATAGCAAACAAGTCAGTAGTAGAACCCAATGCCGGAAAGACCGATCCGCTCACCTTGACGGACACATATGTACCCGCCACACAAATGAATGCCCCAGCAGCGACGGTCAACACAGCAAGTGTCGTGCCGAACCACTTCCGCCTCAGCGCTCCTCTACCACCTTCCAGGTGATACGTGTCGTGCAGCCAGAAGAATCCGGCAACACCGTACGTGTACCACGAAGCAAACAATGAGGCAGTGATTCCAGCCAGATATGAGAAGATTGGGACCGAGACGGCGAGCACGAAGGCGAGCACACTGGCAGCAAAGCAGAGCGCGATCCACACTGACCAACCAAGAACAGTGTGGGTATAGAGGTGGCGGCTCCGGCGGAAGATGCGAACAAACACCAGCTTGGCCGCTGTGTGTGAATACAATGCACCGGAGCTGTTTTACCGTCAATATGAAATGCAGCGGGAAAGCCAAAATCTTGCGTACATTAGGAAATTACCCAACCCGAACGCAAATGCAATCTTAGACCAAACAGGGGACAACGACAGCAACGCGGGCGAGGCGACTGTATTCCCAAGGTAGACGTAGACAACCACGCTGAACACTGCATAGAGGAGAGTGGCGAATACCTGCAGGAACCAAGCAGCCTATGCTAACAGAGTCAATGATTTATCCCTTCCAGAGATGTCTGTGCGCACTTTCATCGCGTCTTGAGGACGTTTCATCTCCGAGATCAAAATGAAGAACCTGGATATGGATGGTGTTCATTCGCTATAGCACTGCAACATGTTCGATAACGCAAAATACAAACATGAAATGTCCTGTTAAGAATGGTCAGCCGATACAAGTGTAATCCATATGTGGACTTTACCTGCATATGCGAACACCTAGTTGGCAGTAAAGGGTTAATTAAAACAGGCTGTGCAGAAGGCCAAGATCACATACTGGACTAGTGATTGCAAGGAACGCCTCGTAGAAACTCGATGACACGGTGACATCAATTTTGCGACCAGGCGTTGGGCTGACACCTGCCCCAATCATGCCCAAGAGAGCACAGAGAGAGATCAGTGCTGTGCTGATGAAGCCCAGCCAACTCAGGTGGCCCAATGTACGTGGTAAAGACACGAAGAACGCGACACATGCGAAGATGGTTGTTATCACAACTGCGCAGAGACCATTGCTGGAGAGCATAGAGAGTGCTTGTTGGCCCGACAAAAATTCGGATCCCTGTAGACTTTGAATCTTAAGGAGTTTTATGCTGGATGAGCTCTGCTCACGCTACCAAAGACCGCGAAGATTATCGTTCCTAATGACAGCACCTCTCTGCCAACGGGGCCGAATATTATCATACCGGCATCCCCTGCAGTCAGCATGTCAGAGTGAGTGAGGCGTCGTAATTTTAGGTTGCGTACCCATGTTGTGTACATCAGGATGGTTGAGTTTGAAGTCAATGAGGAGTTTGGCGGTAAATAGGCCAAACATCCCCAAGAATATGGTCAGAATAAGCGACGGGACGATGCCTAGTTGACGAGACGTCAGGAACGAGGTACACAATCTGCGATGGCCCACAAGCTCACCAACAACCGCCATGGCATTGGGGAGGGATAACATTCCATTGCTGACGATCTCAGCGATCATCAGGAAGCAGACGAACTACCGTACGTGAGTCTTGCGCATGTCTCTTCACGAATAGGTGGCGCACCTGCCAACTCATGGTCTTATACCGGATGTCATGTTCGTCTTCGTTGCCGAACACATCGTGTTCCTCAGGCTGAGCTTGTTTCTCGATAATGACCTCCGAGTCGGCCGACTTCTTCTCTGCCAGGCTGGACATGGTCCGGAGGATGAGGGGCGAGAGGAAGCGTCTCTATCTATGCATGCGTATCTTATCAACAGGGTTGCAGATAATTTCCACGTTAAATTCTGCAATTGCGCCCACCTAAACATGGAGTTCCCAACCATGGCTGAGATATCTGGATAGACAGACGACATGTATCTATTGAGATGAATACGAGCGTGAGTGGATATCATCTCTTCCGGAGGGATTATGGGACTCGGGCCACCGTTGAGGAGGATCCACCAATTCATTTTCCTAAACGGGGAAAGCACCAATTCCATGTCTCACACGTGACCGGTTCTTCCAGCACTGCATGCATGGCTCGATTTTTGGGGCGAAGTACTGTGAAAAAATGATAGAATTAGTCTTAATACTTCTATAATATATAAGCCCAACAAAGTGTAAGAAAATTTAGAATTGCTTTAGCGGAATTTGAAGTATAATATGGTGAAGAAACTCAAGAAGTATTCAAAATATATATTCTGATATATCCAGGATTGATCTCCGGGAAGTTCATGATTTTTCTGTTCACAAAAGGCAAAACATCGGATGAAAATATTCAGAATAGTTCAGACCAAAGAACTGTGAAAGAAGTAATGAACAATGGTGACTAGCAGTCATATTTTTTCAAGATTACTTCACAAAGAATTCACAATCCTTTGTGTCAAAAAAGCGAAGAAAGATTGAAGAACAATTGAGCTCCGGCCCGGTGTCCCTATGACGGTCACCCTGACGGTCATTGACGGTCACCTTGACGGTCACCGACGGTCGCTGACGGTCATTGACCGTCACTCGGTTCTTCTTCAATTTTTCTTCGCTTTTTTGACACAAAGGATTGTGAATCCTTTGTGAAGTGATCTTGAAAAAATTGTGACTGCTAGTCACAATTGTTCTTTGGTTCTTTTACAGTCCTTTGGTCTGAACTATTCAGGATATTTTTATCATATGTTTTGCTTTTTGTGAGCAGAAAAATCATGAACTTCCCGGAGATCAATCATGGATATATTGAAATATATATTTTGAATATTTCTCAAGTTTCTTCACCATATTATGCTTCAAATTCCGCTAAAGCAATTCTAAATTTTTTTACACTTCATTGGGCTTATATATTGTAGAAATATCAAGACTAACTCTATCATTTTTTCACAGTTCTTCGCCCGAAAAATCGAGCCATGCATGCAGTGCAGGTCGCGTCGCGACGACCTGCCATTGGTTTTCAGTCCCCAGCGATTCTTGAGGACCAATATTCGAACACAGCATTAAGCCTGCTGTGACATACACATATGCATGCGTTGAAGGTGTGTTGTGTTACTGTTTCCATTGCATAACGGGCGTTTTCCGGTCCAGGCAAGGTCATATCGCGACAACCTTCGGCATGCCATGCAACCGGCAAGTCATGCATATGACTAGCTAGACAGTTGCTGCGGTCACTTGCTGAATAAAGGTGAGTGAATGTCCTTGATATTCAGTCAAATAAGCTATGGTTATTCTCTGAATCATCCCGCCAGTAGACTACCATTCGACTCAGTCGGTACCGGTACAGGCTCGTAGCGGTGAGGACTCTCAGCTCTTTAGCAACACGCGCGCAGTACTCTCGCGGAGCGCCGCAGTCATGACAACACGAAGTGTTATTGGTCTTTGACGGTTGGCGTTGCACCTTATGGTCCTCTCCCTATTCTTCGGGTATGTTGCTGTTGTATGGCCGCTGGAAACCACATGTCTCCCGGAAGATCTACTTGCAAGCCTGTAACAAGTCACTGTCTTCGTGCAATATGTAACTACTTCTAGAATGATACTTCTCAGAAATTCCCCATGTTCACGATGTCTCTCATTACATGGCATGCAAATATTGTGTCCTTTTGTGAGTGCTGGTGGTACAAGTTCGAAATCAGTGCATGGGAGAGATCGTGCGAAGCGCCGGCGGTAGTGCTGTCCCAAAATGACTGAGCGCCTTACCGAAAACTATCACCCGTTCGCCCCAGTGCGACCGTGCCTTCAGCACGATAGCCCGAGCATTCGTAGTCTGGCTGCTCGCAAGTCGCCCTGGGTCTCTATTTAAACATCTCCACGCTCTCTGGATTGTCTGACACGTTCTCTACATGGCTACCTTATTGTCCCGGTCCTCCGAAACGCTGCCGAACTCCAATTCCAGCTCGCCCCAGCTGCAGCGAAACCCGTCCCGGAAGTCCTCCTTTCTGTCCTTGCGACGGGACAAGAAGTCCATCTCGTCCATAGGCATCGATACCCCCGTTTCTCCGAGCGCAGGACGATCTCGTACTGGCGACAAGTCATTCTCGCCTTCTTCCTTCCATCACACACCCGATGCGTCCAGGCCTGTCATCTCTCGACCCAGTAGCATTAAAGATCGCGTTCAGGGCCGGAAGTCTTCCAAGAGCATCAGCTATATGCGGGAGGAGATCCCGTCTATGGGCCGACAGGTCCAGGAGCACCGCGAAGACGAGTCGTCATTGCCGTATATTCCTGATTCTTACCTCTTCCCCAGCGATACAGACGGAGAGGCTACAATCTCGAAGTCTCGCTCAAGGGTGCGAACTCGTTCAGGTCCGTCGCAGAGGGAGGTTTGGGAGTATCCTGGGTACATCAATGGACCACCAAAGTACTCCATCGTGGATTCTGCGTCGTCGGTGCTCAGCCAGTACGAAGACACACCCCAGACTCCCATAGATGACATGTCATTTCGGGACCGAGGGTTTGCAATACCTGTGGTGGTCGCGGCGCCCATCTCTGGTGTAGAAACCATGGATGCGCTGGTAGATGGAATGAATCACCATTATGGTGACGATGACCGGTTCATGGGCATGGGCGGTATGGGTGGTCGTTCCAAGGTCTCTAAATCCGGATTCCACCCATTGTACCATCCTCCTCTCCCAACTCCGCCTCCCGGCGTCGTTCTCGGCAAGGCGAGGCCGAGACAAGCATCGACCATGTCTCGCGATTCTGATGAAGACGACGACAACTCGAGAACATCTTCGTCGAAGTGGTCTGATCATCCTCGCAGAAGGCGACGCGCGGGTTCTTCTCGTACCCCGTCTATCACGACCCTTGCAGACACATCATTGGTATCGAGGCCCCCGAGCAGTCTCTCTGTCAACAGTACTGGTGTCAAGATACCGGCGAAGACTGTTGCCCCGTCTATCTCCGACATTATACGGGCCCATGCTCCTCCCTCGCAGCAAATTCGCTCGCGTAAGACGTCCTACGGCCTTAGCCAAGGCCATGCCACCCTTCAAGAACAGACTGAACCGGACTCAGAAGCCCCGCCAATTGAGGAGCTGGTATCTAGGTCTTCTGCCGACACGATCGCGGAAGAGGTTAGGCGAACCATCCTCAATCAGAAGCGCTCGTCCATATCCCCTCGTTCCTTACGCCGCGCTGCTTCTTCGCATACCATGACGGACACCACACGAATCGTATCTTCTCCTCACTCAGATGGCCGGCGCGAGTCCTCGCTGTTCTCGTTCACCACGATATCAGATCAACCACCGCTCCCTGAGATAGACTTTTTGGGGCTTACCAAGGTCCCAACTAGTTCGCCATCCCAAGCCATCGCGCAGTATCTCCGGTCTGCCCGATTGACGACTCTCCTTACCCTCACTCGCCGTCCCCACGCCTCTGGTGATACTCCCCTCACCGTCAGCCTGTCGGATCTCGGCAGCCCTACCGGAGTCCCTGTTGTTGTTTTCTTAGGATTGGGTTGTGTACGTCATATCATGGGCTTGTATGACGAGATGGCGGAATGTTTGGGTATCCGGCTCATTACCATCGATCGGTGGGCACAGTACTTACATTGTGTCTCATTTGGTCTAACCAAGACTTTCTTTGCAGCTGGGGATTGGGGCGCACTGACACACCGCGTTCTAAGACAGCAAAGGGCATTCCCGAATGGGCGTCTGTTGTAGAAGAGGTCCTTGACCGGATGCATATCGACCAATGCAGCGTCATGGCCCACTCTGCCGGGGCACCATACGCGCTCGCTTTCGCTAGCAGGTACCCGGAGCGAATCCGTGGAGATATATGTTTACTGGCGCCCTGGGTCGGAGGTGGTGAAGGATGTAAGCTCTGTAGACACAATGCATGGCCGCATGACTGATGCGATATTGTTCACAGCTGGCTACCGGTGGTTGAAGTACGTCCCGAACGGCATCCTCAAAACTGCTCAGGCAGCGGAGTGGAAAATTCAGGCGTGGATGATCGGGAAACCGCCTACCTTTGCCTTCGAAGGAATCGGTTACGATGTCAAATCTTCACCCCTTGCATCGGCTACTCCAGAACCACAGTCAACTCCCACTCGCGCAAGGATGAGTCCGTTTTCCTCACCTCCAAGCACGCCTGCCTATGGGATACCAGATCACCTTTCTAACGCCCAGGACGCGGAACCTCGACCAAGCATGTCGTCGGGCATTTTCAGCGAGTACGATGATTTACGAGATTTCGAGGGCCGGTTCGACAGCGAGAGTACATTGGAGCGACGTAGCACGGGGTCGCAACGTAGTCGCGCTCTTAGCGATGGCAGACGACCTTCCAAAAAACCATCTCGGGGCTTCCTTGGGCGATTGAAGGTCACCCAGTCATCACCGCAATCATATACTCAAGAGGAGCCTTCATCCAGCCGCGGGAAGAAGCTCAAAGCGTTACGCTCCATGAGCTCACTGAAAGGCAAACCCAGACCGTCTGCCTCACAAGCGCCGCCCTCTCCATCTGCAGCGTCTGTGACCTCCACGCCGAAGAAAAGTAAATACAGACCAGACACGGCGTCCCAAGTGTCCCCCACGTCAGGTCTTCCGTTCCTACCGCCCCCATCCAGTACGGACACAGGGCTGGGTCTCGACAACCTGGACTGGATGACCCCACGATCAAAGTCCACCTCTACGCCTCCGACGGTGAAGTCTCTCAAATCAAACGAGCCCTCCCTGGATCTTTCTCTCGACGGACATTCGTATTACTCTCGAGCCAATGGTCGTAGATCCGTGTCCCTGGGAGCCAGTGAGCGACCAGTCTTGGCGGTCCCGCCGGTGCCGTCTATCCCGTCAAGTCCACAACCACAAGCCAGTCCCAACCTGAACCCAGCCAACTTTCAGGTGTCCCTCGGAAACGCCCTCATCGCTGCATCACATGCCGAGTCTGCAAAGGGCACGCATGGCGATCTTGTACAGATCCTCAATCACGATCGCCAGCCGTGGGGCTTCTCATATACCACCTATCCCCATACCGTCCGTGTGTGGTACGGGGACAAGGACGAAAGGATCGCGGAAAACGCGGTGAGGTGGATGGAGACTACCATGGGTCCGGACAAGTGCCATGTACAGGTCGTCAAGGGTGCCGATCACGCGCTCATGTTCCGGAGCGGGCTCGTAGTGGACATCCTGGAGGAAATTTGCGAGTACTGGCGAGATAGTGAGTGTGCCTGAGACAGTACTGGTTGTCTTGTGCTGACTTCTCGCTAGGTGACTGACTTGTTACGAATTTGACCTGTCTTGATTAGACAATTCGCCGTTGTTATTGTTATTTCATGGCTGTTGGATTATATACCTCTAGCGCACATACCTTCACCTTCACGTCCGTCCATTCGTTGTCCATTCCGGATCCTCTTCCTTTGCTGTATCGCCCGCACATTCCTACGGTTATGGTATTGGATCAGTACATTTGCATTAATCATTCGAAGTATCCCTATGCAATTCTTAATTCTGTATACTAATACTTGTACATGAGAACATTCTTCAACTTCCTATGCAGCCGTCAATGCGCATCTCGTACGTATCGAACTTGCAGTCAAGACTTCGGCCTGACTCGTGGATATTGACGTTCGTGATACCTCGTGCTCGAATCCCCTCACGTCACCGCATGCACATTATGTCAGTGGGTATCTACCAAGACGATCGTACACGGCTTTCATGTTTGTTAGTCTACAACAATAGTGTTTCGTCTCGTTAAGAATAAATAATAGCTAGCAAGGAACAACCTTGATCGGCATGCCGTCACCAGAAGACCGACATCCCAAATGTGAACAGAGCGTTCGGAGAAGCAAGCACTTGACAGCGGGACACCCACATCTGATCAATGCTCAAAATCACGACCATGTAGGCGAAGGCGTCTTCGGTGTCCTTGAAAGCCAAGCTGAAGTCCGGGCAAGATCCCTCAATGGACTCTTCGGAGGTATGGCTGGAGGTGTGGCTGGCCAGATCACAGCCCATCAGTCGCCACGCACCGCACCGACAATTTTGGCCACTACTCACGAGGTATGTCCACAGATAGGATAGGGCGTGTATGCGTAGTGTCGTCAAGCGGGACTGTCGACGCGACATTGCCCTCGTAGGGATTCGGAGGCCGCTCAGGAGATGGATCCAAGTCGGCGATGGGGTACGGCCCGCTAATTTGCCTGATAAGCGCACGGCCTGAAAAGCTCTCGACGTCCGTCTGCATCTGCCGGTCCTGTGCACGCATCAACAGATAGACCACACCGGCCAGAATACCCAGGACGACAAGGCCGGACCCCACAGCCACGCCTGCTATAGCACCCTTTGACAATGCTCCGGACGAGGATGCCCCCGCTAAGGACGGAGCGGAAGACGACGACGCTGGTAGCTGCGACCCGGACGTGGTAGATGGCGCAGACGGTGTCAATGTGGAAGAGGGACTGTCATGGGAAGATGAACTGGTCGGCGCTGGTACAGACGATGACATGGGACTGGACGTGGCCATCGAGGAGGAGCCGGTCGGAGAAGACGACAAGCTCGTCATTGAACTGGACGACATCGACGGGGTAGTTCTCGCAGAAACAGAGGACGAGCTGGACGATGCAGAGCTCGAGCTTTCTGAGGGAGGTGAGGTGGGAGTCGTCTGGGAACTTGAGTCAGTAGCTGAGCCGCCTGAGGACGCCGGCGAACCACTGGATGAAGGGAGGCTCGATGTACCGGGCCGAGTAGAGCTTACAGTCCCTCCTGCGCCACTGGACGTACTCGGAGGGGCCATAGTGCTCGCACTCGTGTCTCCAGTGGATTGTGGAGAACTACTTGTCGGGTTGACGCCGCTGCACGTATTCGATGGACTAGGATATGCCGTCCCGGACGACGAGGCACCCACACTTCCCGTCGACGTCGGGATTCCTGAAGATGTGCCGGATTGCAGGACAGAAGAAACATTGGATGATGGAGCCGATGCCTGTGATGGGCTGGATGACGGAGTGCCTCCATTGCCAGTCGAGCTCGGGGGATCAGAGGATGCTCCGCTTTGCGAAACAGAGGAACTACTGGATGGCGAGGGTGCTAGAGACTGTGTCGCGCTGGCAGTGCCGCTGGAGGAAGGTCCCGTGGACTGAGTCGAAGATCCAGCAGGCGGCGACTGACCGATTGTACCACTCGATGGACTCTGGGCCACGGTTCCCGAACTGGACGGAGCCGAGGTACTACTACCCGGAAACGTCGGCGAAGTACCTGACAAATATACTAGATAGTAAGCCACCGAGATGACTTGATGAACAGTACCACTCACTGCTAGGTGATGTACTTGCAGGAGTTGAAGTGGGCAATCCCCCGGAGGTGGTCGGGACAACACCTACGATCGACTGTCAACCCCATTTCAAGTATACTCCAGAGGAAGACTATACCTTCCAGCACAGTCACAATTACAGAAACAAAGGTAATCTGACTGGCGTCTCCAAATCTGGGATCCTCCAGGTTAACCACGTTCAGAGTATGAGGCCGTGTACACTCAATTGACCCAAAGGAGAACAACACAACCTGCCCCAGAGAAGATAAATCAAACCAAAAGCATGCAATTCGAAGTAACAGGCATACCGGAGGTTGTGTGCCATCGTAATCCGCGTTGTGGGCATCTACCTTCATGAACCGTGCCCCGGCCGCCGACTGACAATCCAGACACGGTGCAAACAGCACACCGCCCGCGCGTTGATATCCAACATAATGAACGGAAATGGTGTTCGCTGCATTGCACAGTCAACTCCCGGCTACGTCGAGGCTACCGCGCCACGCACCTGGTAGCACCACGATAACCTCGTCGTCCCAGTCTTCCGCGAACGCGACTGCACCCCCGCCCCCGGAGAGCGTCGCGACAGCCCAGCCTGAAGAAAAGGAAACGAAAGGGTCAAAAAGGTCAAGGGTATAATTCCTCGGCACGCCAGCGGCTTGAGAACGGACGAGAACTTGCAAGATTAAAACAACATGTACGAAAATGCGAATAAAGAGGGACATTGAAAGCCAGCCGGAATGCCCAGCATCCCGCGCGGGGATTACAACGAACAAAAAAGCGAACGCGGAGGGGGGCGGAGGAAAGAGAGCTCGGGGTTACGAACCTCATCAGCGGCGGCCTGTACAGCGGACAGCATCAAAGACTCGGGATACAGAATGTTCCTGCAATTGCCGTTTATGAGAGCGCAGGTACGCGAGGAATGCTGTAAATAAATGCTGTGTGATTTGTCCAGGTCGTTGAACAGCGTGATCATCTCTACACAGGAGTTGATGAAGCTGCATGATGGGTGCGATGTTCGACACAGATGATGATGGAGTTGCTCGACATCGGGAGCCGTGCAATCCGAGTCAGGCGCCGAGTGCATGCTGACTTTCTAACACGCATTGTACGTGTACATACTCATGGCCGAGCCTCATCGCATCGTTCCTTCAATTTAGAACTACGTACAAATGCACGTTCCGGGATGAGATTGAAAAGAAGAACCTCGCCCACCGTTGCCCCAGGACATTCATCAGCGGGGTATTGATAAATCATGATGGTGGTGGCCCATCACTGTCCGAACGGGAACGTCGGGTCCACTTCCCCTTTGTGATTCGCAGGGTCACTCCACGTATCCTCCGCCTCGAGGGGCTGAATGCCCCTTGACTTTCGGATGTGCACGACCGCGTCATATTGGTCTGCAGCGCAGCACGTAGAGTAATGGGACGGTATCTCGGTCGTCCGTTTGTACAGCACACCGATGAAGCGTTGAAGGCGTGGTTGGTTGAGAAGGCTGGTTCCGTTCGCATCAGGACGCTGTGTCGCAACACGAGAAAACACGGAACCCACCTCGTTAACTCTGGTGCGACTTCGACTTTCTGTCGGCCTCGGCCTTGGCCTTGAACACCAACAATGTTGTGCGTGATCACAAAGCAATCTTCGGGTGCATATTCGTCGAACATGCGCTCGAGTGACCGGTCAACAGGAGCATTCATCTGCTGCAGATAAGCTGTGCCGTCCCAATGATGAGCTGCGGTGACTATTTCATGGTAGATTGGGTGAGCCAGATGCTGTTATAGCTGATATTTACTCACCAGTTCCTCTGTTAGTGAGGAAACCAATGTTGAAAACATTGTTTGTGCCGAAAAGCTCTCGACAGCGTTGGCCGACATTGATCTCATCTGTAATGTGTTTCAGTAGTTACCAAGAAGAACGGAGAATTATATAAACCTCTCCTCCGTCCCATCTCCGTAGCGCGAGCATCCCCGACGTGTGAATTGTGAGCCCAAACAACAATTTTGGCTGGGGCCCAGCTCGCCTTTTCTGAGTTGTAAGTGCCAAGATGTTCGGCGACCTTGACCAGAGTCCTGGCAAAGTGGTCGTCACTGTCGTAGACGGAGTCAAGGTTGTGCAAAAACGCGCATATAGTCATACAGACCGAAGATTCCAGCTCCGCTCATCTTCGGTGAGCATCGTGCGGTAATACTCCTCCGCATCCTTCACCACGAGCGCGTTCATCTCTGCTACAAATTGGTCTTCACCGAGGTGGCCATAGTGGCTGTCGACACCGGCATGCTGCTCCTCCAGATACTTTTGACGATTCATCAACAGCCGCTTGAGATTGGCGATGACCTCGTTATGACAATCCTGCGAGTCGATATGTGACGCTGATTAGAAGCTAAGATGTCAGGACCCCGCGCGTTCACTTGCCTTCTTCAGGCCAAATTGAGTTTCATATGCATAACGGGTCGTGTTTTCGCCGAAGCGCTCGAAACAATTATATCTGTGGAAGGGTATTAGTGACTTGTTTTCGGGTGCGGGTGCGCAAGTCAACCTTTTCCGCGCCGCCTCTGCACCCTTGGGATCGACCTCCTCGAGATACCTGATTACCTCGTCCGCTGATCTGTGAAGAGAATACAGGTCCATCCCATAGAATGACACCTTCTTTGATGGGTCTCGTGCCTCTCGCACAATACGATCGTTGTGGTCCCTGAGGTACTGGATGAACGATGGCATGACTTCATTCTTCCACATCCATTTTGGAAATCTATTGGCGTCAATTTAGAGCACACATCACATAACAGCGCAGAGTCTTACCTTTCAAAATCCTTCAGTGCGTCGCGAGGGTTTTTTACGTCGACATCACCGTGAATGTATCTGAGATGCGGCACGGTGAGCCTAGCTTTTGGTTGCAAATTATTCAGACCAAGACCTGTTGATTCTGAACGCATCTGGCCAGTCCGCCTCCACAGCTACCGCGGTAAAGCCCTTCTCTTCAATGAGACGCTTCGTGAGGTTAGCGCGATGAGCGTAGAACTCGTATGTTCCATGAGAGCCATCGCCGATGAGGACGATCTGGGCATCCCCTTTTTGGCATAGTGAGGCCGGAGAAGAGAGGAAGCGCATAATTGATACCTACCTATGGCGGCCAGAAGTGGGTTGTAGGCAGACTGCGCGAAGGACAGAGGATAAGCGTGGCTCGCGAGGAGGGCCTTGTTCTTGAGAGACTGCATGGCTGTGCGCGAGATGGACGCTGGCCACTAGGCATGACACGCAGTCCACCGCGCCAACATTAATGCCAACGCTGTGACGCAACTTGTCTCCTCCAGAAAAGGAGTGACGCAAGAAGACAAGAAGCCCCCCTGAAACTCGTCACGTGTTTATGTACGCTGTTTGTATTAAAATGGAGCATATTAATTGAAGCTGAAGCTGGGGTGCAGCGTAGGACGGTGGAGGTGTGCATGGGCATGGCGGTGGTCGTGGATCAGAACGAACGACTCGACAGCTGGAAAATTGAATCACGCGGATCGTAGCTGCACGCTACCAGATCTGATCGGTCCATCGGGGTGTGCCGTAACGGTGGCTGCAGCCTGCCGCAACGTTGTTTGTTCTTTCTCCTTTTGCCTCCGCCCGCCCAACTCCTTCCCATTCCCTCCTCTCGCATGCCCAATCCATCGTATGTCGTCTCCAAACATCTCCGTCCATTCCATGATATTTATCCCCATCCAGCGCCCATGGTCCACTCCGCAAGACCCTCGCCATCAAACATTCGGATGGAGAGCCATTGACCCGCGCAGATCTCCAATACGACTTTCTCCACTATATTTTTAGCGATACCCACGCAGTTTTCACCGATCCCTATCCGACGTTACATGGCAACCCTGCCCGCTCCCGCGTCACTTTTCGTGACCTCTACCTCAACACGTTGCTTCATTCCCCTCGCTGCTCAAAGGCCTCCCGCGAGAAAATAATTGACACTCCCGCCTTCGGAGATGAGTTTGCCAAGATATCTATCCTCTCTAACGTCGGGAGGATAAACACCACCATGGCTTGTGAGTATGCCGGTGCTGTACACGACTGCTGCCCCAGTCGCTCCTGCTTTCCCAAAATTGCCTGTACCCTCGTCTGCCTTTTATTTTACTCTCAAACTGCTATCTTCTCAATGCCAATCTGGTACAACGTCTAGTCGACCAGCTCCGAGTCCAAACGCTTACGCCTTGTCATCCTAACCTCCACAGTCTTCCCCGAGATGCGCACCGCCCTCAGAACATACCATCCCATCCCATCGCTTCAGAAGACGGACGGTAACCTTCAGGACGCACCCCGCATCAAGAATATCTTGAAATCGTGCTTCCTCGAGAACGAAGCCCAGGGTGTGTTTGCCACTCCCGCAGAGGTCTTATCCCGATCCGTACGTGTCTGCGTGCAAACATAGCCCAGCCACTCACTGCCGCCAACATTCAGCGATGTGGACAAGTGCCACCCACCAGCATTGTCAACCTCATGTTTGTCTTTGCCAGCCACGCAGGAGTACGCACACCCCTATTACCTATCTTCGGAAAATCGTCCCATACTGATCTTCCCACAGGCAGTCGCAAGGGCCCATTTTCATCCACATACTTCCATTGACTTCCTTGATTTCTTCACACCCGTCAATATCTCCTCCGCCTCTCGCGCCCGTGCCTTCCTCTGGCTATGTTACCACTACCACGAGGCCCCGTCATACAACCCATTTGCCGACGATTATGCCAACAGAAACACAGGGCAGATCCCCCAGCTGGTAATACTGGCGGTTCAAGACGCGGCGCTGGAGAATGTTGATCCTCCGGAAGAGGTCGAGTGGGGCGAGAGGATGATGCACCAACGAAGGCTGTTTGTCGAGACCAAGGCGAGAGAAGACGAAGAGGACAAGGAATTCGATCGGGAGAAGACAAAGCCGAGGGGTAATGCCGCCCGAAACAAGCTCAAGGCCAAGAGTATGGACGCACCCGAGCCGTCTGGCATCTTCCGACAAGCAGGTTTACCAACCAGAGACGGTCATATATCCTTGCCTCCTATGCTTCCGGGTGAAGAGCTACTCGACGGTGTGTCGTGTTAGCGCTGTTCATCGTCCTCATACTCATGTCTGGCTAGGCCCAGGACCCATATTACAACCACCGCTACCGCCTTTGTACCCTCTACGCCCCCGGTCGTCCCTACCATACCTCCTCTCTGTCCCGCGTTCGCCACAGCGTGCACGGTCTCCAGATCATTATGGGCATCGCACACGGTCACCAGACCTCTACGGACATCGCACACGTTCCCCAGACCCCTATACGCATCACCGCTCAACCGTGGACCCATACCCACGTCGACCTCCCAGTCCTACCCTAGCACCGACGAACGGCAAGCCGACACGAACTCGCACACGGCCACCGGGCGAAGTCATACCTCAGCATCGGTATAATCCGCTTCCGCTTGTCTCCCAGACCTATTTTGCCAATCCGTTTCCATCACCCGGGTACGACGTACCACAATACGTAGTGCCGCCTCCAGTCGCTCCCCGGCGGAACATGCTAGAGCGTAGGTAGCGGAGTTGCTTCTCACCGTACATCGCTAATGAACCAATCTCACAGAGGCCTGGCATGTCGTGATGACGGGCGATCCGCTTGGGGACTCGGACGACGAGACTCTGGACGAGAACTCGCGCCTCGACTATGGTAAGCAAGCATCCTCGTCATCTCCTCACACGTCGCGCTCATTGCCTACAGTGTTGCGTCTGCGCATCATCAGCCGTCTACGCGGCAAGTCACCCACACCCGAGCCCGTCTCCCCTCCCCCTAGTGAAGTCCACCACATGACCCTTGAACAGGGCAGGATCGGCCGTGCCGTCTCCTGTAAATTGTGTATTTCCCTCGACACACCGTGCCCCATCTTGCATATATCCCATCAGCATGTGTACCATATCTACCACCCCTCTGCTCCCCCGCCTGCCGCTTGCCGCTTGCTGTACTGACACATATTGTATTCTGTCGTGTATTTGGATCCCCAGACTACGCTCGCATTCATCCTATCTACGCGTCCTCCCTTCCATGTGCATTTCTTCATTCCGCTTGCGGATATGTACAATTAAGCAGATCTGTATGGACAACGCCACAAAGCCCAGGATTATGCACCGCAGAAACCCAATTTGTACAGAGAAGGTGACCAGACTAGGGATGTATAGACAGATGGCTGTGTGTGACCCGGGCTGATACTGATTGAGCGACAGAGAGGTGAGACTGAGATGTGGACGAGCAGGGGCAAGAAACTGAAACAGACGGAGAGTGCGATCGAAACATAGTGAAAAATTTAATCCTGAAGCATAAAGTTACAATGCGATGGGCCTCCGGCACGACGACTGTCACAGATTGATGGTGCAAATGGATACACAGCGGTCTAACATCCCGGGCGCGCTGCGGCCGGTCCTACTCCGCGAGCCACTTCTCGCACCTCTTCACGTACTTATCCAACAACAGCGCCAGGTCGCGGATCACGAACGTGAGCACGACTTTGGCGAAAAACTCCGAGGCGTGCCGTAGCTTGAACTCCAGCGCCTGCCGGACATCTACAGGAAAGCCTGCGTACAGCGGCGCCACGGGCTGCGATGACAGAGCCTTCGTATGCTCGTCCAGAATCTGTACATGGACGAAGAGCTTCGACAGGCAGTGGACATAGGCCGCGGGAGAATCAAGACTGCGCATAAGAAGTCAGATGCGAATCTCAGGACACGTCGAAGGCAACGCACTTCTTCCCGTTAGTGATTTTGTCAAATTGCCGCGTGAGTCTGTTGCCCCATGAACCCACCTAATATGGCGACGCTATCAGCCTCACACGGGCGGAGCATGACGGTTTCCACTCACCCCGCTGGTCTTCTTCATCGCAAAGCCCTCGCCAACACCGAGCTTCTTCCCAAAGTTGCCCACCACGCTGTCACACACGCCAGAGAACTCCTCCAGCTTCGCAGACCACGCCTCGCCCTCCTGCCGCCCGATGCTGTTGATCCCCATGACCATCCCGCTGCTCACATTGCCCGCGCCGAAGTACTCCGCACTCCACGAGGTGATCTCCTCGAGTGCAGAGCACAGCACCTCGACGACGCGGATCTTCTCTGCAATGTTCGTCAGCTTCGCCCCTCCCTGCGACCACACCTCCTGTGGGACGTGCAACCGACGCGTGATGTATCCACCTGTCTTGGACGTCATCGTCTGCCGGAGGAGAGTCATCATATGGTAAGGCTTCCGTAGCGGATCTGGCGGTGCTACTGGAGGTAAAGGAGACAAAGGTGCCGACGGGATGTTGTGGTAAGGGATGGGCGGTGGTGGCACCAGCGGCGTCAGCATCGAGTTCAGTGGTGGCGACATCAGCGCGGTGTCGACTGTGATGTTCGGGGGGAAGTGCGGGTTGAGCCGGGACGGAACAGACACCTTGCGTGGAATAGGTGCAGTGTTCGGAGCTCCCGCGTATGCCTGAGGGGACGGATACGAGTTGTTGCTCGCCACCGACGGGCGTCGTCCAGGTTGCGACGATGCCCGACTCCTTCCTGTAATGCCAAGACTCGTTGCGGTATTTGCGGGTAGCGCTGACGCATTGAGTCTGCTCATGGTGGGCACAGACGCTGACGACTCGGTTGGCGAAGACGAGGCAGTCGACGGAGGCGCGGACGTCTTGACTCGCCGCTGGGAGATGGTACCCAGGACAGGGGATGTGTTAATCAGAGACTGCTTATTCGTTGGTGTGGGCATCTCCGAGCGTACTGAGAATGTTGATCCACCTCTTGGTCTTGGAGTCGTGAACTGCGACCCAGTACGGGGAGATGATGGTTCGGACGCGCTGACACCAGGGTTTCTGGGAGTAATGGCCGAATCTGGAGTGGATGGGGAGGGAAGAGGGGGTAGTGGATGCGAATCCCTCTTAGACTCAACTTCTCCGGCAAGTAATGCAACTCCTCTTGGCTTTAACGGGCCGGACCCTTGCACAAAAGTAATGGCCGTCGACTGCATTGTTGTGGAGAAGTTGTCGGATTTTTCGACCTCCTCATGTAACGCTGCGAGTCGACTGCCGGATCCCGCCCGTCTATGATTCACGGAGTTACCCCGCGGACGTCCGACGTCAGGGGCTTTGAGCATTTGAGAGGAAGGTGCTTCAGGGAGAGGCGGGACCGTAACAGGATTGGGAGCCGGTGGTGGCAAAGAAGTAGGGGGTGGCGCTGGAGGGGGCAGAGTGGATGATGCGCGAGGTCTTAACGGCCGTGCAGCGGGTGTCACGGAGACACGATTTGAAGGTAATGGGGCAGTAACCACACTCGCAGCGGAGGACGCGTAGGGATGTGAGGGAGCGCTGCTAGGTGTGTAATGTGACGAGGAGTTCAAGTGTAATGAGATGCTGGACGTGAACGCAGTGCCTATCGCCTCCGCCTCACCCACTTCTTCGTCCGTATCGTCGTCATATCTACTTGTTTCTGATGAGGATCGATACTCGTCTTGTCTTCGTCTTGTCAGCAATGGCTGAACGAATGAATCAGAATCCGGGGAGGGAGTATTTGAGGAGGGTGAGGGTGGTTGTGTAGATTCGGTGGATGCAGACACTGAGGATATATACGCTGAACGTGGAGAATGTTGTGGTACCGGTATGTGATACGCATCACAGAGGGTATTCATACGCTCTGCATAGGTGTCATGCTGGTGGCGCGCAACGGACCGTACAAAAGTTAGCAACCGTTCGACCCATCTAGCGAAGAGGACTTCGGCTCACAATTGCCCTCAGTCTCCGTACTTCCTCCTCTTGTGCCACAATACTTCTCCGTCTGCCGTTCTGTCTCCTGTGACTGTCCGGTGCAGCCTCCCCTCTCATCACCCGTTCCATCACCTCACTCAGGAGCGAGACGCTTCGCCCATATGCAAGAACAGCAGCATAGTGGTCCTCGTCCGTGTCCAGTTTCACGGCCTCGCGTGCCAACTCCAGCGCCTTTGTCAACGCGCGTCTCGAAGAAGGTCGGGATTCGCTAGAGGAACGAACATCCGTCGGACTCAACAGGACCCGTTCAGGAACGATGTCTGGTGCTCGGACAGGTGCTGCGCGAAGCATGGACCGTGGGGGGGAGTCCAACAAGTCTTCTACTGACGAGGAGGAAGGCGGAGACGAGGGGCCCGAGGCAGCAGCAAAGCGCGCTTCTGAGAAAGCGGCGACAGCAGCTAGACCTGGTGATGCCGCTGGCCGTGTATATGGATACGTCTGTGAATTCGTACCATTCTGATATCCCATTGCGGCCCCTTCTGACAACCGATCATACGAGTACTGTAGGATGGGTATGGCAGGGACACTAGGTATCGGTTGGCTGGGCGGCGGACCCGGGGGTGGTGCATTGAGTATGCTCGACCGACGACGCGTGCTAAGAGAGGATGTGGAAGTCGCTGTGGAGGGACCTGCACCATTCTGTGATGAATGCCATTGTGACTTGTGAGCAATAGACAACGGTCGAGTCTCCCAATCTAACTCCATGGTATGTCCGGAGGCAAAGTCTGAGGAAAGGATCCTAGGTGTCTGGCGCGTTACGGAAGGCCTGTACGAGAGTGGAGTAGCTTGCGAGGCGCGGTGAAAGGGGGCCTCCCCTTGTTCAACAAAATAGCAACCGGTTTGGGCCTAGTGAGGGATCGTCGTGGCTACTGTCTTCTGCAGACCAGCGTGGATGGGGTCGCGCAAGGGGCTCGCAGAGACGCCTGCTACGCGCAGGGGGATGGCGAGACTTGGATGAGTGTTTCCGATTGGGTAGTTGAGGCGGGAATAACCTAATCCGGCAAGGTAGGAGCAATGTGTCGGGTTCTGGACACCGAGGTTCGGGATTATGAGGAAAGAGGATGGCGGCGGCGACAGTGAAGGAGGAGATGGAGAGGGCCGCAGGGCGTCGAGGATCAGTAAACAGCGTCTAGTAGTGAACACTGCTCTGTTACTTCTCCTTCCACTGTTGCTCGCGTCTGCACGCGGAGTTTCAACCCGTGACACGCCGACGCGTTTCCTCACCGCACACATTCAATCGCAGCAACTCAGATTAGTCTCCGTCCGCAGCAAGGTTTAGTAGGCGTGAGGCATTCCTCGGCCCTCTGATAATAAGTTTTGCCGGTCTTTAGTTCGTTCGGGATATCAGAGTCGGCGCACGATGAACAGACATTTGCCCTGCATGCTTCACGCTAGCACCAACACGTCGATGGTCAGAGATCAAGATGTGTTCGCCAACGCCACCTCCATGGAGCCATCTCAATTTGATCATCACAAGTTCCCTCGACATGGGAACTTGGTGTGGCCGATCCTCCCGACAATATTACAACACAGCTTCTAGCCTCAACGGCAAAGAAAATGACACCTCCAAAATATCTTCGCCTAACTTAGAGGCATGATAGCACACGAGGTACTCCAATTAGACAGGTATCGTGAACTGAATATTAACTGGTGCACAAAGAGCGTAGGGCGAGTCTCCACGACCCATGAGACACAACACAGGAAAAACGCTAGAAGGACTGACTGTTACGGAAGCAAGGGTAAGCCGTGAAGCGACCACTGAAACGTTGATAGATTATCCGACGAGGGAACCCACGAGAATACGCTGACACTAATGAAGGGAGATCGAAAACGGTCGGGCAGAACAGAGAAGGGTATACAGCATCCCAGCAATATTTTCACCCGCAATTCCAGGCAGCTTCGTGCATCTATTCCCGGAACTCGGACTGCGAGCCCTGCGCAGCGAGGCGGCTCTCGAGATTCCTGCCAACAATGAATCAATGATGGGTCTGAGGATTCACTGCATGTTTACCCACCTGAGAGATTCTTCCTTCGCCAGTAGCTCCTGCCTCTTCTCGTTGATCTCGCGCTGAACCCGAAGTTCGATCTCGCGTAGCTGAGAATCCACAGATAACGATGAGCCCATCTCCAGCAATGCAGCGTTCAACACTCGCCTTTTCCTCCTCTCTGCGGAGTTGCTCCTCCTTGAGCCGCACACTCTGGGTGGCAAGTTCCTCGGGAAGGATCGAAGAATCCCTATACAGCAATCGTCGACATACGCGCGCGACCACAAAATACAGAACAGTACGCACTGAGTGTCGGAGTGCACCGTCCTCGACAACTTCTCCGTACGGTACGTCTCGTACAGAACATCATGTGTCAGTGCCTTCAAATCGGCAAGATGTGTGCTGTATTACATGTTTCATCAGTTAGAGGCCGTTTTGATTGCGATAAATACCCACTTGAGCAGAGCACCCCGCAGCCGACTAAAGTCCGAGTGCTTCGGGTTGTCGACCTCGACGATACCCCACGGGTATATCCTGGCACGGACCGGCTGGCCATCAATCTCTACCTCTTCTTCTGAACCAATGATGGAGAACGGCATCATAGCCTACCACAGACTGCTTAATTGCAACCTTTGAAATACTCGAAATTTAACGTACCCGAAGCTCGCTGTTGTCCTGGATAGTATCCTCGTCATCTTCCTCGATGTCGTATGGGAAATTGTAGACAGGGATATCGTAGTACTCGATGTCCTCCATGATCTACGGACAACAGTTAATGTCATTCACACCCACAGTCCTGGTAGAAGGGTTCGATTAACGCACCCGCTTTTTGAAGCCTCGGAGCTCGCTAGGAGTGAGCGAGTCTGCCTTGCCAATGACCGGAATGACGTTCACACGAGGCGAGAGGCGGCGCATCAACTCGATGTCCATCTCCCTCAAGCTGTAGATGAGTATGAGAAACCTGTACACAACTAGCACAATCGTAAAGATCGACATACGCATGACCCGTGGGCGAGACGAAATACAGCAGGGCGTGCACCCTGTTGTCCCGGAAGCGCGGGTTACGCTTGATGCGCGACTCCTCGGCGAGAATGTCGTCGTATTGGCGTTCGAGGTAACCGACGATCTCTTGAAAGCTGTAGGGTGTGTGGCTGGTCGGTTCTACTACGTACACGTTCGACGACGAGAAAGCTCACGCGAACTCGTTATCAATGTTGTCGCCAAAGCCAGGGGTATCAACAATGGTCAGAGCAATGCGGACACCATCCTCTTCCAACTCTTTAGTGGATGCGTGAGCCCTGCCGCTATCACTATGGTAGAGAGAGCCCACGTACCGACGTTGACAGGCTTGATCCTAATCCCTTCCTCAACATGTGCTGTCTCCGGGCTATCACAGACCTTGTGGGCCAAGACCTCAGACTCGCACAGGGTGTTCACGAAAGTGGTGCGTCCGGTACCAGAGGCACCTGCGTTACCAGCACGACACGAAAACGACCGCGACGAACCACTATTTAGCGCTGGGGAACAGGACAAGAGAGCACGAGAGATGATACTGACCGACGACCATGACGGTGAACTGAACACCCTTCTTGACCTTGTTTCCTCTGCGTCTGCCGGCGAAAGACATGATGTGGATGGGATATGTGCGTCTGGGGACGTCCTGTTTTTGCCCAGAGGAATGGTTGGCAACTTGAAACTCCGCTGCTCAATTAGGCTTCTTCCTGTGGCGGCGATTTCCCCCCCAAATTTCAGTGCCGTGTCATCTTGCAGGAGGCTCAGGCTCCAGACACTCTCTACGTGGTTCCTCTTCGGTCTATGGTCGCTTCCCTGCGGTCAGCTTGCCATGTCCGAGGTGTCCTCAGTCGTCAAGCTACCCGGAATGTCCCCGCTCGAGGGCTCAAAACGTCTTATCCTTCGCGTGAAACCGCCAACTCGGTCGACGCGACCAACTCATCTTCGAGCAGTCCATCCGTAACCACGACACGGAAGAAGTTTTCGGAGCTGCCCAAGGCGCGTCTCCGCGCTGACGGAAGTCCTGCTGTTCCTCTTGGAGTTTGGCACGGAGGACTTGAAGATTCGTGTTCCATACATCACAGAGACACCTCTTCTTTGTCTACTAGACGTGCGCCAGTCCATAATAATGATCATACATGTCCTCTGATACTTCCTGAACACTTCTCGATGCAAAACAGTCATCCCAGATGGCGAGTCTCTGGGGAGTGAGTCTGTCAACTCGCCTGATGGTGAGGAGCTACCAGAGAGCTTGAATGAGACTCTGGCTGGTCATACAAGTTGTACGCAGCATGACGGTGGAGATGCGGTGACCTGCGGTTCTGAGATACAGAACATTGCTCCTCCAGAGGATGGAGAGATAAAGCCCAAGCGCAAACGCAGGCGGAAAGCAGCCAAACCTGACCAAGGTGCTGAGGGTACAACCATTGCTCAGAATGTCCAGAATTTGCATTACGAACTAATATATGAAATCCGTAGATGGCGTCGCGTCAGTGAAGCAACCCAAAAATTCACTTGCAACGGAGATCCTGGACAATTTGGCGAAATTCCCCCATTGCATCTTGTTGACTCGCGTTGGTCAATTCTACGAGGTATGGTCCTCTGGCATAGTGGTGCTGCCGAAACCTAAACGAAAATCTCCAGTCGTATTTTGACCAAGCCCAAGAAGTGGCCCATTTGTTGAACATCAAGTTAGCGGAGCGGACATGGGATGGGTGTCGCGTGAAGATGTGTGGTTTTCCACTTATGCATCTGAACAGGTATTTGAAGACGCTGGTCCAACACCACAAACGCTTTGTTGCCATGTGCGAGGAGTTTCCTCGCTCGCCGGAACCGGGGGCAAAGGAAGGCTTTAACCGACGGGTCGTCCGCATCGTGACTCCTGGAACGCTCATCGACGAACCTTTCCTGAACCCATACGAGAATAACTACCTTCTCGCTCTCTCTTCCACCGAACAGCCAGCAGCGGAAGGGCCTGCTCCGGTAGGCCTCGCTTGGATTGATGTGTCCACCGGAGAGTTCTTTACGAAACATACCGATGTTGAAGGCTTACGAGACGAGCTGGTCCGGATCAGCCCCCGCGAAGTTATCCTTGACCAGCAGCATATGTTCCACGAGGCTCCAATCCGGCGAGCCATTGTTGAGGAGAAATGCTTTACTTCATATTTTGCCCTCTCCGAAACCACGGATCTCGATATGCCCACCCAGGTTTCCGGAGAAGATTCTCGCGGAGACGTTGTGTCATCACTGGCTCTCTCACATGGACCCCACCCCTTATCTGTTTTGAGTGACCCAGAAATCGGCGCAGTCAAACTGCTCACTGCGTTCATGCGTGCGAATCTCTTGGATCATATGCCTCAGCTATCGTCTCCGAGCAGGGAAACCACCACAGGCAGAATGCAGATCGACGCACATACCATCAAGGCTCTCGAGATACGCGAGGGTATCAGCGACGGTGGCACCACCGGAAGTCTGCTCAGCGTTGTGAAGCGCACCACGACGAGTAGCGGCACTCGACTGCTCTCTCGATGGCTGAGTGCGCTCTTCCGCTACTCTCGTTGTCTACACTGGCTGACTGAAGCGTCTACCTCAGGTTCTCCGAGTACATCTATCAGCGAGATCAATGCCCGCCAGTCCCTAGTAGCATTTTTTCATTCAAGACCGTATCTCCGCGAAGACATTGTGCAGGCCCTTGGAGACATTGAAGACGCCACCCGTATTGTACAGAAATTCCTTCTCGGCCGTGGACAAGCGAGCGACCTGTCTGCTATATGCAGCACCATCAACACTTGGGTGTCCGTCAAGCAGCGCATTGCGCTGGAGAAAGAGATGGAGCAGCGCGAGCGAGGGTTTGTCTCCGAGGAAGAATGGTCCAGTCTAGATGCCCTGATGCGCCGAATGAGCGACCTTGAGGACTTGTCAAGCAGAATCCAGAATGCTCTGGCTCATAATGATGATACCGCTTTCGGGGCTATTGACGAAGACACAATGGCAGACACTCCGTCGATACAATCACGCTTCACAAAGACCACTTTCGGAGACGATAATTGGACCATCAAACCAGAGTAGGCTCAAATCCTTGTTGAATGTTTCGAGAGACGAATGAATGTTTCAGGTTTTCAGAAGAACTTCTAGGTCTGCACGCAACTTTGAAGGAGTTCCTGGACCGCAGAGATAACCTCGAACGACGCTTACAGTCAACATACGGTGAAGTTATCCGCCTACATGTAAGATGGCTATGGCTAACAGACCTGGTACCCCAGCGTCTCCATCACTCACTCTTCGGTCTTCGCCTGGTCAGGGTATGCATGTTCATGTCGGACGCGGTAAACGTGATTCAGCAAAGCTGAAGGGATCCCCGCTTTTCGTTTCGATCTCCGAAAGCAATTCTACGACTACGTTCTTCTTTCAGGTTGGTACCTTTCATTCCCTGTTCCTCATTCTGTGATTCTGATTTCATACATTGCAGGAATGGTCCCAGCTTGGTGCGCAAATCGTGGATACCGTCGCTTCCATTTATGCAGCGGAGAGAGAGGCATTCGAGACGCTGCGGAACGAGGTTTGGCATTTACTGTTGTATCCAGCGGTGTAACGATGTTCATGGTGCTTCCAGGTTAATGTTCATGCCAACCGCCTACGACAAAATGCGCGTATTCTTGACGAGCTTGACGTTACTGTGGCATTTGCGAATCTTGCTAGCGAGATGAAGTGGGTCAGACCGACTCTGAACGAGAGGTGGGTCTCAATATCGACTGTACACTGTCAATGCTGATTGCGGTACATCCTGCGTTCGTAGCATGTCCTACCACGTATTAAACAGCCGCCATCCTACTGTTGAACTTGGCTTGCTCACAGCCGGTCGAGTGTTCACCCCGAATACCTTGTCTTTCACGCCAGATTCACACTTGCACGTCATAACCGGACCAAATATGGCCGGTAAATCGACGTTACTCCGCCAGACTGCTCTCCTCGTCATCCTTGCACAGGCTGGTTCCTTCGTCCCGGCGGATTCCGCCGAGGTAGGGATTGTGGACAGGGTCTTCTCCCGCGTAGGCGCAAAGGACGACTTGTTTCGTGACAGAAGCACGTTCATGGTGGAGATGCTCGAAACGAGTGAGATCCTACGGCGGGCCACTCCTAACAGCCTTGTACGTCGTCTTGTCCATGCTGAACACTGTTCACTCAGCTAACATTTTGCTAGGTGATTATGGATGAGGTTGGAAGAGGGACAACAGTCGACGATGGCTTGGCTGTAGCATTCGCTGCGGTGCATCATTTGCTCTCAGTCAATCGTTGTCGAGCGCTCTTTGCGACTCACTTCCATGAACTGGCGGATATGCTTGGATATAGCAACGACAGTCATAAGGGTCAAGGCGCGTTCGCGAATGTGAGTTTCTACTGCACGGATGTGGATGAAACGGAGGTACGTTGTGTTTTCATGGTGATCACTGATCACTATGGTCCCGCTAAATGTGAACCTATGCAGGATGGCTATTTCACTTATTCTCACCGTTTGCGGCCTGGTGTAAACCAAGATAGCCATGGCTTGAAAGTCGCTCAGCTGGCCGGTTTCCCTCAGTCCGCGGTGCAAGTCGCGAAGACTACCTTGTCATGGCTGAAGGACAGACGGGCAAGCGCTGTGAGCAGTCAAAATGGGCTACAGGCATTGGGACAATCCTTAGGATCTCGTAGATAATAGTATTGTATCCCCCCTTTAATCTACATGATATTTTCGGTGATCGTTTTGTCTCACGACCTAGACCATCCGTGAACGAATGTGGTTCAATGCCGAACCAGCTCTCAGCCACTTCAGTTGATCGCTAGACATCGTGTGCTTCGCAGGTATTTCAAAGACATCTCCGTTCCTCTTGATCACTTTGAGCTTGATCACTGTACTTGGGACGCCATTAAACAGGTCTGCTAGGCCGACCGTCTCGACAACGTCGCCTGCACCGATACGAGTATAATCTGCCTTGTCTGAGAACCAAAGCGGTAGAACACCTTGCTTCTAGGAAAATAACCTCTATGGTCAGCGTCGGAGGTGGTACAAAAAATAATTGCAAACCTTGAGATTTGTCTCGTGAATACGAGCGAACGAGCGCGCCAAGATCATGGCACATCCTGATAACGCACATGAATAAGACGTCACCAACACCACGAACATGGCGAACTCACCGTAGAAGCGAGGCTGTAGTGCTGCATGCTCACGCGCACTGCCTTCGCCGTAGTTGTCATCAACCACTAACGCCCAAGGCTGCTGGCGGGCCTTGAAGCGTTTCGCGACCCCCGGGATTGTGCCAGAATCGATCTGTCCGGGTTCATGATCATGGTCGAATGCCACATTCACATCACCGCCTTCATCATTCACTGCCTTGATGGAGGTTTCGGTCTAGGACATCAGTGGAAGATAAAACGGAACAACATACTGTAATCACTATTATCGGGCAATATAAGACCTGCAATTATGCAACTGCGAATGTACTCACGGAGGTTCTCGGAGATGTTTGTTAGGTGGCCCTTGTACTTCAACCACGGGCCCTATCTGGACGTTCAGCAGAATTCCGTGTTACATTGCATAGATTTGTACGTACCGCAGCGGAGATATGATCAGTAGTACACTTTCCCCTCACCCTCATGAGAACTTTCAAACTCGGGAGCTCCAAGCCCCTACTGTTACCACTGCTCTCACCGAAATGACTTGAGAATGGCTCAAGTAACTCCAGACGCTGCGAATCCTTTTTCACGATCACTTCCGTATCAGGCTCAGGAGTGGGTGTCGGTGTCGGGTAAAAATCGGTATTTCCAGGAGTAAACCCAACAGTCGGTAGGTCCTGTCCTTTCGGCGCGGAGAACCTGAATGGCTGTCCCGACGGAAGAAGAATACTGTCTGTCGTCGGGTTGAAGGAAAGCTTCCCGGAGAATGCCATGGCGGTGACGAGGGTAGGAGACGCGAGGAAGTTCATCGTTAGGCGATTGCCGTCGTTGCGTGATTTGAAATTGCTAGAAAGACCAAGATTACTATCGCAGTATTATAACTCGTGGGGTTTTATCATTAGACTCACCGGTTGAAGGAAGTCAGGATTGCTGGTACAAAAGATTCAGCTCGGCGCATAGGGCAGGCAATAGGCAATCTCACCATTCTCCTCATCCTTCTTGTCGTCGCGTTTCCACTGCAACTGCGCTCAGAACGGCTAAATGAGACCACTTAAATGCGAAGAACATACTTGACCTATACATGGTCCACATGCGTTGGCCAATACAACCGCGCCGACGTCCTCGAGTACATTGGTGACCTCATCGCGCTCAATCGTCGCTCTAATTTGCTCAGAACCGGGAGTACAGAGGAACGGCACCTTGCAGGGGTCAAAGTTTAGTTTGGTATAGGATGTCCTACATGTGGATATACCTTGACTGTAAGTCCTGCAGCCTTAGCTTGCTTAGCTAAGTCAGCGACACTAGTCTAGTATGATTTCAATATCAACATTCGACAGAACTGACCAGATACGATACATACCATGTCCTCGTATGAGCTGTTAGTACATGAACCGATTAGCCCTGCCGATATCTCGTCCTTCCATCCTTGTTCCTGGACAAAAGAGCCAAACTTCGACAGGGGTGTTGCGAGATCCGGAGTGAAGGGACCATTGATGGACGGCTCGAGGTCAGACAGGTTCTATTGGATAAACACGGTCAATATTGTGAAGAAGAGTCCCTATGGCCGCAGCTTACAATCTCAATGACTTCGTCGTACTCAGCTCCCTCGTCCGCAGTAAGCAAACCTGTGGCAGCGGCTTCATCTGCTGCGTGAGCCACGGGAGCTCGACCGGTCGCAATGAGGTATTTTTGCATGTTTGGAGTGTATGGAAAGGTTGAAGTCGTTGCTCCTACCTCGGCTCCCATGTTCGCAACCGTAGCCAGGCCTGAGATCAAAATCATTAGACATCAGCACAACCAGAGGTATAAGGTCAATCAACTCAAACTCACCGGTACATGACTGATTGAAGACGCCGGGGCCAAAATACTCCAATATGCGACCTGTTCCTCCCTCAAGAGAAGATAGTCAATGCTTAAGCCGATTGATAGTCGCATAATATACACACTCGGACAGTAAGCTTTCCTGCAAGATGAAGGATGAGATCTTTGGGTGTTGCCCATCCACTCAGCTTTCCCGTCAGATGGATGCCTGAATCAGCAGTTACAAATTGAGGCAGTAAAGGTATACGACCAAACCCACCGACAACGTTCGGAGCTTTCAGCTCCCAAGGAGTGCCAGTCATGGCATCGACTGCGTCTGCACCCCCGACGCCAATCGCTAGCATACCGAGTCCCCCAGCGTTAGGCGTGTGAGAATCTACAGGGAAAAAATCAGCCTGTTGCCATGTAAGTTTTCCACGGCTAGGTTACCTGTACCAAGCCTGATGAATGAATCATAAGCCGAGATATATACCAGAGGATATAATGATGTACAAACATAAGCATTCCAGGTGCAGCATAATTTTCCAGGACAATTTGGTGAATGATGCCTGAACCGGGCTTCCAAAACTCAATGCCGTACTTGCGTGCCGCACTTTCCAAAAAGTCGAAGACTTCCTGATTCGAAACGATAGACCGCTTCAACTCGGCATGAGTGTTGTATTCTTTCCATAGACGACGGTTGGAAAATTACCTTCAGATCGGCTTCAGCACCATCTACGGCCTGGATGAGATGGTCACAGTGTATGCTTGCAGGAACTGCACTTTTTGTCATGCCAGCGCTCATGAATTGCAATCTACATAACTACATGAGCCCAGAACCACATAAAAATTCCAAAGTTGTCCGCTCACAATGCCATCCTGGAGTATTTCGAGTTAGAGATCAGAAAAGCTAAGTTGCTTCGCCAAAGCGGCTCACTGTGCAGAAGCATCTTGCATCGCCACGCGCTCCGGCTTGAGTTGAAGGTACGTTTCCCCCCGTCTGAGCAATCCATCGGCAAGACTGGTCTCAGGGTCAGCTATATGACTGTAAAGTATCTTTTCTGCCAGGGTCAGTGGCCGCTGTCCCAACAGCTTTCGCACAAGAGCAAGCTTTTCGAGGAGCTGGGCATATGGGGGAGTAATCGAGGAGCAATCCTTCTCAGCCAGCGTAGCATGTGTTGCTAGATGTCTCCTCTGGGACCTCTTGAAATTGAGGCTGGCCCATCTCTTGAGCGCAGGTCCGGCAGACATGATCCGGAAAAGCCGTGTCGCCAAAAGAGGACCAGACGGGAAGTTCAGCCTGTTCGACGGTAGCCCAGCGCAGTGAATAGCTTGTCTGGCCAACGCTTGAACGAACAGAGACTACCCTGAGGTCGCGGCTGCCGTCAAGACTGCTTCGAGGTGCGTGAAGGGTAACTTTGCCAGATTTTTTTCGATCGCCTGCACGTGATTCAAGCGCAACATAGCCGAATCGTCGTTGAACTTATTAATGAACATGGGGATTGTGCAGAACAAAGCAGGTCAAATATGTGTGGAAATAAGTTACGATTACGGATGTCGACATGTACGATAACTTCAGTTCCCAGTTCTCTTTCAGAAGCGACTCAACACGACTACCACTCCATGTGAATAACAGC
Source organism: Amylocystis lapponica (assembly GCA_022376435.1). Lineage (NCBI taxonomy): Eukaryota > Fungi > Basidiomycota > Agaricomycetes > Polyporales > Postiaceae > Amylocystis > Amylocystis lapponica. The sequence continues at coordinate 175,859 of JABYQE010000045.1, forward strand.
AAAGACCCAGGCAGGACAAGGTTCGAGTACTCACAGCGTCCTTGTACAATACGCGACGAGGACCACAGTAATTAGCTGTGGAAAGCAATGACACTACCACAGCGGTTCGACGCCCTTGAAGCCTTGCGCACGTTGTTCCCAATAACCCCCGACATATATCCACTCGTCGCCTTCTTGCTTGAACCACCGCGGCCTCCGTTCTGCACCTTTCCTCCGCCTCTCTCGCTGCATCTCCTCTATACGCACCTTCTCTGACTCCGCCAAGTCAAGATCCCCTTCCTCAAGCGCGCGCATGTCCGTGCGCAAGCGCGAGTCCGTCGGAGGCAAACGTCCTTCCAAGTCCGGGGTGATCTCGTTCAGTGTGATGCCGAACGACGTAAAACCATAAAATTCCGGGGCATTCTTCGGGAAGGGCGTGAGCCGCCATAGGACGTGCAGATGCGACGAATCTATCTTCTGCGCCATCTGCTCGTCCCATTTGCCCTCCAGATGCGCAGCAGTCTCACCAGAAGCGTTCAGAATGGATCCGGTGACGACATTCGCAGGACCCCAGTATCCTCCTTCCTTGAAGTCCAGAACACACTGGGTGCCTTTCGTCGTATTCTCGATGACCATCTTGCCACAGTGCTCCAGGTACTTCGTCCCCATCATGATATTTCTCATGAAGGAAGAAGGGCGTTTCCTGAATCTCCATTTAGTGTCTCACCTCCGCAGTAAATCATTTTGGACGAGGCACATACCATTCGAAGTGTTCATCTCCAATACGCAGATGGATTGTGCCTTGTGGTATGATTTCCAGACTTTTGCCTAGATTCAGAGATTCGGTAAATCAACGACATAGAGATTGCTAGGCATAATATACCCCAGAATTTGGTCTTTCCGCTTGATGTGGCATACAGCTCCCAACCTTCACCTTCGGCATGATAGGCCAAAATCACAGGGTTGTGAGACACCTTCTCTGCTATAAACTTCATCCTGGTATCCTCGAAGGTTTCGGCGAGCATTGGGTTGCTAGAGGCGAGATGATTCGCTGGCACGACATAGAAAGCTCGAGGAATTACCTACAATCCTTTCCGACCCGTCCGATACTTCGTGTTTGCATATGTGGAGACTGCAAATGCCGCTATGAAGCACATCCGGTCCACGGGATTAGTAGCATGCGCGGCCTGAGTTAAAATATCGTAGTATTCCAGTTCTTCGGCCACCTTCTGCAGCAAAGTCAATGGCTCATTGAAGGAGACGGGCAGGGCGACCTGGGAGAGGTCCTGTGGGATTGTGAGATCTCTTGCTGCAGCGAAAGACCAGACATTAGCTGACCTTCCCGACATTCTTCTTTAGCACTGCGAACAGGCTCCCTTCGTCACCCACAGGACCTGATGGTAGATGTGTACGCCGTACAACTTGGACTTCACCAACGCTCGTGGGCGCGGATTCAGGCGCCCCAGCTTGTTCGGACTCTGAGTCAGAGTCAGAGTCCAGCTCCGTACTAGTCGGAGTGTCACTATGCGCGAAGCTTTGTTGGTCCCTGCCTAATGATTTCCGCTCCTGAGCCTCCTCTCCGGGGCTAGGGTCGAGCACAAATTCTTCCGCGCCACCGTCTCCGTCTGGTGCGTCGTACCAGACACTACCCTCGCTATTCGAGCTGATTCCCGACATTCGATGATGGATCTGGCTCTGGCTCGTGGGAGTCTGTCCCCCCTCCTCCGCGGTGGTGGCTAGCGTCGCATTGCGTGACACAGTGGTGTTCATGTCTATTGTTAGAGGAACAACGAGTGACTTGACCAGCGCAGCGTGCTGTTGTCTAAGTGAAGTCAAGGCAGTTTGTAGCTTGTGATATGCACTGGACGATGAGCCGCTTGCATCAGATGCCCGACTGTCTCTTGCAGGATCATGCACTGATTCGTGGTGTCCATGTGCAGCTGGACATCGGGTCGAAAGTGAGTAAGGCCACCTAAGACAGTACGACGCGAACGAACCCTTCTTGAAGATCCCCAGCGTGCTTCGGGCGCTGTCCTTGAGCTGGTCCTTTTTATCCTTGTCGCCCCTCTGTTGAAGGGAACGAGAGGACCTCTTCCTGCTCCCCTCTTCCGGCCACGCGGTGAACGCGTTCTCGAGTTCGGTAATGGTCTTGGGAGAACTGTCAATGCATTGCACGCCACGAATACCAGAACCTCACGTTTCCCATCTCTTCAACGAGTGCCGCAGTCCTGCTGTACTGGGCTGTTCGAGAGATGGACCTGGCAACAGACGACCGGCGGCCCAACGTCTGAGAGTCGCGCGCGAGGAATTTGCTGACAGCATCCTAGGTTATGACACAACCTGGGCGCGATTCATCCAAAGACCTCACCGGAACGCCGCCATCCACGTTTCAAAGTCTTGCTCACTGAGACATTTGATGTGGAATGTCGCATTGTTGGAATCTACATGAATATCTCTGCGGCCGGGTGCAGTGGATATAGCTGCCTGTTGCAGCTGTATCTGGTCACGGGTAGGCTCTCCGGGCTGAAAGGAATACGACAATAAGCCTGACTGCTGGAGCGTAAAGTACCGGCGTGCAAAGCCTGTAGAAGCAGCATAAGAAGGTCTACTTTCTTCAAGTAGTGCCGGAATTTGCACGTACCTTGCATCTTCTTCCTTCTCTTCTTCAGCACCCATCCTGCGCATACCACATCGTTGACCGGAACTGGGGACGTGAGCGCCGCTGTGAACCGAGGCGGGGGACGCTGCATCGCAGTATTGTGACGATGAGAGACCGTCTGAGACGAAAGTTCCGAATTCTATGGAATGTGAGTAATGAACGAGAAGGTTTGCGTCCGTGAATTTTGAGAGAGAATGGCGGATGAGGTAGGCAGAAGAAAGACTATTAAATTATAAGTTTCAAGGTTGAGTCGACATAACTATGCACTGCAATGCAGTACTCGTTGGAACAAGCAGTTGAGGCGCGCAACCCAAGTTTAGATCAAGTACACTCGGCCATCGAAGACATCCTCGAATAGTGAAGCTCGGATGCCACAACATCTACTGGTCACAGGTACTGTACTCGCTATGACTAACAACGCACACTCCATAGAGGTATGGATATGCTATTCCACTGCGAACAGTAGCAGCTGTGTATACGAATGTACAGGTGCGTGGACAGGAGCTGATCAAGAGAACATTATATTAGTGTGAACAGGTGAGCCTAAGGAAAGGCAGCGGTGGGCGATGGATCATGTTCAAGTGAAAAGGGGATAACAAGTCGTGAATACATGATCAGAAAGTCTGTGGCCGCGACAAACGCGGATCAAGAGCAGCAACCAAAGCTCCTCGTGCTCTCTGAGTCGATCCTAATGGGATCAGGGTAGTCGACGTATCTGTACGGCAACACTCAGGACAAGTGTCTAACAGTGAAGGGGCATAAGCAACGTACAGCTGCTCCTCCGCCTCCTGCTGCAGCGCATTCTTCGCCACGGTCTGGAATGCTTGCTCCACGTTGATGGCCTCCTTTGCCGACGTCTCGAAGTAGGGAATGTTGCCTTTCGACTGGCACCACGTCATCGCACGTTTCTGAGTAACCTACACCGTCCCATGAACACGAATGAGCAAGAATACAGATGCTTAGCAGTTCAGCCTGACCTGTCGCTTGTTCTCCTCCATGTCGATCTTGTTTCCGAGCACCACGAACGGGAAGTTTTCTGGATCATGTGGGCTCGCTTGGATAAGGAACTCGTCGCGCCAGCTGTCGAGGGTCTCAAAGGACTTGGAGCTGTTCACGTCGTAGACCAGTACACAGCAATCCGCGCCTCTGTAGAACGCGACACCGAGCGACTGGAAGCGCTCCTGACCCGCAGTGTCCCACAGCTATCACGTCCTCAGCGTGTTGAGGTGGAGCGAGACTGCTTAGCAAAGAACATACCTGCATGGTCACCAGACGATCATCCACCATGACCTCCTTTGTTAGACTGACGGAGAAAGCAGCATGAGAAATGACGTCCAACACGGAACGAGGCACCGCAGTCCACCCACAAGTCTGCGCCGATGGTGGCTTTGTACTGGTTGCTGAACCGCTTGTTGACATACTGGTTCATCAGTGAGGTCTTACCAACCCTAAAGAGTAGAAATGGAGGGATTGCGAGCAATAAGACTCGGCACCACCCATTCGAGAGAAGTGTCGCAACACGTACCCACTATCGCCGAGGATGATAACCTATGAAACGGGCTCCATTGAGCTTCCAGACCCGTCCAGAGACGCGAGAAGATACGTACTTTCAGAAGAACACGACCCATGGCGATTTAATTGGAATACAGCGTCGAATGGAGGAAGTAACTGGCCGGAGTTGTGAGGGAAAGATGCTAAAGGCGGAACACTGGTTTGGCGGGGTGAGTGAATCTGAGATGCTGGGACGGGATTGGACGGATTATAACTCCGACCAAATTAGGGCCCCTTGCTCCTGCCACGGCAGCTGGCAGTCGTCCCACCAAAACCGCTTGTCAGTGTCATGGCTGAGCCCGCCTGGCAAGAAATCCTTCGCGCCAGGCTTGTTGAACGCAATGCGAAGGAGTCCGCGTATGCGTCTATCATCGAGCAATGTACGTGCACATGCGTACTTACTATTCGATGTTGTCTCGAATCATGATCACTATGTGAACGCTGAAAAGATCGCAGATTGGCACAACAGACAAAGCTGCTGAAGGAGCGGAATGCGACTCTCTTACGCGCGATGGGCACTGCCCGAGCAAACCCCAGTAGCTCTACCGTCTTCGTGCCTGGATCAGGCGAAGAGTACGTGCTCGCTGTACATATGTCATTTGTGTTTGTGCTGACCCTATTTGTCACCTAGCAATCCTGTCAGAGCTGCATATATCACTTCCCTGGAGTCGCAAATCTCCTCGTTGAGAGATGAACTCGCGACTGTATACAAGACGCAAGGTCAGAACGCCCAGAGGTTACTCGCGATGAACGAGACGCTCCGCGAGAAGGAGGAACTTTCGCGGGTCGATTCGGAGAATCTGCGAAAGACGCGCGATGAGCTTGCAACACTGCGTAGGAAGGTAGATCAGCACAATGAGCTGATGGCGGAGAAGGACCGCACTGCGCAGGTGCGTAGCTGCTGCTTTACATTGCCTCTGGCTGACACTATCTCTGCCCAGATCCTTCATGACGAGATCAACACCCTACAACTGGAGCTTAGTCAAATAGAGGAACGAAATCAGACCCTAACGAAGGACAACGCGAAGCTGCTTCAGCGCTGGCTGGACGCCAAGCAGGCAGAGGTGAACAAGATGAATGAGGCAAACGATTTCTATGAAGATATGCAGACACGGCGAGCGGCGGTGTTGACGTGGCGGTCAGACTCTGGAGCCAGCGAAGAGAACAAAGTGGATACATCCTCTGCGCCGCCACAGCCGGTGTCGGGAAACGGGGAGGAGAAGAAGGAGGCCGATGCAGTGACGACGAAGGATGGGATGCCATCTCAGGGGGAGAGGACGTGAGTCTGACGCCGAATGGCTAATGGTTGATGAGTGATTCGTCTAGTTCCTTTATTTGCTGGTCATACTACACGGTGCCGTTCTTACACAGCTTTGCATACCCAGTGCTCTCTTCGATATCCTATCACTACTGCATTCTGCAATCTGATGTCTCTGTGCGTATATGTGCCCACCTACCCTTTGAGCGACATAATACTACGGACCTACCACTTTCTCCGTTTCCCAAGCAGAACGGTCTTCTCGGAGGTGACATTCTGAACCAGGCTGCACGACATTCCCGAAAAGGAAACATGTCATCCCAAACCGGACCTGTGGAAGCCGCACGGTCAGCCCCCAGTTAGCCTCTCCTTCTCGAGAACGGATAAGAGAGGGCAGGCGATGGAGAACTCTGCATATATCTATTTTCTCGTACTCTTTTCCCCACAGGTCCATCGTCCCCGGTACACCTCAACAGTGCTATAACTCGACATTATCGACGCTGACCTTCGCCACCACCACAATGCGTACTCAATTCGTCGCATGCGCGATCTTAACCACGACTGTGCTCAGCCCCTTCGCTTCGGCGGTTCCGCTGCAAGGCCTCAGCCATGCCGACGACGCTCTCAGTCCTTACCATATGATAGGAGCGCGTATGTTCCCTGTCGACACCGGCGTTGCCGCACGCGCCGTCACCCACCACAGTGATCCTGACAACGACCTATATAACCCCACCGGTCAGCGTGCCACTGCAGGATCGGGCGTAGTTTCGGCTCTCCACAATGCCCCTCGCGACGTCGACCCTGTCGACGTCGTTGCAAGGAAGATTGAACCCCGCATGTACGTCGAGTGATAGTAACGTGCTAGGCGACGTTCTTACATGTCAGCCGCAGACGCCTTGAGAAGAAGGCCCTTGACCAGTACACGGCTGGAGGCAACGCGTACTCTGGTGCGACAGAAAATACCTCCGGTGGCTCGGTCATCAGGTGCGTATCGCGTGGTCCCTTGCAATGCGTCCGGACGCTGATAGCCCTCTCGATAGCCATGTCAAGTCCAGCCCGCACAAGCGCACCACTGACGACACAACGATGGGTGGTAACGCCTATACCGGAAGCACTGGTGCAGTGGACGGCGGCGACATATCAGACGTTGGCAACGATGGCATGCCCACAGTCATGAACTGGAATTCCAACAATGGCGGTAATGGCGGGACCTCGCGGTCAGGGTGCGCTGGTGGCGGATACGGCGACGACAAGGGTTCGGGCGGTAATGGGTATTCTGGGAGCACGGGCTCTGCCAGAGGAGGAGAAGTCAATGGGGTTGGCGGGATGTTCAACATGGATTCAAGTCAGTCATTTCTCTGCTATTTCTTCTCGATCATGACACTCACCAGTCATGTTGCAACCACAGACAACGCGGGCAGTGCGGGAGTGTCTCAATCAGGCTGTGCTACGGGCGGCGACGGCGACATCCGCCCCTCTGAACACCAGTCGTATGAGTATTAGATTTGCAACCCGTTTCATCGACGAGTTCTCGTTACCGTTTCCAAACTCTAGTATATATATACCTGTGGTATAACGCACGATCTTAATGCACTACGCGGGCCAGCTACAGGGTCTTATCCAGGGTTTCAATCAGAAGTAGACTGAGCCGTTGCGTGGGTGTCAAATCAACATTTGGCCCCGAAGATGTCTATTGCAAAGGCATATATCGTATGTATAGCTCGAATGACCATTTGGTCCGGCTATCAAATAACGCTCTTGAGAAGGCTTGTAGCTGCGATCATACAAAACCCATCCTGGAGCATCAGGATACGAGAGAATTGTGTTTATCGTCGAGAACAATGCTCTGCTGTGTATCCGAGCGTGCGCGTCGGCAGTACAGGACAGGGCAGAAGGGTCATGCCCTGCTGTGAGCCTGAACAAGCTGAGTAAGACGTATCATAGACAATACGAAAAGGTGATGCATGACAAGGATCACGAAACTGTGGTGAAGCGTGAACTTATCGCGACGGTCGTATTATGACCAAACTCTGGAGAGAGTTGAGTCAAATCTAGCGATGAGCTTGACCTGGATATCAAGCTTACCACAGCTCTCGGTGTTTGACACTGTACCATCCGTGTCGAATGGGAGCACATACATTTGCTACCGAGAGACTACAGGCGGCCTTTTTCAGCCTAGTTCTGGACCATGAACGCTGCATCAACACACTCACATAATGATGTGCTGTCCCCGTTATGATACTCAGAACTATCATTCGCCAGCCGGTGATCTGTACAGCAGATCTACTTCCGGTTCTTCGACATCCCGATCTAAAAGGACAGGGACACGGGCCAAGGCATATCCAGAACTTCTCGGTCAAACTGGCGAGAGAATACAGTGTTCCATAAGCTGTCTGACCATAACAGGATCACGCCTCTCCTGCAACAAGAGAATGACTAAACGCATGTATGTGAGCAGGCTGGATACAACTCACTGTCCAATTGACATGACAGGGAAGCGTATGAAGGGCCTCAGCGGACAAAATTATTTCGCTTTCATGTGCCCGCATTTGGGCTGTCACACGTCACGACTTGTTCTCGGCTGACACAAGTTGGACTCGCAGGCTTCGATGTCATGTATTCGGACTCGCTGTCATGGATTCGGACTCGCTGTCATGGATTCGGACTCGCTGTCATGGATTCGGACTCGGCGACTTGGATTCTTCCTTCATCATCCAGCCGCCTACTCCGCTCGCTCAAGTCCGCTCGCTCAGGTCCGCCTGCCTTGCGCTTTCTCAGCACACGACGCGTTTTCATTGGCGCCACGTCCCACATTGGCACTAGCTACAGTCGTCCTGCACCCTAATGGACCTACTGCTAATGTTCTAGTACCCAGGCGATGCCGCCCTCGACGCTGCCCTCGCCGCTGCCCGCGTGTTCGCAGAAGAATGTGCCTCCCTCGTCGCCCACCTGCCCAAACACCGCCAGCTCGCCGAGCCCATCCTCGCACCGCGCTTCGTCCCCACCTGCTCAGACACCCACCTCGCAGGCCTTGGCTCCCTCCCCGAAGCCAGAGGCCTCAGCATCCAAAGCCACATGACCGAGCCGCGCGACCAGATGGAGTGGATAAAGCATGAGCGCGGCGCCGACGACACGGATGTCTTCGCGCACGTAAATCGCCCTCCGCCCTCCGCGCCCCGCTTCTCCACCTGGTGCCCATACTCTTCCCAGCACAATCTCCTCGCGCGGCGCACCGTCCAGGCGCACTGCGCGCTCCTTGTCGAGCCCGCGATGCCCCACGCCGCTGCCGCTGCCGCCGCCGCCGCACGCTGCCCACTCTCGAACACGTACTTCTCCGCGGAGCCGTTCAGCCTGCGCGCAGCACAGGTGGGTACAGCGCGGACGCCATGAACTGCATGCGGCGCGCCTCTGCGGACTCGCGCATGCGCGAGGGCTCGCGTGTCGGGCGGGGTGATGGGGGCGCGAGCCTGGCGGTGGACTGGAAGGAGGTGTTGTGTTAGGATACTGGCACAGTGGAGCTGGTGTCGTCTTCGTAGACAATGCCATCGTCAGCGAGGACGAGCGCGGAGCTGGGCCGTAGCTTGCTGAGTGCGGTGATGGCACTGGGGTTCAGCTCTTGCTGTGTTATGGTTCGAGATATTGCCCTGTAACAATCGATCAGCATGTACATCGTAGGCCTACAATCATGCATGGAAATTCACTGCAGAGTAGGAATATTCTCAGGAAGGCGACCGAGTCGAAATACGTGGTGGACTCGCCTTAGCCGGATGGCGGCGCAGGCTGCGTCGCAGCCAAGGCAAGCAATGCGATCGACGAGATAGTATATGCCGCGGTGGACACCTGCATCCGAGACGTCAGCGAAACGCGCAGCTCGAAGCAGGATCGCGAAGAAGAACATAGCCCATACGGCGCACCATCTCTGCCTCCCTATAAGGCGGCGCGTTCTCTTTGCTTTCTGCTAGCTCGCATGTAAACATATTCCATTGCACACTCGAGTCATAGCTCAATGGATAGTATATCATTAAAGAGTATACTACATTAGCACTGTACTGGCAGTGCACTTAATCACCACACCTGCAGTGCCGAAAGCGACTACGGACTAACAACCAACGCGGAAATTGATGATGGGCATCGCGCGGAATCAGAAGGGCTAACGGCATGCACGGAGGCATGCTGGGGGCCAGCTGCTCCTACCACAGCTCGTCGGCAGCATCGCACCAAGCCCGCACGGCACACGTACCTGGAGGTCAATTGCCAGTACCTATGCCACCCCGCCGCAGCCGCCGCGAAGCAGAAGTGTTTCCGCTCCCTGCTCCTCCCAGTCGAACAGCACCTCCGCCGGCACGCGCACCTCGGGCAGCGTCAGATACAACCCGCGCGGTGCGGCGTGCCACAAGTCCTGGTCTGCAAACCCGCCGGGGTTCCCGACGGAAACGCGCGTAGGGTGGATAGATGTCGATGTTGTGGGTTCGCAGAGCTGAAAGGCCGAATGGCGATGTCTCGGTTTCTTCGGGTGGTCCATGCTGCCGAGAGTGGGATTGATGTGTGCGTGGGGCTGCTGGGAGCATGCGGGGGCGCAGAGACTGCGCGAGAGGGCAACAATGGTGGATGGGAGGAAACCGAGGCCGAACGTACTGCATGTGAGCAGGCGCCTGTCGTACTAGTGGTAGTCGCCCAGTACGACTGCGACCACACCGCGGTTCTGCAGCGCAAGAGGATCGTCGGGTGTAGCGGCTCGGGCATAGGCGCGTGTCCGAGCTTGCCAATACGAGACCAAGCCGGTGGCGCCGAGACCGGACTGACAGCGCCGAAACCAGAGTGACGGCGCCGAAACCGAAAGGGCAAGACCGAATGCAAGATTCAAACTGACAGCGCGAAACCCAAACTGACAGCTGCAAGTCCGAAATTCGAGCGACGAAACCAAATATATAGCCCGACAAAACCAAGGGAAGCCCATCGAAACCAAGTTGAAAGCCCGCCGAAATCAGGGCGGCGCATCTTGAAAACAAGAATGCCTTTTGTCCGCTCCGGTGCGTCAAAGAAGCGTGTATCGGGCTTCGTAAGTCAATCGTCGGTTCGAGCACTCTGGTAAAGCGTATGACATTACATACATGAGATGCTAAGAACCTCGGCCTCTGGGTCCTGATGGTGGGCCCGAATCCATCTGATATGATTAGATAGGGCAAGTGCGATGCACCGCTGCTAGAGAATCAGAGAAGACCATTATCAGATAGGTGAGACCGGAACCAGTCCTACCGGGGTATAAAGGAGCAGCGAGGACAGCAACAGGCCTCAGACAGCACCAATCCCAAATCCTGACCACAGACCACTCGACTCACCGCGCCCTAACCATCATGTCTGTGAGTACCGTCCTCGTGAACGCGAACGTCCACTCACCGAGCTTTGGCACGTATACAGGACCCTTCCTCCGTCAAGTGCGCGAACGTCGAATCCAACGGCGGCACCTGCAGCTGGCCGGCGTGCGGCTGTGCTGAGGGCCCCAAGACCAAGTAATCTTGGAGCCAAACCGCCGCTCGAAGGTCTGTCTGTGCAGTGTCGCGAGTGTGGACATCGTTACTGAAAGTGAGTATGTTCTAGCTGTGTCCGCAAGTGGAGTGGTTGTCAGCGCTGTCTAGACCGACAGTGCGTTCGAATCCTACCGCATGCAACGTGTAGAAAATATGTAAAAAACAGGTGTATGCTTGTACGTGATATAGTGCGGCCGGAGAACCCTTGCCCGAAGTGCGTCAGCAATGAGTATGAGAACGCACGGAAACTTGCGAGTGAGGTTGGACGCACTCGTTATTAATCTTGACTTGTTCCGGATCCCCTATGAGAAGGACATTTTGTCTTATCTGCGACGCAGTCAGCAATGCCGATATTCTGGGCCTTGACCACTCCACAAGGTAAGTTCGTACTTTGTCAGTCATGTTGTGCCAGAAGCCTCGCACATGTGTCGAGAGAAGGCCTGCGGCCTGGCAGCGGTGCACGATAGTGCACGATGCCCCATTTCAAGTGTTCCTCGTGCAAGAGGCGTGCACACGGGAAAGCCGGCAATAGACCCCTCTCGGCTAACGCTTAAGGGGAGGTGTCTCAGCCACTTTCGTGTGTTCCGCCTCCTCCAAGAGGCGTGCACACGGGAAAGCCGGCAATAGACCCCTCTCGGCTAACGCTTAAGGGGAGGTGTCTCAGCCACTTTCGTGTGTTCCGCCTCCTCAACTGTGAGTTTGCACAGCTCTCTCGGACGTCGTCCGATTGTCAAATCGGAGGAATAATACCCCCTATGTTCTGTGTGTATAAAGCCACCCAGGTAGTCTATCGTATTGATCCAGTGGAGATTCAACTGTGAACGCGGTATCAAGCTAAAATAAGCAACTTGTGTGTTATGTAAGCTGATGTCCGTCGCGTCTGAACGCGCCGACCGTCGCGCGTCGACCGTCGTCTGCCTGGGCACGACTAGTCTTCATCGTGCTGGTCCTGCCTCTGCTGCTGGCTTGCGAGACTATACTTATGATGTTTAATAACTGGGATAGCTATTCTCTTCACTTCCCGAATAATACCAACACCGACCGTGACACCGACTTCGACACGCGCCGTTCGCAAACAGAAGATACAGGCTCTTCATCCCAGTCTTTTCAATGGTTGTCTTCTCAGTTTCTTCCTGATCCTAATACATTATTCCTTCCACCATTACCTCCAAGTGCCGACATTCCTTCTGCCAGTGGCTCCATGCAAGAGACTGGTCCCGCACTGCCAGACAGTCGACCATCCCTTTCACTTACCGAGCTTCACCAGACTCTTTCAGTTCCATCATCACAAGATGCCGGAGATCCATTTGGTCTGTTTCTCGAGGATACTTGGCTAGATCTGCCAGCACGAGAAGACCAGTCTGAGTCCGCGTACATCCCACATTCCTCCGACGCCGCGCACCTGTACCTCGGTTCCCCACAACTCGTCACCCCGCTTCAGTGTCAGTCATCGTCGTTGTCATCGCACACTTCCACGTACTCTCCAGCACACACAGTTGTGGACACACATTCTCGAGAATCCTCCATACTTGAAAACAACCGCAGCGTGCTCTTGAACGCATTCACTCGGGGCACGATCAGTGTTCGTAATAATGCTACGACACGCTGGGAAGTGCAATGCCCTGACTGCCATATTTGGGTATCTACCGGGATGCTCAGAACCGTACGTTTCGGACATCGGGAAACCCATTTCAGTGCGCTCGAAAGTCACCGAAAAAGCAAGAAATGTCGTATGATGCAAGAAACTGTACGGCTTGGTCGCCAAGGAGCATCCATGCTTCTCTCAGAAGACAGAATGCGAGGGGTCTCTGCTCCCGTGGACTCGGATGTTCATCACGACACCAACGAGCCAGACATTGACGAGTTGTCATCTGACTTGTGTGTATTGTTGCTTTTCTTTTTATGGCTGTATTGCTGACCAGTAAAGTTACAGCCTTCCACGGTCATCGTCTGCTCCCCCTGAGGCTGCCGTTGCGGTGACCGAGCGCGCTGAACGGGTCCAGTGCACCGGTATACCCATCCCTGCCACTTCCTCTCAGTTCGAAAGCGCTGGCGATCATCTTCCTTGGGCGCGGGTTGGAACCAAACCAGATTCACTCCCCTTCGACATCGAGGTTCATGATCGTGGAAAGACTGTTGTCGCATTCGCAAAATCTTGTACTGGGCAAACAATCTCTGGTATACAGCCATGCGAGAATTGCTCCACCGTTACGCAGCGCGTTGATGACGCAATCACAATTGCCCGGGATCCACAAAAAGGCACAAATCGGGCGTATTTGAGTCCGGCTCAGCTTCGCCACTCGCTGGAGAACACAGCGGCGCAGTTGAACCAGTGGAGACTTCGAGTATGTTGTCCTCTGTCGCGCACAGCTGCTTCGAGCCTAATTATTACTTTGCAATTACAGACACTCAATCTTGGGCGTGCATTAGGAGTCGCAGCACGCAAGCTGTCTGACTGTCGGCGATTTGCAATGGCAATTGCGGAGATGGATGTTCCACGTGTCCAGGTGATTGTGCAGACGGCGCTTCGCAAAGGCAGTTCATTATCGAGGATCGTTAACAAGATCGAGGAGGCATTCGAAGGTCTCTATCAACCTCGGGGGCAGTACAGTGAACGTGACGTGGACGTTGCTACGTTGGCGTATCGTATTGGCGGTCGCTCGCTACTTTATTCTTTGAATCACAGCATCGGCCTACCTTCTCTTCGAACTCTCCGCAAGTATTCCGCGTTCACAAAGATTATGCCGACTGTTGGCATGATCAAGTGCACGGAGATCGTTCATAACATACGGGAGGTTGTGTTGAAAGGTCGTGAAGCTCTTCACGGTTCTGTGCCGCGTCGAGGTGTCAGTGTTCTCATTGATGAAATTGCCCTCGAGGAGGCGGCGGTCCATTTCCGTCACAACAACTGTGTTGGGGGGCTGTGTTGGAAACATTCCACATCCGTTGATCTCGTCCTCCGAACCTATCAGTCCGCTGTGAATCTTGCACACGCCCTTGCAAAGGGAACAGTTCATATGGGAAAAGAGATGTCAGTGGTGGCCGTATCGCTTTTTGGCGAGAAGGGCTGCTATCCTATCTTGGCGGCGCCGACGTGCAAACAAGAAACTGCAGCCGACATGGAGATGCTTTTCACTTCCGTGATCCGAAGTTGGAACGAGGTCGGCGCTGGGACAGTTGGGCCGCTTTGGTCAGTTGCGACAGATGGGGACTCCACTCGACGTGCGGCAGGCTATAATATGCTTGTCAAGATCCCTCTCAGCCCGACATCAAGCTTATACGGCACATTGTCAAATATGGCCGGGCTCAATCTGTATACTGGTGACGGCGAGATTACACTGGATTTTGACTGGAAGCATATATTCAAACGTATGCCTCCTGCACTTCGCAATCAGTTACTTGACACTCACAAGTATTCAGGATTCTGCACATTGCTTCGATCTCATACCGGGATAGTTCTCAACAGTGGAATCATCATAAATCCAACATTCCTTGCTCGTTATCTCGTTAGGCTTGAGGATCAGACACCGGAGTCTGTCCAGTCGTTGCTATACCCCGATGATCCACAGGATGTCCCACGCGCGGTCCGCCTTATGCAAGCTATCATTTCGCTGCGCTCCCTTCAGCTCGATTCCTGTGATCCTAGTGTTGTTGCGGACCTCGATGCTATCACATTGCTCGGAGAGCTAGTCGAAGCAATCCTCCAGCCATTCATAGATATCAACATGTCCCTTTCAGAACAAGTCACTTGTCTCAGCAAGTTCTCACATCTATCATGTGCTTTCTTCCGAGGATTTCGAGTCGCGTTCATGTCCAATCAGCTATACGGTGACTCGCAGACAATGGTAAAGAATGTCATGTTTTCTATTGCCAAACAGCAGCAGCTTGATGGCTCGGCATCATTCTTTGTTGGAGGCGTTGGAGATGATGAACTGGAGAAGCTATTTGGTCGACTCCGCATGCTCGGTGGACATGACTCGGGCATGAACTATCGCCAGGGCATAGACCGTTTGGGCCATGCCAAGGACATTGATTCAGTCCTCCTCCGTCAGCCAGACTTGGACCCAGGACATCGACGGTTGAATCTAGCGAGAACTGAAGAAGTCGATCACATTACTGAAGACACCTGGCGAGGCGATGTCGTTGCAGGAAAGGTTGACCTTCCATCTGCATGGGAATCTGGTGCTGCCGCTGCTGCTATGACTATTCAGGACTCACAGATGCTCCCAACTTCTGCCGACTTTGCGAACATCTTCGCCGACCCCACCGTCGATCTGTTACGTCCATTTGGACGAGACAAGTACCCTGGGATAGAAATGGACGAGGATCGATCCATGGTAACAGAGAGTACCACAGAGCCCACACTGCCTGCGGAGGAACCAACATGCGCACCAGAAGACGAGCAACTTGAAGCAGAGGAAGACGAGACTCCATTGACTCTAGAGGAGGGCTTGGAGGAGGTTCCAGAACTCTCCCTGCCGTCAGGCCCAGGAGTTGACCGAAACGACTACATAGAATACAAGGGACGGTGGATCCACAAGCAGTCGCTGTGCCGGCTGATCATTAACAAGGCATTTGTTGCCAAGTCTCATAATCGTCCTGAGCGAGTTCGCGGCTTCACGAAATCAAACAAGCTCGCCGATACCAATAACGAGGACGTGACAGGACCCGATGCATTCATTGAAGGCGACATGTTCCTGACACTCGCACGAACCAAACAAACCATGTCCTTGGCTCTCGTACGGTCGACTCGCATCTTAGAAGGAACAATAGCTCGGAAATCCATTCTCATACCAACTCTCTCAAATCCGAAGGCGAATACGAAACTCGAAGGCCAAGTTATGATCCTGCGCTCTACTCTCACAGCTTCCGGAAGCCCTGATGATCCACCAACAACCCATTCTGACACCATAACTCAGGACTCCGGGATGCTAGCATCATGGGCATGGAACGGTGGTTTTATCATGCTTGGAGCGGCGATGCGCGGAACAGATGTCGTTACGGAAAAGGCATGCAAAGTAAGCATTCCCGGCCATCTCGCTCGTCCTCTCAACATGGATATGGTCTCCGCGAAGGGACGCATCAAGGACTGGGATTCTCAGAAGATAAATTCTGTTGGTTCTACGTGGGAGATGGCCAGTGTTGTATTGGAGGCGCTCTCCGACGAGCTGTGGACTACCATTATTGAGGGGAAAATACCCCTTGGTACACTTCCGTCCATTCCCCAGTCTACTGATTTCCCTTATTTGCTTGATGATGGTGAGTCCCACAATTCTTCGGACTATGAGAAGTATATTCAACCTGAGAAACTGCAACTTACAACATGCAGGTATTACACCTGGACTTCTATGTGAAGCCGGCTCACGGCAACTCGAAGCTGAAGCCGAGAGTACAGTACGCCACTGCAAGTTCTGCGCCAAGGCTGTTCCGTGCGAGAAGGACAACTGGCGCAATCACATCGGAGCACATATTCTGTGCAAAAACAGAGACGGTACGATGATCTGTGTCTCGTACGTTACATCAAATGCAACTTACCGTCATACAGCCTGTAGGTGACTCTATGCCATGTGGATTTTGTGGGCTCTCCGGGATCCCAGAATGCCGTGTCGAACTCAGCTTCACCGGTACGAAAAAGGCGATTCAGATTAGATCTGAATGCGCCTATGCGTGCAAGGTCGCCTATGGATGGGCAACGAAGGGGACAAAGGCGGTACCCTGCCGTAACGTTCCCATCATCTGCACGCTATGCCCACATCCGTCGTCGCGCGCCGGCACCGGAACACTCCCTGCAGTCTGGCGATACAACATGCCAGAACACATTCGCATCAAGCACTCTGAGTATGCTTCCCCCGGAAATCCCGTAGGCCTTTCACTCCCTCGGCCGCTGTGGGATGATATGGAAATTACACAAAAAGAAGAAGCTGGTCTTGGTATCCCTTCATCCAGCATCCCACCGCCTTTCGCTGCCATACTTCCTCCCAACGAATCCTCCTCCGCTGCATCAACAAGCCGTGGTGTGAAGCGCACGACAGCTCATCCTCCTGCACAGGAACCGGCACCCAAGCGGCGTCAGGTTCCAAATCCGACCAGTAGATAGTAACTTGTTCATAATCCGACACTCACAATCACGATCAGTAATACTTTCGTCTACTAGATTCATATCTTCTACTAGTATCTTCATTCTTTACCATCCTCATTTTAATCTAGTATAGCCAAGTACGAATGTCATTTTCTTCTGTTCTTCAGGCCTCGGCGACACACGCAGATTCAAATTCGTCGACTTGGCTAGCCGGTGATCGCTCATCTCGATTGCTTACATACCTCCCCTCCCTTAACGTTACGTACCCCCACTCCCTCGATGTTTCGCAGTTGATGTGCGAAATTTCCCGCACGCACGCCTCTTGAGCTGTGAGTTAGCATCTAGACCAGGCCGATGCTACATCACGTGGACCCCACGCGAGCATAGCCCGCCTCATGCTCACGTCGTCTCATATCTGTCAACGTTGTGCACGCGTCCTACAGCGATCTGCACCCTCAATATGTGTAGCTCATTGACTTTGGTATTTCTGAATATATTTCTTTGTACTCTCTTACCTTTCAACCACCACCTCCCCGCAAGACCCGGCCTCTGCAACCCTCAAGCTCACCATGCCACTCCCGAAATTGAACACCAGTGACCGACGTGTACGCACCTTGTTTACGCGTCTATCTCTCCAAGCTGACACTTTTCTACCTTAGCGCGAGCATCAGCGTGAAAAGGTTGCGTGTCAGTGCACGAAGTGCAATGGAAAACTCGTTCCGCGCTATACACAACGTTTGCACCAGAACGCGCCCCGACGCGCACCTTCAGATGTCACAGGGGAAACTGAGAAGCTAACGAACTCAAATTTTTTTAAGAGCATGGCCAAAAAACTCCGGCCAAGTTCCAAATTGCCTGCGCCCGCAACGAAACAATCCTCTCCACATGCCTCTGAACCTTCCACATCAAAGCTGCCGGATCTTCCAGAAGCGGACAAACCGGAATCTCGTACGGCTGGCGATGCTCTTGCAGCCCTCGGTGCCAGCACGCCTCGTTCTTCGTCTCCTCTTGACGAAATTCCTGAATTTCCAATGGCTGACACCTTCGCAAATCTTGTGCTCACCCCAGATGCTCAGCCTGCATCCGAGTCTCCCATACCGTCTCGCAGCTCTCTGTGAGGATCTCGACATTGCACCACCAGCTGATATAGTACCGGGTGCATCTCCGGCGCCCTCTCATCGCTCCCTGTCATACGAGTTTGAAGCCCCAGCACACAGCCCACCTGCAGGCTTCAATGAAGCCCCGCACAGTTCACCTACAGGTTTTGATGAAGACACGTTCTCACGACAGGAATCTCCTGTCCCCTCTGAGCCCGAACATCACGCAGATCCAGACCCAGTTCCCCAACCTCCAGCACCACAGCCTGCTAACACAGATATACCGATCGAGATGCCACCTACAGCACTCGAGATCCTCACAAATTCCAGTGAGGTTTGGTTCTGGCGCGTACTGATGCTATTGTGTTCGTGGCTACATCTGCAGTATCATGTCCCTTACCGGGCATGCGCGTTGGTTCTACAGGTCATGCAATTATATTCATCACTCTGGGCCTATTGACAGGTGACTCGGATGCACCAATCACTCTGCTCACCACCCTACACCGTCTCCACCTGCGCGACAACTTCGAGATCAAGGCGATGTGTGTCTCATGCCATCGGGTCTACAATGGTGATTCTGACATGGAGGAATGCTCGGAATGCCAGACCCCCCTCTTCAAGTCGAGCTCCACGACCAATGCGGCCGACACATCTGCTGAACCCCTCAAAGCCTCCACGCGTGAACACCAAGAGTTCGGTACCACGTCTTCAAACCCCGTTTTCTCTTCTCTCCACCCAGCTTCCCGAGTACATTGTAAGACTAGAATCTTCCCTTGATGCTTGGCGTACACGAGAGCCAACTCCAGACGGAGAGCTACGGAGTGTCCAGGATGGCAAGTTGTGGAACGCTTCCAGGACCTGCGGTGATGGAGTTCCATTCTTTGATAATCGACCCGATCGTGCAGATCCTGATGAACTGCGTATTGGCGTCACCCTTGGATTTGACGGGTGCGTATCATCTACTTCGTTTGTTACATCTAGTTGATTTGGGTGGTTCAGCTTTGGTTATCAACGGAGCCAGTTTTCATCACGTCACAGTACAGGCGTGCTCTCAAACTGTCTTGCAAATTTGGATACACGAGAAGT
>JABYQE010000450.1:0-10391 GCA_022376435.1 Amylocystis lapponica
GAAGCGCCCATCGTACTTAGCGAACGTTTTTCGTTTGCTCACCTCAGTGAACCTTCCCCGGTCACTGAGGTGAGCCCAATCTATTTACATTTATGTCTACATGTCCTAATGTACCTGTAGCTCGTTTATTGGCTTATAGGTACTGTTATGCATTGCTCAGTGAACCTTCCCCGGTCACTGAGCTCGTTTATTGGCTTATAAGGGGGCGGGAACTGAAGGAGTTAGAGGGAGGCGGCGCCGCCGCCGTCGGTGACGATGGCGCCGCTACTAAGCGGGAGCGCACGCGACACGCGGAGATCAGGCGGGGACAATAGCCGAGGAAGCCGGCGGGACGGTGGCGGCGTGATCAAGAGATCACGCCACAGCGAGCACGTTATCTTGTGATAAGAACCTATTACTTATACAGGGAACAGCGGACGGTATTGGCGGAGGTATTCGCAGTGTGCGGGAGATTGGCTTTCGGAGCTAGCTAGCTTGACGTACCCATGCGGTAGGTCAAGCTAATTAGCTACGTATTACGTGAGGTCGAGGTGGCTCTGCGGTCGCTCGATTTAAACCGAAGTCTAATGCGGTATCTCATCACACCTCATTGATATCCTTGACATTAATTGAAGATCGTGCTGCATATTGTTCCGCTCTGCGTGTGTTCTCCATGAGGGATCGTTCTCAAGCAGGGTCGGACCAGACAGGTCAGCAAATCCTTTACATGTTACAGCCGCTGCGCAGCAAGTGCGAGCACAACGGTTTCTCCGAGCTGTCATTCTATTTGTTCATCATCCTCGACGACAGGAGCAGCTGTATCCTTCATCTTAGACTGCCGCGGGATACGTGTCTCATGCCGAGAGAAGAGTGTAACTGCGCACAGACAGCACTTACGTGTTGATTGCAGCTTTGGATCTAAGTGCTGACGTTCACGCAGTAGGAACTCTCCTAGCGCCAAACGAGGACACTGTATAAAAGGACAACGTTCACCGTAAAGGTCCTAGCATCACATCTTCAGTCTCATTCAGTATCTTACCTCACAATGTCTTCCGCTAGCCACGTATCAGTGTTGGTGGTGCGTCTCACATATGACTCAATCATAGGCCGTGTATTGACCCATCGTTTAGGTCGGTGCCGGTCCTGCAGGACTTGTTCTCGCCCTCACTCTGGCGAAGAATGGAGTCTCTGTTCGCATCATCGAGAAAGAGACACAGCGCCGCGCCGGACAACGTGGAGCTGGTATCATGGTCCGCACTGTCCCATTGGACATCACCGTCCACTGCTTACTTCTTCCCCCAGTCTCGGTCTATCGAACTGTACAACTACCTGGGTGTCTTGCCTGACATATTAGCGAAGGCAAAAACTCCACCACAAATACGCAAGTACAAGCTCCCTGGCGGTGTCGAGCCGCTCTCTACATTCCATATGGCTCTGCCTGAGACACCTACACCGGCATGTCCTTACGTACGCGATCGGTCTTATACTTGCTTCAACACTTATAAAGACACTCACTTTTGACTGAATCACACAGCCGAACAGGGCTTTGCTCGGGCAGGAGAGTCTCGAAGCAATTTTGCGGTCGCACTTGGAGAAGCTTGGTGTGCACGTCGAGGATGGGACCCGATTGCAGACCTTCGAACAGCACTCCGACCATGTAATTGCGCATACCATAAAGGAAGACGCCGGAGAAGAGAAAGAGCATGCCATCACCTGCCATTGGCTCGTAGGAACGGACGGAGCTCGAGGTGAGCCATTCTGCCACTCGCGGTAGCTTCTAAAATGCTTAGTCCCGTTTGTAGGGGTTTTGCGCAAGCAACTCGGGCTCCAGTTCCTGGATACCCCGCACGAGGATTTGCACTTCGTCACCGGCGACGTTGTTTGCAAAGGCCTGGACGAAGATGTGAGTGCACAGCACAGTATTCTTTGTGAGCTTAATATGCTTATGCTATGTTTCACCGGCCGCGAAGTACTGGCACTCCTGGGGTGAAGCCACTGGAAACATGTCAGTCTGCCTGCCACATTCTTGCTCGTGTGTTCATCCGTTCATCCGTTTGACAACAGGGTAATGATGCGACCAACGGAGCATGACGGCGTATTTTCCCTGATGGCCGGAGGACATCCCAATCCCGCGACGCTCGTATCTGACCGAGCAGAACTCGTGAAGTTCGTACGGGACACAACAGACCGCGACGATCTGGAAATCAGTGATATACGATCTTTATTCGAGTACAGGTACAATGCACATGGAGCTGTTGAATGCCCGATCCGAGCTAATTACTGTGTAGGCCGAACGTCCGCATGGTGGACAAATTTGGCGAGGGGCGTGTGTTCGTGGCAGGAGGTAGGCGGAGACAGCGCTCCATCCCAGCTCATCCCTAAATATTCTTCGATCTCTCAGACGCTGCACATGTGCACAGTGCAACTGGTGGACAAGTATGCCGTCTCCTCATCGCAGCCTGCGTTGTGCTCACTGTCTGCGTTTATAGGGGCTGAATTCAAGCGTCCAAGACTCAGTGCGTACCGTCTAATTCTATCCTTCGGGGAGCACCGAAGCTGATCATTTTCCGACAGTTCAACCTCGGATGGAAACTCGCACTCGTCGAGAACGGCTTCGCCACGCCCTCCCTGCTCTCCACCTACTCCGAGGAGCGCCTCCCAGTGATCGCCGCGATGCTCCAGCGGACGACGGTGCTTCTGAACAAGACCGTCAGTGGGGGCGCCGACGCCTGGAAAAGAGGGGCGATACTGAAGCAGCTCGGAGTGAACTGCCGCTGGAGCTCGATTGTCGTCGACGAGCGGTCGGCGCGCGGTGATCCGGACGAGCTGTTGGCGAATGCGTACGGCGGAGGCGGTGACATCCTCCGTGCGGGCGACCGCGCGCCTGACGCGCCCGGCTTGGCGGACACGGAGGGGGGGACGACGTCGTTCTTCCGTCTCTTCGGCCCGACATACCACACGGTCGTGTTCTTCGCGGCCGACGTGCACAGTATCGCGGAGCTGCTTGGTGCGCTCGCGGAGTGCCCGCTGAAGACGGTTCGTGCGGTGCTTGTTCTGCCGCAGGGGTACCCTGGGATTTCTGCCGAGGCAGTACGTGGCATCGACACGGTGGTGACAGACCGGGACGGACATGCATATGCAGGGTACGCGGTCGAGAGAGAGAATCCGGTCACCATGGTTGTCCGTCCTGACGGTATTGTTGGAGGCATCGTATTGGGGGCAGCGGGCTTGCGGCGTTATTTTGGCGGTGTGTTTGGAGATGCGTAGGAACACGGCAGTGAACAACCATTTCGAACTTTTTGAACTATTCTTTTATTTAAACTATTATCGACCGTTGCACTTGTACATGCCCCTGCTCATCCGAGACTCAGATATATGTGGGTGGCCAGATTCCGAATCACATAAGAGAAGCGCGAGACTACTCAGGGCCATGAGCCCGCGCTCCCCAGCTGTACGCGTCTGTGTCCATGTCAACCCTTGTCCACCTCGCGGCTGGCACTCGACCTACGCCGCATTCAGCTCGTTCCCCGCGTTCCTCGACGAGCTCTCTGACCCGACGAGCTCGTGTGGCTGCAATCATCGTCGTGGGAGCGCTGAGTTTGAACCTGTCCAGCGCGTCGCGTGCAGGATGCGTCCGTCTCAGCCCCGCAAATTGTCTACCGCGCTCTCCTTGCTATAATATAATCGCCATACTCTGCCTACAATAATCAACGGTCTCGTATTCATATCATCTCGCGTTCTCATGTCGAATCCCTTCATCGGCTCGAGAGAATGGCTCTCCGACCTTCTCATTCGAAAATGCAATATCTCTTCGCCGCATCCCTACCAGCTTGACCACGGACTGGATCTCATCGCGAAGAAAGAAGTCTTCCTCGTTGTCGCACCCGGGATGGGCAAGACCACCCTGCTGCACGCTCCGCTCCTTGCGGCTCAGGCCTGCGGCGAAAAAGGCATCGCTATCATTGTTGTGCCTACGAAGCTTCTCGCAATCCAACAAGTGCGTATCCAGGGCTATCAATTGATAGCATTTTTACATCGAATTAGGCTGCTGTTGCCTGCTCACGAGGGCTGCGCGCTCTCGCCATCGATCAAGACACAGTACGGGAAGCCTATCATACAAAGCGTCGTGACCTCTTCGCCGAGCTGGCAACCGGGGACGATATTCGTATTGGAATAATGAGCCCGCAAATGCTCCAGAGCGAGGAGATGCAGAAGATGCTGGGTCTACCTAAAGTCAAGGCACTGATACGCTGGTTCTTCATCGACGAGGTGCACCTGCTGTGCGAACTCAGCGGTGACTGGCATACAGCCTATCAAGCCGTCAAATATATGCGGGTGCACTTGCTGCCATCGACAATCTGGGCTGCCATTGCTGGGACTGCTACCCCTGACCATGCTCGTGCGATTGCGCTTGACCTCGGGTTCCGGCCTGGACTTTACGTGGATGCTCGCTACTCTGTTGACCGTACCAATCTGAAATTCATTCCCCGCTTCCTCGAACACTCTGTCTCTGGCTACCACTTTCTGGACATCAGCTTCCTCATCCCACGGAACATGTCTACGCCCGCAGATATCCCAACTACGCTGATTTTCTGCGAGACTTTTGAGCTAGGGTGGCGGGTCATGGACTTCCTCGACCGACTCATCCCAACTCATATTCCATCCCGTGATCGAGTTATCCGGCTCTATAATTCTCTGATGTCTATCTCGTATCGCCACAAATTTATAGCAGACATTCATGCCGGCACAACCTTACGAATCGGCGTGTGCACCGACACGTGTTCCGGCCTCGACATTTCTAACATACGCCGTGTTATTGTCTTTGGTCTTTCCCCATCAATGGAGAGTCTAAAGCAGAAGATACATCGTGCAGGTCGCAATGGAGCTCCTGCCGAAGTATACACCTTTGCTCCAGCCTGGGTGCGCAATATTCCTCTTGCCGACGTGGAGGGAAAGCAGGCGAAAGACGACGCCGAGCGTCGGGCCAAGCTGTGTCCGACAATGCTGCAGTGGTACAATGCGACACTGGACCTCTGCCCACGCCATGCGGACCTACTTAACGGGGAGAAATTCGAGAAGCCGGAGGGGTGCTGTATCTTTCACAGTCCGGAACCCCAGACCAGTGCAGATGCAAGGCTCGTCGACATGTGGAAAGAACACTTCGAGGAACAATCTCGCTTAGTAGAAAGTTTGAAACCGAAGGTTCCACCCTCCGACGGTACCTATCTCGTCTTGGACAAGGAGATGAAAACATCCCTTACCCGCATGCTCGAGCAATGGCGTGGTCGCACCTGGATTTCCATCCGCGATCTGACGCAGGATCTTCCATCTGAATTCTTCCTTCTCACTCACCTGCTTACCCGTCTCGTCGACAACGCGCACATCTGCTCGTCCATCGAGCGCCTTCGTGCTGTGATACCGGAGTGGGATTATCTCGACCAATATGCTTCCGAGCTCTTCCTGTTCTTGACGGAGATCCTTCGCGATATGGACAAAATCATGCGCGCACGCATGACAGCGAGCTCGGACGCGCCAGGGTGAAGGACGAAGGGATCAATGAAACCGGTCTAAATGCAGATGTAGGGGAGACGGGGTTACAAACCGCAGGCAAGTCACGGCTGCTAATCCGGCAGCCCGGCCTATCATCGGTTAAGACTGAAGACAACACAGCGGAAAAGTGGAAGATGTCAGGTAAGCACATACTTGTACCAGATGAGCCGGAACGAGTATTGAACCAGCAGCGCGTAGGTTGTTCAAGAGAGCACATTCACGAGGGGAAGGAGAATGTACGGAACACGCATGCATAGCTTCATTGTCACCGCAATTCTGTATTGGGCCATACATACCGAAACCTGTAGCCGCCTCAAGCGCGCACCCACCCGCGCTCGCTGTTCGTGAGCGCATACATCTCTTCTACTCGACAACTGTACACGTAGGTGGTGCACGCCAGAAAAGGGTTCTCGATCCTTCCTTGAAAAGATGTCTCAAGACTCAGCGCCGCCACGGTTCTTATACGCCTACCACAGACCGCTCTACAAAACCTACCGCGGAAACTTCAATGATTACCCATGAAGGTTGGCGATCATGTACACATCGACGATTGTGGAAGCTGCGACGATTGGGAACCACGTTAAAATCGGAAAGAACTGCATCGTCGTGCGTGCACTGCTGGCACCCCGTTTCTGCTGTCAACTCCGCTGAGGTGTTCATCTGGCAGGAAATGTCACCATTATCAAGGACTGCGCGAATATGGCAGGCAACACGATTGTACCCCGAATACGGTTGCGCCCGCCCTGGCGCTATTCGCTGGCCCACCAGGTACGTGAAATGTGTATGTCTAAATGCTGTGATTCGAGGTACGGCCTTTCAGGTCGGTTTGCTGAGGACCTCCCTGAGTCGATGCAAGCGATCGTCGAGGCACGGCCCAAGCAATATTATACTCGCTTCCAGATGAACGGTGACAGCTCCGTTTGGTGGGACTTCAACCTCCCGCAGAAACTGCTACGTTATACCCCACCATTGCGATACTAACACAAACTTAGTAAGTGTTACTTTCTTTCAATTTTGAATGATCAATTATCTAGAAGTCAAGCCCTGATGCGCCTCTGTACACTCGTATTGCAATTGATGACATATTTCTTTCTATCTGACAATTCGTTCTACGCTCTATGTAGCCTGTTATGTTCTCACAACTCCTCTTTGACAGTGCCTCATGCGCATACATCTCCGCTTCCATGAGTCAACCACAGGCCAGGCTAGTCAACACGAGCGAACCCGCTGACTGCTATGAATGAGATGGAGTCCCTAATTCCCAGTGACGCCCAAGCCTATGCATCCACCCGGCGTCCATTGGACACATGGATGTCTGGAACAGGTCTATCCTCGATAAGCTTGCCATAATCCTATTGCATCGTCTGCATACAACATGTGCGAGATATCAGAATGAGTTCATGTGACTGAGTCGTGCAGCTGTGCCCGCCGGTTCCGGGTGTGCATAAACCTGCAACCAGCATGACCATCTGCACTTGATCCTGTACTTATCGTGCCAAATGGAAAATCCTCCCACCCGGCATCTGGAATCGTGGAACGACTAACAACCGCAGGAGATAGTAGGATGGTTGTGGCACATACACAGAGGTCTACGCAGCGGCCAAGAAATGGCCAAGACCTCCAGATATCGTTCTTTCTCTTCGAAGAACGATGTATGGGAGCTGTTCATCATTGTGACCCACTTCACCTTCGCATCTTCTCGAAGAAGGGCGCATGCAAACGTCCTGCGCTTCGTCGTCAGCCCGTTGATGAGCAGAGTCGCTGCGTGATCGTGTGGATCTTGTCCACCACGGTCCACGTCTTGAGCGACCCAGTGACGAAGAATCGGAGGCCCTTTGCCTGCAGTCAACATCGTCAGCGCAGAGACCGCCGAGGCATCGTGCGGAACACTCACATCGCGGTGTACACAGCGGGTTGGCCTCCAACTCCGCGAATGCCTTCTGCAGATCCTCCGGAAGCGGGTCGATTTTGCACACGTGCTTCCCGTAGAATTTTGATCCCCTTGTAGTACCCGGATCGTCCGTCGTTCCCGCCGCCTCGTGCCGCTTCAGCATCTCCCGTACGTCCTGCGGCATACGCTCGAGCAGCGCCTGCACGGCGACTTCCCACAGCGCAAGCGCCGGGCGCTGACTAGCACAAGCGCCGCAGCGTGGGCACGGCCCTCGAGGCGTACTGTGCGGCAAGCATCCCTCCCCACGAATGTTCCGAGCAGATCGTACTCGTCGGCGATGCCAAGGTACGCCAGCACGTTGTCCAGCTCGTCCATGAACAGTCCGGCGTCCAGAACTCCTTCGGCTTGTCGGGAAGATGGGTCGACTGTCCGCCGCCAACCTGGTCGTAGAAGACGACAGGCCTGCCGTGAGATGCGTTCAGTCAGCGTGAGGGATCACGATTCCGTTGAGGCTCCGGGCCCGCCGTGGAGAGTGACGAGGGAGTGATGCCGGATTTGAGGTCGCCAACGACCTTGTACCAGTCTGAAAGACCTCGTTACCGACAGTGAAATCTATCGTGCCAGAGCGTTCGGTCGCTGCCATGTTCGCGGATCGGGGTGCGCGATGCTGCAGATGGGAAAAGTCTATCAGCGAAGCCGAGGCAGGTATGACGTTATCCAAAGCAACTACAAAGCAGACGCTCACAATACAATGATCTGGTGTGCTCGCAGGAGGAAATGCCAGATTGTGTGGCAGTAGTGCGAGTGTTCAGATGCCTGCTTTATAGAGCAGGTAGACTACGGTCATGGCCTCTATTTTAAGGCAATTGTAGGTGAGCGTGCGAGAATGAGTCATCAAACCGTCCTGAGTTTCGGAGGCCGTGGGCGTGGGCCGAAGCGACGTAGATGAACTCAGTACGTGTTTGGATCAGAGCAACATTGTGCTCAGGATAACGAAGTGTTTCCAGTTTAGTTTGCTAGCGCATTTGGGAAGTGCAAGGAGTACTGGCGCCCCGACCCTATCAGACGCGCCGCCGTCCGCCAACGCCTCATGTCGAATTGAATCCCAGGATCTTAGCACGCTCCGACAACCTGCATACATACAATCGGTGGACGGACCCAGCTGCTGCGCGCTGAGCGTTAGATATGTAGTCCTGTTGGAATATGAACCACTCACCGAACTCACCCCGATAATTCTAACCACGAGTTACAGGAGACCTTCGAGATCACTCGCCATTTACATCTGTAGCAAATCTGCAAATCCTCGTTCTGTTGTGTTCGCAAGTCATGCAGGTAAGATCATGGCGATAGATCAAGAGAGATCGGTACAACCCCAGAGTCAATGACGATGACGGAACCAGTTTTACCGAATGGGCCTGTCCAACAAGTCCTGAGGCTCGATGGACATTAAAGTACCGGAAACATCTGTCCATCTGCATTCAGACCCTTCGGGGAGAGAAAAGAGACTCACCTGAGACCCTACTACTTCCCGACAGAATGCTCGGCCAAACATCACCAGAGCACAGCGACGCTCGCCGCACGACACAGCCGAGATACACCGTCGAGAACACCGCGCGCGGCGTCGCAGTCCATGCACCCCAGGATGCTGAACACGCCGAGCGCAGATACCAGCACGCCATAGCCAAGTACTGTGAGCTTGAGGCAGCGCGCGAGCACCTGCACGGGCGCGTCCAGCGTGTCTGCGCGTGCCGAAGACGGGGACGCGGCGCGGGTACGCGCAGGCTTGCGCCGCGCGAGCAATGGTGGTCCACCAGAATCGCCACGTGTGCCAGGAGGGGTGTGGCTCGGAGGGGAGCGTATGGCGCCAGGTTCGCGCTGTACGCGGCTGAGGGCGCGGCGTGTCCGGTGTGCGCAGGGACGGCGACAAGCGCGCGCTCCTCTTCGTCATCTGCCTCGAGCAGCTCGAGCCAGATGAGCACAAAGGAGCCTGCAAATGCTGTAATGACACCGGATACATGAAGACACGCACGATTCCGCGGACGAGGGAGAGGCGATTGAGCTAGACGTGACGCAAGGACGGCCTGTCTCTGCAGCGACACTGGCCGCGACGACCGGGTATTTGCTAGTCATTGTCAGTGTATAGGACTCACGAACGCATCCTTTTACGCGGCGGAAGTATGGAGCGATCCGCCAGCTTTGGCTTATGGCTACTTCCATGTTGATCGCCATCATAATCCGCTGACCGTACGTCCTTGGAACGGCCATCTTCTATACGAGGCTGATTCATGAGCCTACTCTGGTAGCATATTTCACGACGTCCGGCCAGAGCTCGCCAGATGGGATACCGACTGTTCTGTGTGTTGGCAGGAACCGAGTTGCGGATTCAGAGATGCCGGCGGACTGTCCAGAGGCTCATCCTAGCGGGCGCACGAGCAGAGCAGGATTAATGGCTGTTGAATGAACGCGACCCGCCATATAGCAAATACTAGAAAAGCACTTCCGTCCGACAGTCTCGGAGTCCAAGATATTATGCACGTGACTATACTGTCAATGCCATTGCCAGCGCCTCTCCGACTCCGACGGTGACGGGCCCACCGCAACTTGAGCATCGAATATACGGCTGACTGCAGTGCTGGGCGTAACAGGTGTGCCGAGGCAGGAAAACTCCATCGGCCGCTTGGTCGGCTCCTGCGAGGAGTCAGTAGAAGCCGCAGCTCATTCAAGTTGATGGATGAACAGCCACATGCGCGGTATGTAACATTCGAGATCCAGCTGGATCCCTTTTGACATGACACTGAGCGTCGAATGACCGCGTCTAACACTTCTTTCTGCGATGCAACTGTGCTGCGAGCGGCCGAATGAATTGGTCGGTCGATCTAAACTGAACTCTAATACTGCGGTATCTCATCCCACATCGCAGATATTATACCCTTGACATCGAAGACCGTGATGCATATTGTTTCCGCTCGGC